>JADLZK010010816.1:0-146986 GCA_015847255.1 Hyparrhenia diplandra
GAAGCCATATCGATCAACCACCTGAGAGTTTCTGACTTGTTGATGAACAGCCTATCCTGCCCTATCTTATCCTACACACCGGCTGACCGGCCTAGTCTAGTATCCCTATTCCCTAGCAGTTTGCCAATACACCAGCTGACCTGCTTGAAAGTGACTTCTCAAAAGCTTGAAATCTATTCACGTGCAAACCAGCAAGAAGGATAAACCAGATTAGAATAAATGATTCACTGATGCTTGATGGGACAAGACAAAAAGTGGAAAACCAAATCACGTTGCTGCTAGCAAACGCCAAGACAAGAAGTTGCAACCTGCTGCTTGACCTCTACAGAGGCGACGTCGGGCGCGCCGGTGAAACACGCGAGCGTCCGCTGTGCCTGAAAACAAACTGACAACGAACGGGTTCTGCACGTTCTCGTCCAAAAGAGGGGCGCAACAAGACAAATCGAGCAAAGGAAGCAAGCGGATCGAACTGCATGACTTTAGGACAGGAGGGCAAGCACTAACTATAAAATAAACATCCAGGCAGCCCAAAAGACGACGGCCCGGACGCGAAGCGCGATATTTTGGCCTGACCCTATCACGGCACGCGACGCGGCGCGGCGACGCCGCGGCCCAACCTCGGTAAATCAACTTCATAAAAAATCATCTATATCTATTAATAAAGCACCAAAGTTTCAGGAGTCCGGCCTTCCTACTTTTCCCCATCCAGATTACGGATGACCTACGGATGAGGATGGCGGAAATCCGGAACATCGGTGAAAAAAGTCTGGGTATAGAAGGAAACAAACTCTAACGACACGGATGGAACAGGCAAAAATTCTGCAAGTCGGCGTCTGGCCTCTCTGTAACTATCTAATCGAGAAATCAACCAGGTGTCCCAAATCAATGCGACAAAGCGCCAAAATGGCAAAGAGAGATGCGGGGAACTAAACCGAGACTGAATCGAAATCCCCACAGCAATGAAAATAAAATCCAAATCAGAACACTAGAAAGACAACTTATAAAATCAAAACAAAACATGTTGACAGCGTCGGCGATGCGATCGTTCACAGGGGCGTGCAGCGTGTCATGTCGGGGTGAAGCACATGCGTAGCGGCGGCTGTGGAGGACTTCAGCGTCAAGCCAGCGGCGTGGCGAGGACGGCGGTGGCGCACCCGCGGTGGAGAGAATCGAGGGACATCGGATGTAAATTCGCCCCTCTAGGCCGTCGTCCCCGCCGGGGCTAGCAGGTCGGCGTCAGCGGTTGCACTGGGTGTCCTCTAGAGTGCGCGCCCCCCGTGGTGGAGCCGTGGAGGTTGCAGATGAAGGACATTGTCGTCGGCGTGCGGATATGAGTGCCACGGCACCGTCTCTGGATCCAGCCTCCGCTGTCGCAGCAGCCGTCGCGTGGATCTAGGTACCACTGCCACAGCCGCCATGGATCTAGGTACAAGCGCAAAATAACTTTGGATGAATTTGATGCCCAGCGTCTTCAAAAGTATCCTTGAGTTTTTCGAGTCGCTAAAAATAATGGAAAGCAGTTAAAGAAAGGTCTCTTCAACAGTTTTTTTAAAAAAGCAAGCAAAAGCAAAATTAAACGGCAAGGCAAGCTTTGGCCGGGAAAAACAATACAACAAAGCGTTTTATCAATAACATTATTATGCCAGAGCCTCTAATCAGATGTCTTTGATCCCTTAGCACGTGGAAATACACCATGTGCAACTTTCATGCATCTTTAACTGCTTTTGATAAATTTTAACCGTTTGCAACACCACGGACATGGAGTGTTATGTGCTGAATGGCATAGCAACAAGCTCGTGCGTGTTGCGACTATACACAACACACTTTGGCATGAGTACAGAACAATAAATGTACATCATCGGTGCAATGCACGGGCATGTTTTACTAGTACTTGATTAAGCAAATACATATCACATACCCGAGTTTTGCAGCATAAATGATATTACAATGGGATTGCAAGTAATGAATATAAGTTGAGTTTCAAATTGATTACAATAAAATAGAGTTTTGAAATGATTACCAAATCATAAGTTTGAATCATATTGCTAGCTCAGATGACATCCTCCGACAAAGCATAGATGAGAAGCATCTACAGAATAGCGAGCCCACCGACACTTAGTTATCACCTTCATCAGACAAAGCATTCCACCTGCAACTGGGTGGGATAAAGCCACGACTACTCAATTGTACTCAATAAAACTTACCCGACAGGGAGAAAAATAAAATGACTCCAAGGATAATGCAGGTTGATTTAGTGGAGCTAGTGGGGTAGCACAATTTTTTGCAAAATGTCTTACTAACGTGAGTCCTTACTTTCAATGTTTTTAATCAAGGTTATAGCATCAAGTTGACTATAATTAGAGTTAAGTTTACATCTATCCTAAAACAATCAATTGATTAATAAGCATCACAGTAATAACCATATTCAACAATCATGATCAACATAACCATCATGTGTAATTAGTTACTACGATGCCGTGCTAAGTTTGAGTTTCTCACTATCCGAGGAGGCGGCGATTGGTCGATTACACCAGCTGGGCAGGCCGTATCATACACCCTCGCTAGCTAGCAAGGCCCGCGGGAGTCACTGCACACACTCTGTTTGGCGATAAGTTAGGACCGTTTCACAAAACTCATGGTTTTGCATCCTCACAACAGATGCCACGTTCAGCCCGTAGCCCGTAGCAAGCGGGTTCTTGGACCAGTCCCCTTCCTTCACTACTCTCCTCCCAACAATGCTAGCGGTCCGTCGACGACATGTCCCTACTTGACCTTCACCTCCTTTTGTGGCCACCGTCTGCGAGCTCTACACCTGCACACCACAAGCCAAGAACCGTTGCGACACAACTTCGTGTGCCAAGTTAGGATAAAGAAGACAGTGAAAATGCCAAAATGTTGAGAATCACTCATCATTAAAACTAAACATCATGGGCACAGGGTACTTATTAACCATGTGTTCGTAACGTGCCTATCTAAGGACATTAAACTTTTATTGAGCCTAGATGTAGTCTTTTGCTTATCAAAAGTTTTCCTCGTCTCATGAGGTATGGGTTTTACATTTCTAGATATAGGTTTTTAATGAGGTAACTATCGCTCTAAACAACTAACTTTATATTATCTCTTCTAAGCCATCTTTGTGATCTGTTATGATAGACATGTTCGGTGATATGTGAATTTGAATGTTTTTCTCTAAAAGTTGGAGCTATACTCGTGAATTTCAATGATTGTATTTGCAAATTGAAGTTGTAGCTGTGTAGTTGAATAAACTTTTGAGTTGTCTAAAAGAAAGCTGTATCAGCTTGGCTAAACTTAATAGCCAAATTTTATTGTTTAACTATTTTGTAAAATAGAAAACTTTTTAAAAAGATGAGGTCCATAACAGACTTGCTATCTTACAAAGTTAGGTAGCAAATGACTATATTTGGCTATATATATGGGCACCGAGATTTCATAGCATGTTTGCTATTTTATAAAACCATATAGCGGTTCAATTTTTTCGCTAAAAAATCTGTAAATAGCCAAGCTAAGTGTCGGGTATGTGGAAATAGGGTGCCTAATCATAACCTAAAAAAGCGCACAAGGCCCATGATCGAGCCGACCTCAAGCCCAAACTCACACAAAGTGTAAGAGGCCCGGCCCAAGCAAGGCGGTGGGGACCCACCACGAGGAGCACCTTAGCGTGGGGCGGCTTCACGATACGCCCCTCGGGAGCCCCTTTGTGCTCACCACGAGTCATTCCTTCTCCACCAATCCTCGATTCGATCAAACTCGGGGGAGGCCAAGGGTGAGCAGCCCAACTCTGTTCATCCTCATGCCGCCGGCTCCCACCATACCCGTTTGATAGCGGTCCCTCCCTTGGGCTATAAAGGGGAGGACCGGCTCCTAGACAAAGGGGACAGAGGCTCAAGTGCTCAAGAACACCTGGCAGCGAGCACACACTCGATGACTTCGGGTAAAAACACACACACACGCACACACACAAAAAGCGGCGCTCACAGCTCCACCCCGGCAAGCAGCGTGGCGGCCCGGCAAGACGGATCCACTTCGACAACCAGCGGCAACACACCACCGCCCAGTCCACCACCGATGTTGGCACTAGGCTCAATCACTCATAGGCTTGTTTCTAGGGACTTGGGATCTAGCCCTCTCCCGATTGTCTTGTATTTGTGCTAGGACTTGGGATCCGTCCCTCTCCTAGAAGCTTATGCGCCCCTACGCTTAAAGCACCTCCCACGGTGCAAGACTAAAAAGATTGAGCGCCTTTGGGCGTAGGTCACTTAGACCTGAACGGTATAAATTCTTGTGTCATCCCTTTCACTTTCTTCTCGCGTAGCCATCGAAGCAGCGAAGTAGTCTCGGCAGCTCTCTTCACTTATGCGGTGTGTCGGGGACCCCCTGTCTCAAGACACCGACACTAAGAAGGATAGCGTATTTCTTGGAGTGCCCTAAGGGGTTTCCATCGAACGGGCATGGGCATCTTTGGATCTTGTGGTGGCAATATAATAGTAATGGCATGGCGCGACTAAATGGCCATAGTGCCATGGCCATGCCTAGAAAGTTGTAGATCTCGTCGAGAGCTACAATTTTCATATAAAATTATTTCCATCGAGATCATTATGAAAAATATATAATTTTTCTAAGGATAAATCGAATTTCGTATTTGGTATAATCCGAATTAAAAGTAGAAAAAATAAGCGATCGAAAAGAACTCTAAAGCCATTTTTTTGCGATTCGAATTTGGTGTTCGAATTTCGAATCGAATTCGAATTTATCGAAAATCGTCAATCGGATGAAGCATTAAGCGATCTTGGATCGGTTCAAGATATTTCCATTAGGGTAGTCGAAGCTCATCTCGATGGAGTCATGGATGATGACTCTCCTAGTTGTTGGAGAAGCCGAGGGACCTCTTGCTGAAAGCTTTTTTGAAGATACTCATCTGCAAAATATTATCACACAAAGAAAAACAAGAACTAGTGGAAGGGTTAGAATAAAAAAAGGGGGTTAATTTGTCCAAAGTCGGTTGTCAAGGGTTAGTCGTCGAGAAAGAAAGATTGCAAAAGCTGTTTTTATTTTGTGAGAACTTCCCCTAGCACAAATTTTATCTTGATTACTCCATTGGACGGCACCTCCACTAAACTTCTTGATTATCACTACTACTTCTTCTTTCTTTCTCACTTCTCCTTCTCTTCACTACTAAGCTAGAGCTTCACGGGAACAAGAACTTGAGTTTTTGGGCTAGAATGTTTGGCTTTGGAGTGGAGGTGTGAAAAGAACGAGGGGGGTGAAAGGGCTTTTATAGAGGAGAAGAGGAAATTTTGTGGAGGCCAAAGTGGGGGTGGCGGCGCCATGGTGTGAGCCCAAATGCAATCTCCTCCATCTGCATGTTACTTGCCCCAAGGCCATTTGAGTGAGTGGGTTTTAGGTTGGAAAGGATGGCGAGGGGCATGGTGGATGAAGGTAGGTGGAGTTTTGAGTGGCATATGTCTTGTCAAGTTAGGTCAAAAGAGTGTGAGGTGTATGACAAGTTGGGCCCAACACATAGTGCATGTATTTTTATATTTTGATATATAAATGCAGAAAATAAATATGGAGATGCAAGAACAAATATTTTTGAGCCACCACAATAAATACTTCTATGGGTTTTGGCACACAGTAAAATTATTTATATGGGGCATAAATTTTTACGATCTTGATAAAAGTAAATATGCTATGAAGTAAATATGGAGAATTACCGTCTTACCTTTCGGCGAGGGGTCAGGTATTTAAAGTCCACAAGCTGGGACTTCCCAATGTTGTTAATTATCGGATGCATCCTCCGTTTTAGGAGGTGGTGGTAAATCCTCTTTTACGGTTCAATCATATTTCTTTGTTGGTGAGCTCGAGATCTTGGCTTGAAAGCAAACTTCTCTTCCTTTCCATTTAGATTGAATGTGATCCCCAGTAGTGACATTGATATGTGCATTAGCTGTGGTTAGGAAGGGTTGTCAGAGAATGATTGATACTACGGAGTGCGGTGGCATATCAATACTACAAAATCCACAGTGCGAAGAATCCTCGATATTGGTGGTATGTTCTCTGTGATTCTGATGGGTATCTAATTGATTGAGTACGCTGGTTGCAATGATATTGAAGTTGGAACCGGGGTTGTATGCTTGAGTTTGTCGAAGGCAGGACTTGGGCATCCTGCTTGACACTTGCTCCAAGGTCACAAAGTGCATTGAAGTGTTGATCTCAATAGAGCAATCAATGGCGGGGCATCTGGATCTTTCATCTTATGTGGCAATATATTGAGGATGGCCTCATTTGCATTCTTACGTTAGCTTGATCACCTCCATAGTGGGCGCGTGGTCTCTTCTTGTTGAGAATATCTCTAAGGTATCTTGCATAGGTAGGGACTTGTATGGCGTCGAGTAGAGGTATGTTGATGTATAACTTACGGATGACCTCCACAAAATTTTCTAAACTTTTGCTCATCCACTTGGGGTCTTCGGTTTCATCGAGAATATGGTAAGAGGTTTGTGTCATGAAAGTCTTGCATCATCTGTGGGTTTTGAGCAAAAATCTCTATGTCACCATTGGTATTGTTGTTGGTCTTTGGCTGGCGGTACTCACGGTGGATGGTCTTTATTGCGAGGTGCTCTTCTTGGCTTTTCTATTGTCTTTCTTGGATTTGGTGGATGACGTGTGGACCTACCTCCTCTTGTAGTAACATTATGTACACCTTTCGGGGTTAGTGGCAACAGGTTTTGCGGTGAGATAACTTTGCTAATTGAGTTTCTATCTTTTTATTATAGGCAAGTTGATCTTTTAAAAAAACAGAGAAATTATCCATCTTAAGATTTATATCTTCTAAAACTTTATCATTAGTGTGGGGGGATCGGTATTTAGGGTAACCTAAATATCGGCCTTCATCGAAACAAAGATCAATAACAACTCAACTCAAATGTCACACGAGCCCATCCGTCATCACTCTGGGGCGGCCGCAAGCTCGGCCAGGCAAGAGCCGTTCCACCTCGCTCAAGCACAGCCCTGCGGCTCCGTAACCCCGATTGAGCACGAGCATAAGAAGGGGTCCGTTTCCGCCTGGCTCGAGCTCTACGAGCTATCAAGCTGCGGGGGGCACGGGCTGGCCCGAGAAGACCTTTATCCGCCTCACTCGAGCTCTGTCACTACGAGCTCGCGGCGACGCACCATTCTCCGTCTCGCTCGAGCTCTAGCCTGCAAGCTCTCGGGCCCCTCACGAGCACGAGGCTCGGTCGGGGGACCTCTTTCGGCCTCGCTGGCTCTCAAGCCCTCCGACCTCATGCGGACGCGGGCTTGGTCGGGGGACCTCTCTCGCCTGCGCTTAGAGCTCCATCATTGTGAGCTCGACCACGCACGTCTAGCTCGGGCGTCGACCTAGCTCGTCCGCGTCTCTTCTTGAGGAAGCCATCGGTACAGAGTTGGCCAACCACTCTCGACGAGCAACCCCTTGCCTAGCTAGCCACGAGTGAGGGGGAGGGAAGTGATGGATTCACCCCGCCATACCTGCTGTGACCAAGCTGCTCCCCCTGGTCAAAATCAGTGCGGTGACCCAAGACCAACGCCCGAGCCCATACCCGAGCAAGGCGTATTTCTACCCCAGTGAAGACAGGCGCCGTCCACTTTCGTCTCGCCAGAGCTCCGCCCGGCGTGAAGCACGCCCCGGACCGGCGGGGAAAGGCTTCGGCGACCGACCTCCGCCTCGTTCGAAGGCCCACCTTTGCAAGCACTTCAACCTCCACGGGCGTGTGTGTCCACTGCAGGCGAGAGCACGAGGCGTCAAGTGATCCGATTTTAGAGCTTCGCATGGCTCCCCCCGACAACGAGCTCGTCAGCCTCGCCTGAGCTTCGAGCTCTGGCTCCCGGATGCTTTGTCTTCCCACGGAAGCCGTCGGGTACAAAGTTGGTCAACCACTCACGACAGTGCTTGTAGCCATACCGTGCCACGGTGAGGGGAGGAGTGGCGAGATTCACCCCGCCATACCTGCTGGCGCCCAACTGCTCTACTACGATTGCAACCCGGGGTATACGGCGTGTGCCCACCTGCGTCAGGGGTACTACCGAGCCCATACCGGCGGGGCGTGCTCCAACCCCGATCGAGAGGCGGGGGCATGGCTCGACCTGCGCCCATCTCTTGGAATCGGGCGTGCGGCGACAACCAGCGCCATGACCAAGCCCGGCGACACAAATGAACCCGAGCTCGTGGCGAGCTCTTTTTAATATCTTGGCTCGGTAGAACCTGCGCTGAGCTCGTGATGACCTCTTTTTGCCACCACGAGCTCGGTGCCTCGTGCCATTTTACACTTTCACCCCTACACTTATGCCTCCTTCTCCTTTTTAGCCCTCCCACTCCGGTGGCGTCCATGTACCCCTTGCGACTATAAAAGGGGACCTTGTACCGGGGAAGCTGAGATTCAAGACATTCAAGTTTCACACACTCACCACTCCCACTCACGCATCCAGCTCGATATTGGCACTTGCCTCAATCAAAGAGACTTGGGAGCTCATCTCTCTCTCTCTCGAAAGCGCTTGTACTCACCCCTGTATGAGCATTTGAGCTCGGATAGTGACTCCCTTTGGACTAGGGTGTCGATTTGCCCCGAACCGGTATAAATCCTTGTGTCATTGTCTCTAGAGTTAGGCCATCTTAGCACACACTAGCTAGGCGATTCTTGTGGCGGTGGTATTAGACCCACGGCGGTTGGCGCGCCCGGTAGGGGCGGCGCTAGTGTGGCGATCACCGCCGATGGCTTCTTCCACTTCACCCGGCCACGGGCACCCCGATGCGCTTGGGCGTTCGACTTCACGGCTTACCGGGCGGAAGCGGCCCTCGCGGAGCTATCTTCCCCAGCGGCTCGGCGTGAGGGCGTACAGAAGCGTCTTCAGCGGTGCCGCCCGACTTCCGTGTTGGCAAGCGCGAGGCGAGTCGACTTCCGTGCCGAGGCCCGATCCGTAGCGGTGGCGGATCGCTTCTTCATCCTTATCAGGACTTTTGTTGCCGAACATCACAGGGGCCCGAGGCCCACGCGGACCTGTTAAAAGCCCGGCGTCGTCTACTCCATCGGCAATGTCGTCACTGCCCGGTGGCGGGGAGAGCCTGCGCCTGTTGACGGGTTCATGGCGGCCCTACGCCAAAATGTACCCCAACGGCCCGGCGGCCTCGCTCTCGGGCGCGAGGTCCCCGCGGGCCGACACTCGGGGGGATCGAAGCCGACCCGGCATGAGCGATGGGCGTCGATCCGTCGTCGGTGCTACATAATGCGAGACCCCGAGCGCAGTCAACAACAACCCCTCAAGCGACACCCGGCGAGCACACCCCTGGCCGCCAGGCACGGTGGCGCGGCCGGCGGCCGAGGCGTCAAGGCCCGCCTCGGCGAGCTTTCGAGTGCGGGCGGCCGGGAGCGCGAGGGCCATCCTACCGCCCGGCGGGGGCCCGGCTGCGCGAGCACGAGCTCGCGATGTCTACCACCCGTATCCACGCGATGAGCACGCAGCGAACTCCGCCCGGTTTTGGGAGGCGTCGCGAGAACCTCGCGGCGGCCCGCGTTCGCCTGCGGCCAGCGCCCGCGCGCTGAGGACCCGGAGGCTCGGCGAGCCCATGAGCGGCTCAAAGAAGATCTGGCGGGCGGCGATCCAGGCGGAGGCTTCGGCATCTCACGGTGGCTCGGGGAAGAGCCGCGAGGCCTCCCTCACACCCCGCCTCAGCGAGTCCATGTCCCGTGGCGAGTCGGAAGAACCGCGATACGCGGGACACGCTTCGCCGCCCGGCGAGGCGGAGGCTCGAGGCCGGCAAAAGCGCTCCGCGTGGCGACAGCGAGCATCGTCGCGATGACCACGCGGGACGAGCCCAGCCGCGGCGATAGCCGTGGCGACCGGCGATGACCACCATGACAGCCGCCCGCGCGGCTCATACAACAAAGCGGCGAGTGGCCGCTATGGCGGTCGGGGAGGACCCTTGGCGGTCCGAATGCGAGCGATGACCTCGAAGCCCGCCCGGCAAGGAAAGCGCCCGCAACTTCGAAACTTCATTCGAGGAGGCCAAGAGCATTCGGGTCCGCGCATCCACGGCGCCCGTTTCCCCTCATTTCGAGCTCGAACTCGATCGAAGTACAGCGGGGAGGCGGACCCGACACTGGGTTTGGAGGACTACTCGCCTCGGCTGCCCGAGGCCGATGGCGCCGGAAACGAATATTTCATCATCCGCAATCTCGGTTCATCTCGCGATTCAGCTTCGATGCGTGGCTTTCGAGCACTTGCGGCGCAATCCCGCGGGGCGGCGACCTCGCGACATTTTCATCGGCAACTTCCAGGGCACCTACACCAGGCCAAGCATGGCCGATGTGACTTCTGCGCGGGTGCAAGCGAGAAAAGAAAGGGGAGAGCACAGCGACATCGAGGCGCTTCTCCAAACTCTGTACGACCTCTCAGGAGGCCACCGCAGCCGAGCGATCATTACGCCTTCACCGCCGGCACAACTTGCGAGACCACGATCCGCGAGCTCGGGGTCAAGACAGGGAGGCTGTGAAGGAGCTCCTCGACCTCGCCACCCCGGCACGCCCGAGGGAGCGTAGGGGCCGCGTATCAGCCATCTCCGGCAAGGGGCAAAGCGAGGCCGGCAGCGAGGCAGCAGGAGGGACCGGCTCCCGAGCGGGCAAGAAGAGGAAGAACAAGAAAGAACAAAGCACCGCCCGCGGCGGCAGCGGCACGGCGAGTTGGTGGCCGTGGCGGACTAAGAAGAAGGCGGCAACAAAGGGGGCAAGCCCTTGCGTCCCCAAGAACGCCGACAAAGTGCTTTCGAGGGCGTGTGTCATAGCGAGCCCGTCAAGCACAAGATGAAGGGCGCAGGCTCGCGAAAAAGCTTACGTCATGGGCATCTTTGCAAGGAGGTGACAAGGGCGGCGACCAGAACGCGCCCGAGAGGGTGAGCGAGGGCGGCGGCGAGGGCGTCTACATAGGGGGAGCGGCGCCCGTCAACGTCGTCTTAGCGGAGCGCCGTGTGAGTCCAAGCGCCAGCGCGAGCTCACCGGCGTGGTCCTCTTCACTTAGAAGCGACCGCGCCGACATACCTCCAAGTGGTCGAGGCTCGGCCATCACCTTGAACAAGTCGATCACCCTCGCCGCATCCCGCGGCACAGGGGAGATACCCACTCATCGTCGACCCCATCGCCGGTACCAAAAGCGCCTCGGCAAGGTGCTGATGGGCGGCGGCGGCCTCAACCTCCTCTACGTCCGCGCTCCAAGCCCTCGGCATCCCAGGGGCCGACCTTCGACCTTCACCGGATCCGATCCATGGCGTGGTGCGGGGAAGCGGAGGAGAAAGTGATCTAGGGCGGGATCGACCTCCCCATCATTTGGCACCGGACAATTTCGCAAGGGAGATGCTCATGTTTCGGTGCTACAGTTCAAGGAAACGCCTACCCACGCACTCTTGGGCGGCCATGCTACGCAGTTCATGGCGGTCCCCAGCTACACCTACCTCAAGCTCAAGATCCCACACACGGGCGGAATGGGGTCATCAAAGTCGACTCCACCTTGACGTAGCGCATTCGGTTGCGAGGCGCCGCCCGTGCGTGCATGCGGCGCCGGCCCGTCGAATCGGCGGATGCTGCCCCAGATGGCGGCTGGCGACGCAGCCCAGGACTCTCAGAGCTCAAGAGGCTGGCGGGCACGAGCCCCATCGGGCTCGGCAAGGTAACGAGCACGTTTTGAGCCCGAGGGCGCCAAGGAGGTCGGAGGTGGGCGGGGCGAGCCGCACTTTCTGCGCAGGCACCGAGCTCACCCCCAAAATAGGAAAACAGGCTCGTCTCGACTTCCTCGTAGCGAACCTCGGCGTGTTCGCGTGGAGGGCCCTCAGTACCCGGCATACCGAGGGAAGTCGCGAAGCACTCATGAACATAAAACCCGGCTCGGCGGCGGTGGGCGAGAGACTCACGACGTTTCGACGGCCTTCGACGCAAGCTGTCGCCGAGGAGATAGATAAACTATTAGCCGCTAGGTTTGTCAAGGAGGTGTATCATCCAGTGGATAGCCAACCGTACTAGTTAAGAAGAAGAATGGGGAAATGGAGGATGTGTGTTGATTACCACGAGTCTCAACAAAGCGTGCCCTAAGGATCCGTTTCCTTTGCGGCGCATCGACCAAATCGTTGACTCCACCTCGGGTGTAGAGACACTCTGTTTTCTCGGCGCCTATTCCGGCTACCACGGATCGCGATGAGCGAGCTCGATCAGCTCGCCACCTCCTTCATCACTACGTTTGGCGCGTACATTTGCGTAACAATGCCCTTTGGACTAAAAAGCGGCTGGCGCTACCTTCGAGAGGTGTATGTAAAAAGTCTTCAAAAGAGCTCCTCGGGAAGCTTCGTTGAAGCGTATGTCGATGACATCGTTGTCAAGACAAAAGCGCTCGGCGAGCTCGTCCACGACCTCGAAAAGGTCTTCGCCAAGCTCCGAGTTGGAGTAAAGCTCAATCAGAAGTGCGTCTTTGGAGTGCGCGAGGGCAAATTGCTTTCCGGTTTAAATCGTGTCGGCGGCGCCGAGCCAACGAAAAAAAAATCACCGCCATCATGGGTATGGGGCCAATCAAAACGTCAAAAGCGTCACGGCGGCTACGGGATGTCTCGCCGCCCTCGTAGATTCATAGCACCGACTTGGGGCGTAACTTTGCGGCTATGCAGTTCTTTGAAGAAATCCGGCGTTTGATGCGGGCCGGCGAGGCCCGCCGGACTCTCGATTCTCACGAAGCAACTCCTATAATCCTCCGTGCTCGCTTGCCGTTTGCGAGCCTATCCTCCTCTACATCTCGGCGACCTCAAAAGTCATGAGCACCGTTGCTTTCGTTGTCGAGGAAAGAAGAGAACGCAGCGCTCAAGGTCGGCGTCCGGTTTTACTTCATCGGCGAGGTCCTCTCCGACACCAAGACCCATTACAGCGCGGCTTCGAGGGAAGCTTCGTATGCTGGCGTTGCTGATCACCAGCGCAAGCTCGGGCACTACCGACTCACACCCGTCATCGTCGTCTCCAAATACTCCCTCGGCAAGATCATCCGCCAACCCGAGGGTGGGTGGGATGCATGGCCAAGTGGGCGTCGAGCTCATGGGGCCCGACATCATGGCGCCCTAGAAACTCCATCAAGTCGCCAAGTCTGCGTCCGACTTCGTCGCCCGAGTGGACCGAGGTTGGCGGCCGCCCAAGCCCGGCGACGAAGTCTTGGATAATGTGCCGGCGGCTCCGTCAAATCTGACCCAGGTATTTGGGGTGAATTGGTCTTCATCTCGCCGAACAAGGTGCGCATGAAGTACTCCATCGCCTCTACTTCTGGCCTCTAACAAGCGTCGCCCGAGTACGAAGCTTTGGTAAAAATGGCTTACGGATAGCCCTTGAGCTCGGTATCCGGCACCTCAAGGTCAAAGGCGACTCGAGCTTCGTGAAGAACGGTGATGAAGGAGGCCCATTGCGTCAACCCCAAGATGATTGCATATCACGAAGGTCGCGAGCTCGAGGAACACTTTCCGCGGGCTCGAGGTCAGCAAATCCCACCGCAACTACAACAGCAGCGGTAGCCAGACTTCATGGCTTCGCTGTCGAATCATTGCCGGTGCCACGGTCTCTTCATGCGAAGGCGGCGCTCCACGTCACGGATCAAAGGCGGGCCCCAGCGGCCGGGAGGCGGGCGCGAGCTCAAGCGGTGTCGTCGCGAACTTCCGGACCACATGGGTGGCGCTTCGCGGCTTCGAACTCACCAGCGCAATAGCACACATGACCGTTTGCTAAAGTCCACCGGCTCGGGGGTGGCTCGAGGCTGGGCCGAGAGCCAAATTCCCCAAATCCCAAAGCGGGGCGCATACCTTCCTACGATGGATGAAAGAGTAGCCCTCTGACGAGAAAGAGTGGAGGCTCTTGGCCCATAAAGGCCAAATCTTTCGTCATCATCAGGGGAAGAGCTCTAGGTAGCGGCGCCTCGGGCATTCTTCAATTTGCATCACTTTCAAGCAAGGGGGAAGAGATCGTCGGGAAATCACGCGCCCGGTGAGTGTAGCCTGCAGCGGCTCCGAGCTCTCGTCGGCAAGCTTTTCGTCAAGGCTTTTCTTGGCCAACGCCCGTCGCCCGGCTTAATCAGATGCGTCGCCCACTGTGAGGGCTGCGGTTCTTCGTAAGCAAACACATCTAACCGCTCGGTCCCTCGGGCGATCCCTCACTTGGCCCGCCGGCGATGGGGGTCGCCGACATGGTGGGGCCTTTCGGAGGGGACAGGGGGGCGCCTACTTCGTCACCATCGACAAGTTCTCAAAGTTGATCGAAGTCATACCCATCTCCCAATGCGAGCTTCGGGACACGATCAAGTTCTTCAGCGGCATCATCCACCGCTTTGAGGTCCCGAACTCCATCATCACCGACAAGCGGCACCAACCGTGGGGGTATCTTCCTCGGCGGGTGTAGCGAGCACGGCGACCGGCGTGGACGGCGGCGGTCGACCACCCGAAGGACCAATGGACGGGTAGAGCGAGCTAATGGTATGATCTGCGAGGGCGTAAAGTCGGCGCATCTTCAAGCGGCTCGAGAAGTTCGCCGGTCGATGGCTCGCCCGAGCTTCCCGCCCGTCGTATGGAGCCTTGCACCACCACTCAGCGCGGGGGGCCCGGGGCGCACTCCCTTCTTCCATCGTCTTAGGGTCGAGGCCGTGCTCCCTACACCGACCTCGAGTGCGGCTGCCCGAGTCTAAGCCTACAGCGGGGCGGCAACCAAGCATCTCTCCAGGGCGCATCCCGATCAGCTTTCGACGAGGCCCGCGACATCGCGCTCCTCCACTCCGCCAAGTACTGCCGATCTATGTGGTGCTGGCGGCGCCACATCAAAGGGTCGAGCATTCAACGTCGGCGACCATGTCCCTCCGCCCGGGTACAAAGCACGAAAAGACCGCCACAAGCTCGGGCGCCGTGGGAATCCCTTCACCATCGACCAAGTGTTGAGGCGGGCACGTACAAGCTCAGGGACGACGGGGGGTCGCGTCCTGCGCATGGAATATCGAGCGACTACGTCGGCACACCCCTGAATGTACTCGGAAATCTTGTAGGCTGCAAGTTTCAATAAAAAGTATCGGTCGTCTGCCAATTTGTGCAAAGCATTCGAGCTCTTTCTCTCCTTTAAAGTTAGCGAGCAACTTGTGGCCTCCACTTCGGCGAGGCCGCCCCCTTGCTTTCGGGGGCTGGGAGTGGGCGCACACCCCATGTTTTTAACACACCGATTTTCATAAATCTGCGCGACCTCGAGCTCTAAGGGTCGAGGCGAGCTCACAGCTCACACCGCTTGGCTGGCTCGGGCTCGAGGCTCGTCTGGAGTCCTAACCTCGCGTTCCTCCTTCCCAGAGTTCGCGCGGCTCGTTAACTTGTCACAAATATCGAGATCGCCATCGCAAGGCCAAGGCTTTGTGCCCTAACGACACTCCAGCGCCTGGGCCCGGCGAGGAAAGGCCGCTGCTCGTTCTCCGAGATCTGAGCTCGAACTCGGACATTTATGATAAAATGTGACAAAGGGAAATAAGTGCGCTGGGTTGCTCGGCACAAGCTATCACTTTATTTACATTTTCGCCTCGACTTTTGAGGACTTCAAAGTTCAAAACAAAAAAGGCCCATCCTCGAGCTCCTACATCTACTCTTGTGCGGCGGGTCGAAAGCAGGCTCCTCGGCGGCAAGTCCCTTCCCAATGTGCGAGCGGGTCTTGGTGGCCACCTCCTCCTCGGCGGGCTCCTCGAGCTCTGAGGCCTTACGGGCTCCGTCTCCACCCGCCGGGAGGCTCGAAGACTCGAGCTCCTCGGCGAGGTTGGCTTCGATGGCCATCTCTGCGATGCGGGCCTGGCCGATATCAGCCTTGCGATTGAGCTCCTCCTCCTTTGCCCGACCCGGCCACCCGTCTTCACCACCTTGGTGTCGATGTAGGGATAGTGGGCGAAGCGGCCATTTGGCGCCTTGTGAACTACCGGCGGGCATCCTCCGTCACCTTACCTTTGGATGGCGGCACTCGGCGTGGCGGGTGTCGTCCTCCATGTCGTCGGCCGGGGCATCGCGGAGCCGCTTCCACCTCGAGGACATACTCGTTGTGCTCTAGCGAATCTCGGCCTCCTCCTGCGGCCTTCAGCGGCGTCGCGGAACTTCGTCGAGCTCTTTACGCTTCCCCTTGAGCTCCGTCGCTTCGGTGGAGCTCACGGACACATTCACGTGGTCCTCGGTCCTCTTCTTCAAGTCACCCTCCTTAGTCGCGGCTCGGCTGCGTATGCTTCAAAGGTGGACTCGGCGGGAGGCAAGGGCTCCTTCCTTATCCACGAGCTCGTAGCGATAGCTTCTGCGACTTCTCCTTCTCGCTCAGTAGTAGAAAGCGGTCGAGAACATGAGTTGCAAGGCAAGAAAAAAGGCGCACAAAGAAGAGCGGCTCGCTTACACCACAAAGCATTATACAGCTACTCGCGATTCTCCCAAAGCGATTGATTCTCGGCTTGAGCCGATATCTAACCGCCTACGGCGTGGTATAAACACTCCAACTTCCGGCCGGTGTCGCGGTCGTAAACTGAAAGCCTCACCGACGAGGCCGGTTAAGCGCCAGCGCGCGGAGGGAAGGGGATGGGCGGGGACTAAGCGCTCACCTTCGAGGCTCGGCGGGAAGCCGGCGGCTGCTGGAGCTTCTCGTGAAGTCCGCCTTATCTGTTGGAGTTGGTCGACTTGAAGCTGCGGCCCGACGCTCGAGCTCTTTGTCCTCCAACACCTTCGCGGCGTGGCGAGCTCCTCCCTTCATCTTCTGACACTGCAGCATGCTTGGCGATTTCGGTACATCCCAATCACTGGACGCTAGCTGGCTTTCGGCGGTAGTCTTTTACGCCCGACCTCGCGGGCGGCAGCGGTCTCGGTCTGCGGATGTAGCCGTGGGCCTCGACAAGCCGCCCTTCGAGGGAAAAGGTGGTGAATTGTGGCTGACCGAGGGCGCTCATCTCACCCCAAAAGTGACACCATCCGCCCCGCGAGGTCTTGGTTCTTCAGTACGCCCGATGCCATCGGTTATACCCCGCCGTGGCCTCACACGCAATCCCTGTGAAGACAGGACAAGTGATGAGCACACGAAGCTTGTCGAGCTCGAAGCTCAGCGGCCATCACCAAACAAAGCAATAAGCGAGACACTTACCCAAGCTCGAAGAGGCACTTTCGGCGCACCACTCCTCGGCGAAGAGGGCGCTGCTCGACCTCTGACTGCGTGGCGTCATCATTAAGCGCACCCACGGCGTGATTTCGCGAAGGTGGCGGGAAAGGTAGAGAGTGCGAGTCCCTCAGTGCGCTCTCGGAAGCGGCGCCGCTGGGGGCCGGCATTG
The DNA here is from genome assembly GCA_015847255.1 of Hyparrhenia diplandra. Classification (NCBI taxonomy): domain Eukaryota; kingdom Viridiplantae; phylum Streptophyta; class Magnoliopsida; order Poales; family Poaceae; genus Hyparrhenia; species Hyparrhenia diplandra. Next base: position 17,374 of record JADLZK010010816.1, read on the forward strand.
CGTCGTCGCCCGGCCACATCCGGAGCCGCCCCACAGCGTCGTCACCCAGCGCCATCACGGACCTGGCGTGGCTTCCTCGCCCGGCGGCATGCTCCTCGAAGCCCAGACGCGGTGGCCGGTCTCCCTTGTGGCGTCCCCTTACGGTGTCGCCCTCGGCCTGCGGTCGCCCCGCGGCCACCGGCCTCATCCGTCGATGATCTCAATGATCTCGGGCTCGGCGGCGACCTCAGGTGGGCCATGGAGGAACATTGGAGGTACCGGCCTCCGATGACTTCTCCGGACCTCGAGCTCGGCGTCCATCCTCGCGGCCGAGCTCTGCGGCGCCCGGCTCTCGGTGGCGGCAGTCGCCTGCACAGCCGACACCAAGGTGCAGGCTTCGGCCACTAAGCTCGCCATCGTCCTCAACGCTGTGAGCCACGGGGCCGATCGTCAATCTTAGATGGCATCTCACTCAGCGTCGGTCGATCCGGCGCCCTCCTTCCCGGCACCGGGATCGGGGAAGCGCCGGTGAGGGCAACCCACAAATGGGACGGCGTCGCCCGGGCTTCGTAGCCGCTACCACCAAGCTTCGTATGCTTTACCGCCCGAGCGCTTCGCGGCCCGGAGCTTCGCCGCGCCCTTGGCGAGCTTGCCCCCCTCCGGCGACCTCAAGCCGTGGGGAAAGGCCGGGGCCTCGTGGGCCGGAAAAAATTCGGCCGCAGGCGGCCTTGAATGGCCGTGCATTCCACGGCGACAGCGGCAACAACGGGACTTACACAATGGCCATTCTCTCCTTTCCTGCCTTGTCTGGGCGCCCGACCCCGGCCTCCCACCGTCCTCAGCGGAACGTGGCATAAGCGCGGGGATTCGTTCGGCGTCGAGGGCTGCGGCGGGGAAGGTAGGGCCGTCGGCTCAAAAGGCGCCGCCCGGCGGCGGCGGCGTCCTCGAGCCCGCTGAGCCCCTCTTCTCCTCGGGCAGTAAACCCGAGGCCCGCGCAGGGGCCTCCTGCCATGAAGGGTGGGAAGGTCGATCCTCGCCATCAGCGGCGCCTCGCCGCCCTCCGACGAACCGCCCCCTCATTTGAGGCCGGGGCTGTGGCATGTCGGCCTCGCCCCCGTGGTCTCGCTCGCCAGACGGGGACGAGCAGAGGAAGGTCCACCACGCCGACCTGCGAAACCCCGGAAGTCAAAACGAGCTAGAGCACGCCCCATCAACAACGACAAGACAAGGAGGATGGATACTTACGAGCTCGACGCCGCCTGATTGGGAGGGGCCGCAGGCGCCCCTCCGGTACGTCATCGACCCTCATCAGCGTGGAACCAACCGGTCGACTGGTCGCGATCGCCAGCGCTGTCGCCGTCCCCTCGAAAAGGACCTTCTCCTCCGTCATCTCCCACGGCCCGGAGCTCGGGCGGCGCCGAAGCGGGACAGGGCGCCGCAAGCGGGTCGCGACAATGTGGTGATCGTCAGCCCGGTGTCGCGGAGGGTCTTGATCTTCTTCACCGCCGGCGCTCCGCCATGTGAGCGTGGGGCCTTCTCTCCACACGGGTTCGCCTCCAGAACGTGCGCCCGTATACCAAAGGCAGAGGATGGAGAGGGTCGTCCTGAGGTAGAACCGGTCCTCCCGCCACCCGGTGTTCGCGGTGGGGGCTCGCCCTCCGGGAAGGTCGCCTTCATCCGATCCTTCCCTCAATTTGGACGCCATGGAGCCAATCGAGGCGGGGACCTTCCCCTTTGCCGGGCAAGAAGTGGATCTTGGCGAAGAGGAATTGGCGAAAAAGAGCTCCCGGTTCGGTGGGATGCCCACCCAACCCTTGCAAAGCACGGAGAAGACGGAGAAGAGCGCCACCCATTCGGTCGTAAGGTGCCGGAGCTCGGCGCCCCAATAGGACAGCGAGGCAGCGGAAGAAATCATCGGCGGGGATGCGAACCCCGATCGTGGAGCGCCGCGAAAGAGATGGCGTAACCGGCGGATCGGGGTGGCGTCGCGTCGGCGGCGGTATCGGTACTCCTCCGCCTCCGGTCGGCTGGGGAAGGCCGCCATAGACGACGGTGCACCTCTCGGTATGCCCGTCCTTGTCCGACGGGAGCCACGAACCCATCTCCTTCTTCTCGAGGCGCTATCGGGAACGAAAGGAGGAAGGAGGAGGAGAGATTTAGATCTATGGAGCGAGGGGGAAACGGACTTCTTCTCCCAAGGAAAGCGAGGGGAGGAAAGGTGATTCGCCCCCGTCACCCCGCTGTTATGCGGCGGCTCAGCGGACGCGCTGAACGGACGCACGGAAGGCCCACCACACGTCGAATCACCCACGAAACCGCCTCTCCGACGGCGACACGCGCACGACACGTGGGCGTAGGCGTGCTCTTGATCGGAAAGCGGCGGTAATCCCGCCGGGCAACGGGTAACATCTCCCAACGGCTACATTCACAACGGCTACTTTACCATGCAATAAATGCGCCCGAGCTCGGCTCCCAGCGGTCAAATTTTCGAAAGAGACGGAGCTCGGGGCAAAAAACACCGGCCCCCGGGTTCGAAGGCCGGCTCTCCTCGAGAGCTCGACCGCCCAGGGGACATAACGAGTGAGGGGCACCAAGGAAGCCGGCATCGACGGCACTCACCCCGAGCTCACTAACGAGCTGGGGCTTTCGCCTAGCGCACTTGGTCGCCAAAGGAGACGAAACAACCTCGGGTTGTCCTCATCGATGAGAGGAGGCGGCCCTCGAGCCTCCGCATGGGGGCTCGGGAACCGAGGTCGAACTTTGGAATACGAGGTCGGTCCGCTTAGGCGAGGCGAACGAGCGGCTCGAGCTCGGACCTCCCCGAGTCACCCGTCAACAACTCGCGAGCACTCGATTTCGGCCATCGATGTAAAATCGAGCACGAGCTCACCCCTCTTACGAGCACTCATGAGAGAAGCGAACGAGACGGGAAAATTTCAAAGCCTCCGCGAGAACCTCCCGTTCTCACGGGCCTCGGGGCTACACCCGCACGATCGAGATCAAACCACTCGTCACGGTCCACTCTACGACGCGACCCCGAGGTCATCAAGGGACGTCTAGAGGACCCTCCTTCTCCCCAGGCCTCGAGGGGAGGCTACTGTGGGGGATCGGTATTTAGGGTAACCCAAATATCTACTAAATCGAAACAAAGATCAATAACAACTCAACTCAAAAGTCACACGAGCCCATCACGTCATCACTACAGTTAGACACAAGCTCGACCGACAAGAGGCCGTTCCACCTCGCTCAGCACCGCCCCCGCGAGCTCCTTACTCCCCGATTGAGCACGAGCATAAGAGAAGGTCCCGTTTCCCGCTCGAGGCTGCACGAGCTCTCCCATTTGCGGGGGGCACGGGCCCGGCCGAAGACCTTTCTCGCCCTCACTCGAGCCTCCTGTCACTACGAGCTCCGCAGCGCCGCACCATTCCCTGTCTCGCTCGAGCTCTAACCTCTCGCAAGCTCTCGGGCCCCTCAACAGCACGAAGCTCGGTCGAGGACCCTTTCCGCCGCTCGAGCTCTGAGAAGCCCTCCGGCCCGTGCAGACACGGGCTTGAGTAGGGGACCTCTCTCCGCCTCGACCGAGCTCCATCATTGCGGAGCTCTACGACCGCACACGTCCGCTCGGGCTTCGACCTAGAGCTTCGTCCGCTGTCTTCCCGAAGCCATCCAGTGCAGATTTGGCGACCACTCTCTCCCGACGAGCACCGTGAGCCACGCATTTGCGCCGGTGGCGGGGGAAGTGATGGATTCACCCCGCCATACCCAATTTGGCGGCCAACGCTCCCTGGTCAAAATCAGTGCGGGCCGGCCTTAAAGACCAACGCCGAGCCCATACCGACAAGACGTATTTACCCCAATTGAAGACATGGGCGCCGTCCACTTTCGTCTTGCTGACTCCACGGCGTGAGCTTCGCCCCGGACGGCGGGACGGAACTCGACCGGACGACCCCTCCTCGCCTCGTTCGAGGCCCACCACTGCAAGCACTTTCCGGCCTCCCACGGGCTCGTGTCCACTCCGGGCGAGCACGAGGGCGTGTGATCCGGATTCCGACCGCCACGAGCTCCCCGACAACGAGCTCCGTCCGCCTCGCCACGAGCTCGAAGCCGGCTCTGTCTTTGTCTTCCCGGGAAGCCGTCGGGTACAAGAGTTGGTCAACCACTCCCACGACAAATGCGTAGCCATACCGCCGTGCCCCGGTGGTGGAGGGAGAAAGTGGATTCACCGCCATACCCCTGTCGCGCCCAATTGCTCTACTACGGTGCAACCGGGTATACGGCGTGTGCCCACCTCGCCCGAGGTACTCACCGGGCCCATACCGACGGGCGTGCTCAACTCGATCGAGACGAGGGGGCATGGCTCAGAGCCTCACCCATCTCTTGGAATCGGGCGTGCGGCGGCGACCAACGCGACGACCCGACGACACGAGCGAACCCGAGCTCATGACGAGCTCTTTTAGCCATGCGAGCCTCCTCGGTAGAACACACGCCTGAGCTCGTGATGACCTCTTTTGCCGAGGCTCGGTGCCTCGTGCCATTTTACACTTTCACCCCTACACTTATGCCTCCTTCTCCTTTGTAGCCCTCCACTCGGTGGCGTCCATGTACCCCTACGACTATAAAGGGGACCTTGCCACCGGGGAGGCATGAGATTCCAAGACATTCAAGTTTCACACACTCACCACTCCACTCACGCATCCATTTCGATATTGGCACTTGCCTCAATCAAAAGACTTGGGAGCTCATCTCTCTCTCTCGAAATGCTTGTACTCACCCCTGTATGAGCATTTGAGCTCGGATAGTGACTCCTTTGGACTAGGGTGCTGATTTGCCCCGAACCGGTATAAATCCTTGTGTCATTGTCTCTAGAGTTAGGCCATCTTAGCACACACTAGCGGGCGATTCTTGTGGCGGTGGTATTAGACCACGACAATTAGCAACAAGCTTCTTAGAAAGAGTATCATTAACTTTTGGCTTGCTCCTCAATTAACTCTCTTAAAGATGGTTGTTTAGGAATATTACCTTGGTACCTACCTTGGTAGTTGGATCCTTGTTGTGAATTCCATCCTTGTCTTGATTGTGTTGATGTTGAATTGTTGACGGCTAGGCTCGAATCGATCTTTGAATCAATATAATCTTGAAGAGCTTGTCGATCCTTCTTGTAATTGGCCCGTTGATCAAGCCAATTCAATACACATCCATCTTGGTTGATATTGCGTTTACTTCTTACGGGAGTTCTTCACTTTGATGGCGGTGTTGAATGTTCCCTTGGGACCGACCTTGATTTTTCGATATCTTGTTCATGAGTATTTCAGCTTTCCCTAGAGTGAGTGACAAAAATGATCCTTGGCGATTGCATCTAGTTGCTCTCGAGCTTTTGTATTAATCCATGATAAAATCCTTGCATGAGCAACCAATCTTCTATTCCATGACGGGGGCAATCGATATATATTCTTGTAAGCGTTCCCATGCTTCCGGAATTGATTCTCCCTTCTCGCTGTTGGAAGTTGGTGATTTTTCCTCGTAGGGCATTGGTTTTGACGTAGGGAAAATTTTTGATAGGAAGGCTTACGAACATTTATCCCATGTCTTGATTTCTTCTTTGTTGGCGTAGAACCATAACCGCTTTTCCGTCAATGAGAAAGGGAATAGGGCGGAGTAATATGATATCTTGGGAAAGCGTCCTTGGGTGTGAAGGTGTTGGCAATCTCGAAAGTTCTGCGGATGTGGCGTGCATCTTCGTATGTCCTTAAAGCTGAATGGAGTAGCTTGAACCATGTTGATGAGGCTTGGCGAGCTCGAACTCAAGATTGTCGGCTTGAAGTGTTGGTCGATGCGAATGTTCTCATTGCTTGGGCGAGTAAAAACTCGTAGGGACTTTTTCACCATAGCCGGGAACTTGGTGTGTGCTTCCTCTTGATTGATTTGATTCGATGAATGAAGTGGAGTGAATCACAATCAATTTCAATTGATAAACCACGTATAAAATATAAACAAAAGACAAACAAGGGTAAGCTTTGCTAAAGCGGCGGTTCCTAGTTTGGATCTCATCATAAGTTTCTATCTATCAAGATCTCTAGTTAGCCTCTATTCCTCCCGACAACGGCGCCGAAATGCTTGTTGGTACTCCTTAGCGTCATTACACCAATAGGTGGAGTTAATCTCACCTAAGGCCATATCTTGTCCGGGGGGCACTCGGTGTGGTCTCATCTCATAGCACTACCGTAGGCTAGGTTGTCATCCCTAGCAGCAATGCTAGAAATGCATGGGTGATATCTGTAATGTGTTGGTTGCAATCTTCTTGAGAATAAATATAAAAGGGTTATCCGCAAGCGCATAGATAAAAATACCACTGTAGCATTTCACCGGGAGTAATCTAGGTTTGTCATTTATATTCTACCACAGGGAGGAAACTGAAGTTGGGCTGATATACTATTGAGAGATGGCATACTTATGAGAGAATCTATCACTAGTGCTACTTTAGCAGGGGTAAGCCAATAATGATATGATAATGATAATGATAAATAAAGGCAGAGATATCACACACAGAGATAGACATAGACTACTAAAAGTTAGACTTAACATGGACTACTTTAAGAGACAGAATTCTTGTGTAGCATTGAATCTACTAAGTCAAAACATCTACCCTAGGTCATATATTATCATATATAGCACAATAACTCTAGATCTATGCATCATGAAGATTTATAAGGAAGATCAGGAACAAAGCAAGACAATCCTCAAAATCATGTTCAACTAGTCTTATAGACGGGGGGTGGATAATAAAAGACTCAACAGGAATATCACACCCGTGATCTACCACACATCCCGGAATATAAGGTGCATCCATAGGCAAATCATATCTAAGCACCATGCTTACATAATTATTTTTACCACCTAACCCACTTGAGAATTGAATTAGGCGCTCTACGAATAGATACATGAATCCATCATAAATCATAACTATATCAAATATACTACTAGAATAAAGAAAGAACATAGCAAACCAACACATATTATTGAAATAGAATAAAGTCATGGATACAAGATAATACCAGTTTCGTGGTGACTTTGAAGATCTAGAACTCCGGGTTGGCACACCCGGCTCTACTTGAATCTAACTTGCTAATCAACTAGATGAACTAGAACTAGATGAACTGGATCTGGACAAGTAGCTAGCCTAATCTACGGTGGAGAGGATCTCTCTTCTTCTTCTTACTTTGGCATGAATGAATTGGAATGAAGGGGTTTCACCCAAGGGTCGGGGGGGTCTCCTTATATAGCCCTAGGCGATGAACCACGACCCTTGGATCAAACCGACCTTGGACCTTGGCGTGGATCTATCCTCAATGGCGGTTTGAAAACCGACATTCAAAGGAGAGGCTGATTGGTGGGTCCCCTTTGGCGAGCGCCGAGGATTGGCCTGGCGGCCGCGAGGATCTTGTGCCTGATGGGCCTACGCTTGAGGGTCTGTCTTCTGGTGTCTTCTAGAGTGTTCTTACGTGGGTTTCAAGTTGGATTACGTTACGGGCAAGTCTCCTCATCGTATGGGATGCAAACTCTGGGCTTTTTCCTCCTTTTATCTGTTTAGTCCCTGGAAAATATATAATTCACCAAAACTCGTGGAAATATGTCAGTAAAGCCCCTAGTCTATGTGATTATTCATTTTATGCCCTTATTTCATGTTTTGTTGACATATAAATGTATACAATAAGAGATGTCAACACCAGGTCAGTCGAAATTGGTTCTAGTCACATGCCCCGAGAATGGGAATGGGTAAGCTTAGATCCGGGGGTATGCCAAATCGGAACGCGATACAACTGGCCTTTGGGGAGTGGAGAGATGGCGGGAGTATCGTGTACCCGCCCTACTTGAATTTTGGTGCGGTGGTGGGGCATCTGTGTGCTCTTGGGTGGCGTGGGGCCGCGGTTCCGTTTTGGACAATCACGGGAGAAGGTTGATATCTGCAAGCTTAAGTGCTACATATGTCGTGTGGTTAGTACTCCCCGGCTGGGTTTATAATTGATTCGAATCGTCGTTGCACCTCGATATGGAGACCCGTTCTTCTGCCCTCACATCGTAGTAATTGATGGAATATGGTTTTGAGGAAAGAAAGTTGGCTTAAGAAAGAAATGTTGCTCTAGTGTAGGATCACCTAGAGTATATGAGCTACTAATCTAAAATTAAAAATATTGAAAGTAAGGATTCACTTTTAGTAAGCTTTTACGCAAAAATGAGTCTTTGATTCTTGCTAAAGCCTTACCTTGATCCCTAAGCCTGCATTTCTAAGTCTTCTCCTCTTTCCTTGTCGGTTAAGTCTTGTTGAGTACTCCCGTACTCAATGTTCTTTGACCCTTGTTGGGGAGTAGGTCATGGCGAGGCTTGTTTTGGTCCCCTTTGCATGATGGTGTACCGAGGAGGAAGATGGCCAGTAGTGGTGAAACCCTTGGGCAGGCTTGTCGGTGTTATATATGTATAATGTTACTCCAATAAACTCGGGCTTGTAAGAATGCTACTTAAGTTTGTTTTATTAGAACAAATGGTTTGTAAAATTATGGTTATGTAATCCTTCCATTTGTTTACTCGATATATTTTGAATAAGCCCCATTTGTATCTTTGCAATGACTCATTAATGAGATCCTGTTAGGAAAATTAATAGTACTTTCTAGATTATTGGGAACTCGTGCATAGTAATCGAAGTCTGTTAGACAATGATAAGTGCATGTGGGCCCTGTAATTTAGGAGGTTACGATTACGATTGGTACGAGCAATGATCATTAATAGAGTTACTATAGTATTATTTTGCAAAACTTCAAAATGATTTGAGTCAAATTAATTTAAATTCTTTATTTGGTCCAAATTGCTTATAGCTCATCTTAAATCATTTTTGCAAATCCTTTCCTATAATTCAAAGGTTTTGTAGTGGAGTAACATGTTATATTGCCCTATATAATAAGTTTTGTTTACACATAGTTTCGTAAGTTCGATTCATGCATCATGCTTAATTAACCTGTTAATCGTTTTCCCCTTTAATGTGGTTTGGGTTAGGTATATCAATCCTATGCTTGCTAACACGATGATCTCCTAATCCATCCTTTAATCCAATCTTACCTATCTCTGAGGATGGCAGGTACTAAGCAAACTCCAACAAAGAAGGGGGCCAAAGGGAGTGCCATCATCACCGACTAGCCCAAGAAATGATGGTGCCAGTAGCAGCACTAGTAGGCCTGATTTACAAGTTGAGATACGAAGGCTTACCAGGGAGCTGGCGGAAGTTACTAGAGCCAGAGAAGATGGTACTTCACAGATTGCTGAGTTACAAGCTGAAGTACAAAGGCTTACTGAAGAGTTGACAGAAGCCACCAGAGCCAATGAGGATGATACCTTACAGATTGGTGATCTTCAAGGTGAAGTGGAGCGTCATGATCTGGACTATGAAGATTGTCGGCAAGTCTTGTTTTGGTACTCCACCAAAGGGAGCTAGAAAGGCAAGACATGATCATGGCCGTACATCGTATTCATGAGCTAAGTTCGGGGTGCAAGGTTTGGAAGCCTACAATGAAAAATTTACGAAGCGGTCCATCAGAACCATCGGTATGGAGATGTTGAAGATGATGGAGGTGTTGTTGAGAATGAGGAAGAAGAGCGACATGAGGAGATAGCACCACTTAGTGATGGTGAAGAAGAGGAGCCTGAGGAGATAGAGTCTTATCATGACAGTGAGGATGATGCTTGAGTTGTTGGAAGGATGTTGTAAGATATGTTAGATAATAATAGTATGTGAAACTTAGTGGGTTGGATGGTCCAGCCTAAGTGCAGGGTTGTGTAATAAATAACTGAACCTGTTTGGTATGTTTGCGGTAACTTTTTAAGAAGTTTTATGAAAGTTAATGAATAAAGTTAGTTTGCTTGTAACAGATGCCTCAGTCTCATGCTAGTAGTTCAAGGGCTGCTGTTCCTGACCCACCACCAGTCCCTACCAATCTGGCAGATGCCATTGTTGCACTAGTGAATGCCACTACTGAAAATAGTCATTTAATGCGAGAAATGGCATAGAATAATCGAATAGCAATCGGGGTAACCATGGCATTCATAACAATAGACAGGAGACCTCATACCACGACTTTGCGAGGCTAAACCCTAATATTCTCGAGAGCAAATGAACCATTGGAGGCGGATGATGATTGGCTCGTACCATAGAACTAAAGTTTGAGCTCATGGATTTTACCACCTATCGAAGCCACACTTTGCAGCCCAACAGTTTAGGGGTCTTTGCGGGGAGCTTGGTGGGCTACTTTTCTAGCCATACGACGGTTGGTCACCGTGTGACTTGGCCACGAGTTCATAAAGCCTTCCGTGCACACTACATTCTGAAGGTGTGATGGCTAGAAGCTAGAGGAATTCCTTGTTCTAAAAAACAAGGAAATCGGTCGATCATGGAATATGTCGGCCCGGTTCAATCATCTTTCTCGATAAACTCGAACATGTTGATCTTGATCCAAAGAGGAAGAAATGGTTCTTGCGTGGTTACGAATATGAAGCTTCAAACAATGATGACCACACGTGCTTCTGAGATACTTATCATGAGATAGTAAATATGGCACTTCATGCTAAAGAGAAGTATAAATTCGGCATAAGGAGATTAAGAACAAGAAGGAAAATGTATCTTACGGATTTTTCTGGTGGAAACAAGAAATGAGAGGGTGATCTATCATCCTGTTAATCATTATCGCCCTCCTTATCGTCCACCACAGTTCCAGCCAAGGCAGCAGTCATATGTCCAACCTGCTGCTACTCCTTTCTATCCACGCCAGCCGAATGCCCCAGGCATTCGTAACCCAACTCCACCAGCACACAACTACCCATGCTACAACTGTGGCAAGTCAGGCCACTTTGCTAAGGATTGTCCGAACCCCAGGCAGTATAATCCTAATTATCAGGGAGCCTCACGGAAGTCAGTAGTAAGAATCGAACGAAATTATAATCGAGTGTTCAACTGTGGTAAAAGCGAAAAGAAGACTGGGCGGGTGTTCTATACTAATGCTGATGAGATACCTGCAGGAGAGCCCGTCATGATGGGTATGTTTCATGTTGCCAATCACTCTGCAGTTACGTTATTTGATTCTGGTGCATCACATACATTTATCAATAGAACATTTGTGGTGAAGCATGAAATATTAATTGGGGAGACAAAGAAGATCTCCATATACGATCACACAGGGGACGTATGTGTACCAAAAATGGTACATCAAGTACCTATAAGATTAGGTGGGCATGATTTTCCCACAAACATGATAGTTTTAAAGGATCGGGATATAGATGTGATCTTGGGTATGAATTGGATGTATCGGCATGGGGTTGTCATCGATGTTTTGAATAGAACAATAAAGGTAAATATACATGATAGCAGGTTCTCAACTTCTTATTCAACTTCCTATTCCTAAGAGGGTTGTTGAGAGAGAGTACGTGCTACTTCAGTCCAGAAGTAAAGGATATTCAGTAGTTTGTGAGTTTCGGATGTATTCCCGGAAGATTTACAGTGCGCCCGCCACGGGCCAGAGATGTTGAGTTCGGTATAGATCACGAAGGGAACGGCCCCAATATCAAGGAGAGCATATAGAATGCCACCTAAGGAATTAGCGAGTTAAAACCGATTCTGCGAGGAATTGTTGGAAAAAGGTTTTATTCGACCTATTTCATCACCTTGGGGGTGCCCCGCAATATTTGTGAAAAAAAGGATCACACGTTGAGGATGTGTGTTGATTATCGTCCACCGAATGAGGTGACGATTAAAAACAAGTATCCTTGCCCCCGCATTGATCCGCTTTTTTGATCAACTTCTTTGGAGCTAAAGTCTTTTCAAGATTGATTTGAGATCGGGTTATCATCGGATCAAGATCAAGCCTAAAGATATTCCAAAGACCGCCTTCACTACGGATATGGTCTATACGAGTATTTGGTGATGTCTTTTGGATTAACCAATGCCCTAGCTCATTTCATGTACTTGATGAATTCCATATTCATGCCCGAGCTTGATATGTTTGTAGTGGTTTTCATTGATGACATATTGATATATTCCAAGAATAAAGAAGAGCATGCGAGCACCTCGGAATAGTTTTGTCACGTCGAGAGATCATCGATTTGTATGCTAAGTTCGGTAAGTGTGAGTTTTGGTTAGAGGAAGTGCAATTCTTGGGTCATGTCTTTGTTGGCCGACGGAGTTGCTTTTTGATCCAAGTAAAGTCAAAGATATCCTCAACTGGAAGCCACCAACCCTTTGTTCACCAAGTTCGCGATTTTTCGGGGATGGCGGGCTATTATCGCCGCTTCATTCGGATTTCTCAAAAATAGCCAAGCCTATCATCGAGTTCTTGAAAAATCAAACTAAGTTTGTGCGGTCATCTAAGTGTGAGGAAGCTTTCGGACTACGAAAAGGTTATTAACCACTTCGCACGTTCTAGCTCGGCCCGGATATTGAGAAGCCATTTGATGTCTATTGTGATGCTTCGGTATTGGTCTAGGATGTGTATTGATGCAAGAACGAAGAGTCATTGCCTATGCTTCTCGGCAACTCAAGCATCATGAAGAGCATTATCCAACTCATGATTTGGAATTAGCGGCAGATTGTTCATGCATTAAAGATTTGGCGTCATTATTTATTGGGCAACACTTGTCATATTTACACCGATCATAAGAGCTTAAAGTATATCTTCACCCAGTCTGATCTGAATATGAGGCAAAGAAGGTGGTTAGAATTGATCAAGGATTATGATCTGGAAGTGCATTATCATCCTGGTAAGGCAAATGTGGTTGCCGATGCACTCAGTCGGAAGTCCCAGTGTAATTGTCTTGCAGTAAGTTTGATGGATAAGACCTTGTGTCAAGAAATGGAGAAACTGAATCTGGAAATTATAGAACAAGGGACTCTATCCAAGATATCTTGCGGAACCAACCATCGAGATCAGATTATTTTTTCGTAAAGAAAAATAAAGGTGTAGCTTTGTATCAAAGAGGAAGTTAGAAGTGGGAAGCCATCTTGTTTTTGAAATTGATGAAGCGGATGTGCTATGGTTCAAGAATCGTCCGGTAGTACCAAAAGTTCCTCGAAGTTACATCAGTGGATTTTTGATGAAGCACATTTGACCCGATACTCTATTCATCCAGGAAGCACCAAGATGTATTAGGAGTTGAAACAAAGATTCTGGTGGACCAAGATAAAAATAGAAATTGCTTGCTATGTGGCCAAGTGTGATATATGTCGGCAGTAAAGGCCGTACACATGAAAGCTGGCAGACGCTTAAATTCATTTCATTCCGTCTTGGAAATGGGAGGAAATTACCATGGACTTTATTGTTGGTTTACCCAAGACGTCAAAAGGTTTTGATTCCATCTAGGTTATTGTGGGACGGACTTACTAAGATCGCACATTTCTTGCCGGTGAAAACTCATTATACTGACTATAGATTATGCCAAGATATATGTCGATCGAATTTTCGTTTGCATGGTGCTCCAAAGGACATTGTCTCGAATCTGATTTCGGTGTTTATGAATAAATTTTGGAAACAATTACAAAAGTCATTGGGCACTAAGCTTATTAGCGGCAGCAAAGATATCACCCCAGACCGATGGGATGATCGAAAGAATTAATCAGATTCTAGAACATATGTTACGAGCTTGTGTTCTCACCTATCCGGAAAAATGGGATGAATGTTTACCCTTGGCAAAATTCTCTTACAATAATAGCTATCAAGAGAGTATTAAAATGGCGCCGTTTGAGGCATTGTATGGTCGCAGATGTAGAACTCCTTTGCATTGGTCCGAGCCGGGAGAACGAGAATTCTTTGGAATAGATCTAGTAAATGAAGCAGAAGAAAAGGTTCGACTCATACAAGAAAATATGAAAGTAGCCCAGTCCGGACAAAAGAGTTATCTTTGATAAAAGGCGTGAACCTTTAACATTTGAAGTGGGAGATTATGTTTATCTAAAGGTATCACCTATGAAGGGGAGTAACTCATTTTGGACTTAAGGGTAAATTAGCACCTCGCTACATTGGACCATTTCAGATTTTGGAAAGGTGTGGGAAGGTAGCGTATCGTTTGGAATTCCCGAGCAACTCTAACGTGCACAATGTGTTTCATGTATCCCAATTGAAGAAATGTCTTCGAAAGTGCCCGATCAAGTGGTTGACATTGAAGGAGTTGAACTTGAACCTGATCTAGTCTATTCGAGTATCCTGTTCGAATTCTAGATCGAGAAAGATCGTGTTACTCGTAGAAGGACCACCGGATGGTATAAGGTCCAATGGAACCAACATTCAAGAAGAAGCTACGTGGGAGTCGAGGAATATCGCAAGAGCACTTCCCGTAATTCTTTGCTTCTTTCTAGGTTACAATTTCTTCTATAAATTGTAACTTCTCTTTTTTGAGCCATGTAAAATGTAAAACCCCTACTTGTTTTATGAACTAGTTTGAGATGTGTTTGCTTGACACATTTCCTTTACCGATTACTTAACCCTAGGATTTTAAATCTCGGGACGAGATTTCTTTAAGGGGGAAAGGCTGTAACACCCCTGGTGTTAATCAACTAAAAATTTGCCATGTCATCATGATCATTGCAAAGCATGCATATTTAGAAAAAATTTGAAATCCATCAAATAAAATAAGTTTATATTTAGAGATTGTTTGTGCTTAAGAATTTAGAGTGATTTAATTATGGAATTTATGTTTTTGATCCTAAGTGTGTTTTGAATGATAGTTTGATAAATTTTTGATGTGAATTTAAAGTTTGTTTTAAATTTATTTCAAAATTGGATTTAGAAAACCCTAATTCCTATACCCTATTTTATCCCTTTTTTGATATCTCCAAATCTATGCAAAATTTGACAAAAGTTACAAAAGCCGACTTGTATATCTTGTTGAGATGTACCAAGTTGATGTTTTGAGTTTTTCAAGTTTTTATATATAAAATTTGGAGCAATTTTGAATTTATTCAAACCCCCATTTTGACCCTATTTCAAAAGTCAAATTTGGAGGTAGAATTTGAAAATCTTCCAAAAGCAAAAGTGTTTATATTTTCAGAGGTATATTTTTGGTATTTGAAGTTTTTTCAAGTTTATTTATAATTTTAAAAGTAATTTCAAATCCCAAAAGACTTTTATTTTGCCCCAAACTTGTATTTCAAAATCTAGGCGAATTTGAAAATGTTTCAAAAGTTCAAATGTAGATCTTGAAAAGTTGAGCAAAGTTGCTTTTTGGAGTTTTTCGAGTTCAGTTCAAATTTTTGGAGAATTTTGACAAAGTTTATTTCTTTATTATTTTATGCTTTATTATTTCATGTGTTAAATAAATTGTTTAGTGTCTAATAACTTAAGTTTTTGTGTGACTTTTGGGTTGTCTTGTGAATCTTGGATCATACCACAATCAAATGGTCCTTGAGACCTCCTTTAGTGATAGTAGTAGTTCAACAAGTTGGTTTTGTTGGGTTGCAACTTTATCGTGAAGAAAAAAGTTGTACTCAAGTTGTTATCATTTCATGCACTGCAAGAATCATATTTAAATTTATGGCATCATGTTGAAGCATACATTATTTCGTGTAGTGAACGAGAATGAGAGTGTTAAAGTTGAACAAGTCTCCGAGGAGGTTTATCATCCGATGGAAGCGGTTTACGATATTTTTGGTTTTTCTAAGAGTTGGTTTATCCGGGTCAACGAAGGCAAGCCCGGATACATTAAACCCTTCCTTGATGTTTTACAAAGCTTTATATCACCTTTGTTTATTCTTTATTGCATTAAGTAATTAGGAGTTGAGTGATAACCTAATTGCTGCATTATCATCCTTGTTTATTTCAATACCAATCTTGTTAACCTGTTTTATTTCGAAAATGCTTAGTGATGCTTAGCCCTGCTTAATTAGTTAAGCTTTTTCATCAAAATGTTTTATATGAGAATATGGTACCTTTTTGGAAAAGAATAAGAAGTAGTGATGAATTTGAGATCGGACGGGATGTAGGTTGAAAAGCCGGCGGGACTTCCTAGCTGTGCTTGTTCTGTGTTGATCGTTTAAGGACCGTCCATTGAGAGGATTGTTAAGTTCGGGACTTTTGAACGCAAGTTGCTCTTGAGGCCTTTTTGGTCAATGGCACGCCTGCCTGGTTATCACCCCAGGTCAGTCGAAACTGGTTCTAGTCACATGCCCCGAGAATGGGAATGGGTAAGCCAGATCCTGGGGGTATGCCAAATCGGAAACATACAACCGTGCACTGGGAGTGGAGAGATGGCAGGAGTATCGTGTACCCGCCCTACTTGAATTTTGGTACGGCGGTGGGGTACTGTGCTCTCGGGTGGCGTAGGACGCGGTTCCGTTTTGGACAATCTGGGAGAAGGTTGATATATGCAAGCTTAAGTGCTACATATGTCGTGTGGTTAGTACTCCATTTGGGTTTATAATTGATTCGAATCGTCGTTGCTCCTCGATATGGAGACCCGTTCTTCTGCCCTCACATCGTAGTAATTGATGGAATATGGTTTTGAGGAAAGAAAGTTGGCTTAAGAAAGAAATGTTGCTCTAGTGTAGGATCACCTAGAGTATATGAGCTACTAATCCGAAATTAAAAATATTGAAAGTAAGGATTCACTTTTAGTAAGCTTTTCGCAAAATGAGTCTTTGATTCTTGCTAAAGCCTTACCTTGATCCCCTAAGCCTGCATTTACGAGTCTTCTCTTCTTTCCTTGTTGGTTAAGTCTTGTTGAGTACTCCCGCACTCGGGGGTTCTTTGACCCTTGTTGTTGGAGCAGGTCATGAGCAGGCTTGTTTTGGTCCCTGCTGCATGACGGTGTACCAGGAGGAAGATAACGAGTAGTGGTGAAACCCTTGGGCAGGGTTGTCAGTGTTATATATGTATAATGTTACTCCAATAAACTCAAGCTTGTAAGAATGCTACTTAAGCTTGTTTTATTTGAACAAATGGTTTGTAAAATTATGGATATGTAATCCTTCCGCTGTTTACTCTGATATATTTTGAATAAACTATTGTAATACTGCAATGACTCGTTAATGAGATCCTGTTCGGAAAATTAATAGTACTTTCTAGATTATTGGGAACTCGTGCATAGTAATCAGAAGTCTGTTGGACAATGATAAGTGCATGTGGGCCCTGTAATTTAGGAGGTTCTGTTACATCCCACAAATGAAACACACCTTTGGTTTTGTGCAATTCCCCACAAAATGCCCGGGTTCTCCACAATTGTAGCAGATCAACTTCCTGTACCTAGGATCTATGAAGAACGGTAGGTCAGGCTGCTGGTTACCTTGCGCACGCCCCTGTTGCTGGTTTTGTCTCGGTTGTTGTTGATACTGCTGAGGCGGCTGTTGCTGATTTTGCCTCGGTTGTTGCTGCTGTGGGGGCGGCTGCTGATTAGGGCGGGGTTGATTTTGCTGTTGAGGGTACCTTGGTGGTGGAGGAGGCCTGGGCCCTGCCCTCCCACCATGGTCCTGTCTCCCCTGATGCCCACGAGGAGGTGGCGGCGGCGGAGGAGCCTGCCCTCTTGCCGGCAAGGGCGGTGGTGGACGAACTTGACGTTGTTGTTGGGCGGTTGCCATATCCACCTTCCCTCCGCCATCTTCGCTTTTTGCAAACCTCCGCGAACGTCTCCCTTCCTCCTCCCTTCCCCGATATCTCTCGAGAAGCTGAGCTCGATCGGCGGCTTGTCGAGGGTGTCGGTCTTCTTCACCGGGAAACAATCCGCTGGCGTGAAGTTCCTCGCCTCCACCAGCTCGCGACGGATCCAGACGAGACCCGGACCACCCAAGCTGGCGGCGGCGGGCGGTGTAGGGTTAGTTCGGGCGCGGCATGGTGGTGAGTCGATGGCCCAAAGTTGGCCGAAAAACTCCTCCACCACCTCGCCCCTCCAGCAGATTTAGACCTAGGTCCTTCCGGGATCTCCATTCCCCACCCGCCTCGTCCTCTCCCCTACCGACTCGTGGGGGTAGAGGAGCCCTTCCTCGGATCGGGCGGACCCGCTCTGCTTGGGGGTCTGGTTGCCAGCCAGGGAGGGTTCGGCCATGGCGGGTTGTCGGGCTCGGGCTCGACGCGCCCCCGCGCGGTCGCCCGCAAGGACGAAGACGACGTCATCTGGCTCTTCCACAGGTGCGCATATATGCCATCTCATGCAATTTATTTCGAATTGTTCTAGTCAGTTCAACATTTCCTCCGTGCATCTCACAAATTGGTCGATGGATCGATCGAGCTAAAATCGACAGCTTTAAAATTTTTCCCCTGTTGTTTGGCAAACTTGGCGCATGCATGCAGGCTTTACTTGTACTTCCATGAGAGCATCCTCGGCAAGCTCATCGGCGACGACTCCTTCGCGCTGCCGTTCTGGAACTGGGACGCGCCAGGCGGCATGACTCTGCCGGAGATCTATACCAGCGAGTCCTCGCCCTTGTACGACGAGAGACGCAACGCCGCACATCAGCCACCGTCGTTTGTCGATCTCGACTACAATGACACCGATCTCAACATGCCAAGGGATCTGCAGGTCGATCAGAACCTAAAGTTGATGTACCGCCAGGTCAGTAATTCAGTATATGTATATATATATTGCCGTACTGAAAGTCACCCATCAGAAACTTCTCTGTGCCTATTCTGAACGCACATCGATCGTCAGATGATCTCGGGCGCGAAGAAGAGGGAGCTGTTCATGGGGCAACCGTACCGCGCGGGCGACCCGGCAGAGCCAGGCGCGGGCACCATCGAGAACCTGCCGCACGCGCCGCTCCACGGATGGGTGGGCGACCCGGCGCAGCCCAACAACGGCGAGGACATGGGCAACTTTTGTACTCGGCGGCGCGGGACCCGGTGTTCTTCGCGCACCACGGCAACATCGACCGGCTGTGGCACGTGTGGCGTGGCCTCAGCCCCGGAACACCGACTTCGCTGACGCCGACTCGCTGGACGCCAGCTTCCACTTCTACGACGAGGAGGCCCGGCTCATGCGCGCCCGCGTTCGCGACTGCCTCGACCCGGCCGCGCTGCGCTACGCGTACCAGGACGTCGGCCTGCCGTGGCTGGACGCCAGGCCGGGAAAGACGGCCGGGACGCCGGTGCCCGCCACGGGCGGCGTCGTGTTCCCCGCGAAGTTGGACAGGACCGTGAGGGTGGCCGTGACGAGGCCCAGGGTTTCCCGGAGCCAGGAGGAGAAGGAGGACGAGGAGGAGGTGCTGGTCGTCGACGGGATACAGGTGGCGGATCATCTGAGGTACGTCAAGTTCGACGTGTTCGTGAACCAGTGCGCCGCCGGGGACGACGGCGGCGGCCGAGTGCGCGGGGAGCTTCGTGGACACGCCGCACGTGATGGAGAATCACGGAGGCGGGGTCAAGACGGCGGCGAGGTTTGGCATCACCGACTTGCTGGACGAGATCGGAGTTGACGGGGACAAGACTATCGTGGTGACGCTGGTGCCAAAGTGCGCGGGCGACGTGGTCACCGTGGGCGGCGTCAGTGTCACGTACGTTAAGTGAAATGTGGTGTGCCACGCGTACGTGTCCAACGCGATGTGGTGTGCTCGAGAAGCTCCTGCACTCGAATGCGACTTCCCATAAGCTTTGGAGCAAATGAAAATGTGTCTGTTGTCTTTACATACAAAACCAAAAATAATGCGACTTCCTTTGCAGTCATATATCTTCTTTTTTTTTTTAACGGCAGTCATATATCCGTTTTACAACAAACAGTTGTATAGATTAACAGCAAACTGTTGTGAGTACGATTACATGAGCCTACAAGATATAGGGCCTGGAGAACAGAGCACTGGAGAGCACAAGCTCGAAACGTACAAGAAGACTGTAAATGAGTAAGCTGTGAGCCAAGTGCCTGACGTGTAAGCGCATCAGTAGTTGTATTCTGAGATCGACTAATCTTGAAGTAGTTTTTTTTTGAGATCGACTATTTCTTGAAGAAATTTCAACAAAACAAACAGTAACCATGGGTTACCAAAAGCATCACCTACATCTACTGGATTCTGGAGGCGGTTGTTGAAAACCTGGGTAAATGGCTTGATTCTTCAGTCAGGTGGGTTTGATAAGTCCTCGCTGTTATGCCCGGGTCAGCTGACCATCTGTTATGGGCTACCCATCACCCTGTGTTCAGACACTTCTTTCACTTAATATAAATATGCGTAAATCTTTTGCGTGATCGAGAAAAATAAGTCCTCGTTGTTCATGAAGTGAACAAGTTGCTGAGAGTCGGACAGGTAGTTCCAGCTATTAATGTTCAGTGCTTGGGTGACTGAAGCAGCAAGGGCAAGGCTGGCTGCTTCGGCCATGAGAACTGAGGAGCATGCAGAAAACCTTGCCTCGATGTAGATGGTCTGAGTTGGTTGTGCCTGAAAATTGATGATGAGGATACCCAAGCCTGCCGTCCTTGGCAGAGGGCTCAAGTGGTCTGGAGTTGCAGATGCACCAATATAGCACTGGGTCCTTGTAGCATGGCCGGATTATTAGTGCTGTACCTGTTCGCCGGATGGGTAGCTTCAGGAGCGGCTGTTCCTGCAGGTAAGATGCACAAACCTGGCTGGTTGATTAAGTTACAACCTCGATGAACAGTAGTTGGGGAAGCCCGTGGGATGACTGCTTGATCCACCTGTGGATTGGTTCCTGCATTAGAAGTATTCATTCATACCTTGGTTGTAATGCATGTGACCTGAAGTGGTGGCATTGAGACCTGATATGTTGCCTGAATCGTGGTTGGATGTCCCCTCCTGTTACTTCCCATAGTGCTAGCACGTGGGGGTATAGATGAGCAGCCACTGCAAGATGAATCTGCCGAGGACTCCAAGTTTTTCTCTGGAATCTATTGTCATTCTTGGCCTTTCAAATATACCACACAAATTGAAAATAGTTTTACATAAAAGATCATCACGGGGAGTTGAGGTTATAAGTCATGGGAGAGACAATGGAAGAATCCCATCATTTTTTTTTTTTTTTGAAAGGAACGGCAAAAGCTTTGTCGTTTAATTTTATTAGACGATATAAAGAAAAAAAAAGGGTACATCAACCACCACCACCTTACAACTCAACTAGAAAAATCTGTGCAAAGAGGGAAAAAAAAACTATACAAACTGAGAGCGAGTATAGACTACTAGACTGCTACTAAAGAAAATAGACTACTGAGCATGCTACTCTAACTATGATGGTTGCTTCGGTGATTGAAGAATCCCATCATCTTCAGGAGGAATAGTGTCAATTCTAAGTGGAGGGTTGGTGTGGACCAAACCGCTCTAGGCAAATCACATTGGAAGAAAAGATGGAAGTCATTTTCAATAGCACCATAGTAAGCACAAATATGGTCCCCTCTCTCGAATTCTCCCGCATAGCTACAGTAGAGAGAGGCGATTTGAGGGAGCCGGTCTCCGCCGGCAGAGCCGGCGGTCTTCCTCGCCTCCGATGGCCTTCGGGCCGTTGTGAGGTGGTGGAGACCGCTGCGCTCTCGCCGGTCGGAGGAGTAGGTCCTAGTTGTAGTACATCTAGGGTTAGGTTTCCGGTGGCGGCGGCGTCGAGACGGCGGCGACGGCGGCGCCACGGTGGAATAAGGTCCTCTCGAGCTTTTCCCCATCTTGGTGGCGCTCCGCTCTGGCGTCATCAGCGAGCTCGTGGAGGTGGAGTCCGGCTTTGCCGGCTCCTGTACAGGAGTCTGCGGCGGCTGCTGCTTCGTTGCGGCGGAGCGGCGGTGCTCGTGCCGCGTTCTATAGGAGGTCGCCGTCATCTGCTTTGTCTGCGCCCCGGCGCGATGCCGTGGCAAGAACGGGTCCGTCTTCTCCGCTTTCGGGACTTCCGGTTTGTCTCGCTGGCCATGGTGGTGGTGGGTTCGGTTGGTGGTCTCGCCGGCGGTGGGAAGGAAGTTGTTGATGTCCTTTCAACGGAAGATGCGTCTCGGTGGTGGCTGGGCGCTGATTTTGCGGCGTTGCAATGCGTGCTTCCCTCTTCTTCTCCGGCACCGGGCGGCTCGATGTGGTGGTGACCGGCGGTCTCGGGCGGATCCGTTCGGCGGAGCGAAGACCGGAGAAGGCTCTGGATGCCAATTCTTGCAGCTAGGTCCTTAGTGTCCTTGCTTGCTTTTTGTTTTGGTCCTCAGGGCCTTCTTGTAAAAGGGTTTGCACTGTTCCTGCAATTTTAATGAAAACCCCCCTCCTGTTCGCAAAAAAAAAAAATATGTGTAGAATACCTGCCTACACGTTCAGTAGTAGCCAGAGCACGCCTGATTAGTCTCCAGGCAGTCATATATCCTTGTGTTCCGATCTCACTAGATGTGTGTTCCGCACTCCTGCCCGGCGCGTTGCCGCCATTCACTCGATTATAGTATTTGGTTTGTGATCTGAAATGTACACGACTTGTTTTTTATATTTATAACAATAATAAAGCACAAAAGTTTTTTTTTTTGTGTAATTACTCATGCTGCTCCTAGCTAGCATTATCAAGAGTACCCTCATTAATATGCTGGTCAATAAAATAATTCATTAAAAATGCAAAGAAAAGAGGCACGTACATATACATTCAGATACATGGCAACTATAGTCTACTTTCTTTGGTGTTTATACAAACTAGTATATTGCCCGCGCTTAACGTTATGGGTTTCTTATCATCACAAGTTAATGGACAAAAAGAACTGGATGGATGACCCTGCTATTCCTATAGTCACTGGTTTTCTTGGGAAGGTATGTACTTCTACATGATTTCTGTTGAGGATGTCAAGTTTATTTTGTTTGATTCGTAATGATGTGCATCAATTTCAGGGATGTAAATCATGTGATGTCACCACTTTAGGCAGGGGTGGTAGCGACTTGACAGCTACAACCATTGCCTTGGGATTAAGAGAAATTCAGGTTTGTTTTCATTTTTCAGTGTTCCAGTTTCATTTCCTTCGACAATGCATATAAAATATTTGTGCTTTTTTTTTCAGGTTTATTAAGTTTAATGAATCATTAAGTTGTTCAAGGCTTATCCTCAAATAATATTGTCGTTGCTACCTTTTTATGTTTTTGTTTTAATTTTTCCCTTGGTGCATCATGTTGGGTTTCATCTCTAGCCCTACCCCAACTTTTTTTGCAACTAACAGGCTCTGTTTTTTTTTTTTTTTTTGAAAACGTACCTGTATTACTGAGTAAGAAATACTTACATATACGCATACAAGTACAGAAGAGGAGGATACATGGACAGCTGTCCTACCCATCTTGCACAAAGGCCCCCTAAAAAAGGAATTACAATTAGGTCCCTTGACCCCGTGCTTCCCAAAGTCGCCAGAATTCGCTTTCGCCCGCCGCCGTGAAGCCATCGCCAGTCATCGTCGTGGGAGAAGACTCCATGGCCACCAAAGAACCGGAGGTGCCCTATCGAGCAAAGGCTTTGAGTAGCCGCAATAGTCACCCGACGCAGACGCCGGGATTGATTCGCCATGGAAGGAACATCGGCCGGAGGTACACCCCGTGCGCCTCCAATCCTGGACCGGAGCTCGCCGACGACGCTTGCCGCCGGAAAATCAAGCTCGATCCGCACTCCATCATGCCGCAACACCCACAGCCGTCGTTGTATCCTAGACACGAGCCGCCGGATCCGCCGCCACATGAAGTCGACGAAAAACAGTCAAACTCGGACTGGACTCCTGTACACGAGCCGGTTAAACCGGACTCCACCTCCACGAGCTCATCGACGGCGCCGGAGTGGAGCACCATCGAGACGGGGACGAGCTCGAGAGGACTTTATTCCATGGTGGCGCCGCCGCCGCCGCCGTCAGGAAACCTAACCTACATCTAGAAGGACCAGAACCTCCTACCGGGGAGAAACCCATGGTCTTCAACCCCTCACGCCGGCCCGAAGGCCAACGGAGGCGAGGCATATGAACACACGTACGCAAACCCTACCCCTGTGAGCATCTTCGAAGGACTGAGCACCCAGCAAATCTGGAGAATCCCGAAGTCACCATTGGCGCCTCGTTGTCGACGGGAACGTCGCTTACCAATTAACGCATAATGCCGGTAAATCCGGAGAAAATCCCAGAAAAAGGTGCGAGCACCAGGATTTGAACCCAGGTGGGTAGCGTCTCACTGGACCGTCCTACCATTGGACTACAAGCCAATCCGCAACAGGCTCGGTTGTTAAAGACTCAAATTGCGTTCGTTTCCGGTTACAGTGGCCAGTGGTCGCAGGTTCACTTGCAGCGCTTCAGTGGGCGGGCTTATGGGCTGCGTACTTGGCAGGGCTCCTTGCAAGGAGGCCCAATAAGTAATCGGCACATTGATGAGCCCGGGAGGAATAGTTGACAGGCCTGTGTTAATTCTCAAAAAAAAAAAAAAGACCTGATGCTGTGGATTCACCAATAATTCCCTTGCCTTATTTTTTTACATGTTTAGGTCTTTTACCCGCTTTTTCATTAAGAGAAAAGACCAAAGAAAGGTCGGAGCACAGATACAAAGGGCTCAACAAGTAATCTTAGGATTACCGACGGAGTCCCAATGCAAGACATAAAGATACAAACGATCAAAAAGAATGCATGAGATAATGGGCGTGAGAGAAAGAGGACCCATCACCTAGACCTGCATAAAAAGAATTCAACACAAAGGTTGCCCGCCAAAAAAACGAAGCCACGGTGTCAAAACATCCATCGATAAGAACCAAGATACTTGGCGACAACAGCGATCACACAAGAACAAACACCGGCATCCAACAACAACACCCTATTTCAAAAAAAGAATATTATAATCCTCCCTTCGTTTAAATTGTAAGTAGTTGGCTTTTCAACATACATGGTTTTACTATAATAAATCTTATAAAAAAAGAAAGGAAGGTGATGAACATCAACAGCAAGGTTCAATAAAAACATCAACAGCAAGGAAAATAGAGTCAACCTTGATCTTTGTCGGTTCACGTATTCAATGGATAATAAGCACCTTGTGAACAATAGACTTAAAGCTAACAAAAAAAACATGAACAAAACTAAGTAATGTAAGAAATTTGGCACATGGAAAAGACCTTCAAAACTAACAATTTTGTGTGGTCTATAAAACAGGGTGTTATCTAGGATTAATCAGCAAGTTGTTCCAATATAGTTTTTGTGTTGTGTTTGTCACAATAGACAAATGATGCTTTCTATACCTTTTTATAATAAGCCGAAAGACTGAAACTTGCATTGTTCCATTAGCCTTATTCTTTATATAAGACCAAAAGCTCAAATGTTTCCGTGGTTTTTGTGAGACGGTAGAAACAGCGCCACCGGTTTGGTGCAATTCTGCGGGCCGTGCTGGCAATGTAGTACTCCGTACTCCGTACATAGCAGTAGCAGCCATGCCATGCCTAGCACTAGCAATAACAGGGTCCCCACGTAGAGTAACCATGGCCACTGTGTGTCGTCAGTACGTTGTGATCCTGTCCTGTGTGTCCACCGTGACCGGACCACCTGCCCTTTGATCATTCATGCTAACTGCAATTCACGCCGGAGGCTGGAGGACAGAGATAGAAGGGCTAAAAGCTCCCTTTCAGCCATCAATGGCTGCTGGTCCTCCTGCCCTGCTGCCTGTCCATCGCTGCCTTGAATTTCCAGCGAATCCATCCACCCATGGGTGTGTTTAGAGGCCCAAATTCTGGGCAAAATTTTGGGCGTATGTCACATCCATGCCACATCGTCTGTATAAGCACGTTTTGTTTGTTAGTGGTAAATATTATTCATGATCTGCTTCAAAAAGAAGGCAATATACATCTAAACTGATTAGCTATTCGGCATTTTGATATGATGGGGAATTTTCTTTTGCGTAGTGGAATTTGGAGAGAAAGTTCGCTAAACACACCCACAGTTTCTGACCAGCCTTCAATCTGCAGGTCACAACTGAACTATTCGATGACAGTCGTCAGTTTTTGGCACACAACACTACAGTAGTTTCCATGATCCTGTAGTTTAACTGCATGCAGTAGTGATCTCATTTGATTTGCTATATACTGTATGTCAGGAGCCTGAATTTGCACGCAACAATCTTATACAACCAACCAACTAGTAAGCTGCCAAACGGTTAACTCATAGGAGATATATATAGTTCATAATATTTTTTTCTATAATCAAACATGCATGTTTCCTGGGAAAACAAACACCTAAAATTTCGAAGTGGAATCATCTTATTTGCACTGATCAGCGGCTGGTTGCAGAGACAGGGAGGAGAGCATACACTACAGAAATCATGCATCTTTCTTTCTGCGTGTCTTGTACAAGATGACAACACTTGCAATTGCTAATTCGCCTAATATAGTACATGATACATATTTAATTTCTCTGATGACACATACTCGTACTCGAGTGACACGTACGTACTGTGTACTCTGCTGCTGCTGCTGCTGCTGCTGCAGGGTCTCTCTGCAGCTTGATCGATCAGTTGAGTTCATCGATCGATGCATGATCAATTGGTGTCACTCGTTTGCCGCCGGCTTGACGAGCTTGAGCTTGCCGCCATAGATCTCGGCGAGCTGGGAATCATCAATGGCCTCCCGGAGCGTCCTGTCAAGGTCCTTATCCGCCACAAACACGAACTTCTTCTTGGTATTATCGTCAATAAACGGGTAAACGATCTTCCACGCCGCCATGAACACGTAAGGCACGTGGATGAGGAAGACGCGGCCGAGCCGCTCGGGGTAGTAGCTCTGCATGATGTCCAGCGCCGCCAGGTACCCTCGGATGTCGCAGTTGGCGTAGCCCCAGCCCTTGAGGTCGGCGACGGCGGCGAACTTCTCCTGCCGACCGGGACCCGGCGGCGGGAGGCGCGCGACGGTGGCGTCCAGGACGTGCACGACGTAGCGCTTGAACTCGTCGAGGTCACGGCGCGCCGGGTGGTGCCGTGCGCCGAAGCCGTAGATGAGCGGCCGGCCTTCCCTGTCGTGCCCCTGCAGGCACAGCTTCGCCTGCGCCACCTCCCGCGCCACCTCCGACGCCGGGATCGCGCCGCCGTGCGGCTTGACTGTTGGCTTCCACTTGAGGTACTTGAGCAGCATCGCCGACGCCTTGCCGATGTTGTGGTCCCGCGCGCGTAGGAACCGACGCAGCGTGTAGTCGTCCTCCTCCTGTACAGTACGTGATTTGTTTTGAGATTATATATGCATGTGTGTCAGTTTGTGTGTGTGTGAATGAACAAATTCAATAAAAGAGGGTAAAATTAAACAGAGATGGAGATTTGGTCCTCTATTTCAAATGTAATAATCAATCTATTTGGGTGGCAGTTTGATTTCATGGTCATCACGTCGTGATCAGTTAGTTGGTTAGGAGGCCTGGAGGAGGGAATTGATATTTGATAGACGAGTTGGTGGTTGGGTGGTGGTGTTGAGGCAGAGGCGTGGGTTGCATTTATGGCTGGCTTTTTGAGCACCACGGGTGATGCATGGCCGAAATGAAATGAAGCCCATACAGCCTACCCCCACTGTACTGTACTACTAGTATCGTACTCGTATTGAAACAATTTAAAGTCTGCACTTGTATTGAAAAATCATATCAAATCGTACTGATATCTGAAAAAAATCATACTGCTGTCATAAAAAATACGCTTCTCTACATGTCTGAATTTTTCTATTGTGATGAATCAAGGAGTCAACGAAGGGATGGATGAGCAGAGTTAGGTGCACAAGCACGACCGCATGCGTTTCTCCTTGGGCGGCTTGGCACACGTGGTTGGAAAAATACTAGAATCACATGACCCGGCCGGAGACGGATAAACAGGGACACAAAACTTTTACCAGTTGCAGTCAGTCATTTGGAAAAAGGAAAAGGACGGATGGATGATTTGTAAAGACGACGGACGGCCTGCAGCTTGGTAACAACGGTGGGTCAACAACGACCACCAGGGCACAAGCAAGCAGATGGATCTGCAACTCAACTACTAGCTGCCTGGACACGGATGGATGCTCGCTCAGCTCAACTACCGGCCGGCCACAAATGAGCAAAGTGTGACAGGCCCACCAACTGTACCGTACCTGGCTACCATAGGGCCATTCATATGCAGCCGGTTGTGGTGTGCTAGAGGGAAGCAAATGGCGACAAGCTCTAATTAACACTGGCAATGACTCATTTGTCCATCTAGAGCACACCACAGCAGGCCAATAATCAGCGTGTGAATTCGCTAGCTACTATGACAATTCTGATGGAGGCCCAATTATACATGATTTGATTTCACTAATTGTTTACTACTAATAATAGCAGTAACTGTATTCATCTTCTTTACAGTAAATCAAGGCAGGTAAATTATCTACACTCCAAGTTTCATGGCAGAGGATATAAGCAGACAAGATATACGACGCCGGCCGGCCGCCTAGCTCTAGCTCTAGCTCTAGCAGTACGTTGAGAAATTAATCGTCCCCTCCCCTGATTGACATGGCGCTGTGCACAGATATCATTCAGTCATACAGTATGCTATGCTATTCTAGTAGTATATGCTAGCCAATTGATTGTGCTATTCTGTCATTCAGATTCATATGCTATGGTAGCCATGTGAGTCATTATGTGAGAACTGACGACTGGCGAGGCGAACAACGGAAGGGAATCATGGAGATGGAAAGGCCGGGGACAGACGAGACGTCGAACCTTGCAGGAAGGGTCCTGGGCCTGGGTGACGGCCCTCAGCTCCGCCACCTGCTTCCACTCCGCCGCGTCGTCACCACGGTCGCTCGCCACCACCTGCTCCGCCATGGCCAACGACCGACCAAGACCTCTCAGCTAGCTACTGACGATCGATGGATGTCCACCGGTGGGAGAGGTGCGTGGGCGAAATATATGGGCGACGGGAGCCCGAGATCGAGTTCGAGACTGGGCGCGCAGGGGAGGGAGGGGGTTTTATAGGAGGAAGAGGAGCGGGCCGGCTAGCTGCGACGACTCTGTGCTGCGCCTGCGGCGGCCTCCAACTCCAGCTCCACCTCGAGCTGAGCTGAGCTGTGCGCCGGGCGGCCCGGTGAAAACGAAACGAAATGCAATTGCTGTTGTCTGCCGGCCTATTTATGGCACTGCTCACCTGATTGGTCTCGCGGCCACACTCTTCTCCTCCTTTTCGGAAAAAAAAAAACCGTAGAGTGTATGTTTCGGATCAAACTTTTTGTTAATTAATTAAATTTATAAATAAAATTAATATCAAACATTTATATTTTTAATTACCAAAATACATCCAATAACTAATCTGATAGAACTAGTTATACAACGAAAATATACTAACATGTTCTTTTATATATGTACTATAAAATTTGAAAGATTTATTTCAGGCTTCTTAGAAACTGAGAAACTCTTTTTATGGGACGGATTACTTCTCCAACAAGAGAGGACAAAATTGGCATGGAGTACTAACAGCATGGACAAGCTATGAGTAACCATAACATCGTTAATTAGTTAGGTTAACACCGTAAGTGTTTGATGCTCAAAAAAAAACACCGCAAGTGTCTTAACCATTTCACATATTTCTTTTCACTTATATATATATTAAAAAAAAAATCCTTAAGCATTGATACTGTTGGGTTCCGTTCCGATCTATGTTTTCGTAGTCCTAAATATCAGCTGGAGAACAATGATGGGTTATACATGTTCCAAAGCTGAATCTGGCTATTACTGTTTATCTGGTGAGCCGTACTAACTACTGAGGAATGTAGTTCTTCTAAAGTAAAAAGAATTTTTTGAAACTTTTTTTTATAAAAAAATGGCAAGAGCTTTACTGCAAGTTTCTAAGAAATGGTCGTGAAAAAAAACATGTAAAACAGAAAATGAAATGAACACCTCTCTTCAACCTTTTGACGTGCTCAGACGTGCCCTTCCTCCCCTACCCCTGCCGCCCGGCTAGTGCCGCCCACCTCTCGACCACTACCCTCAACCCGCCATCCGCTAACACTAGGGCGCTTAGCGAGGTCCGCCATTCTCATCCTCACCCTACCACCACCGGCACCTAGCAGCTCGTTGCGCCACTCTAACCACAACTCGCCAGCCTAGCGAGCACCGCCGCCTCACTCACCGCCCTCGAACCTGCCACTATCGGTAGAGTGTCAAGGTCACCTCCTTGTAAAACCCGCCGTCATTTTCCTCTTTGGCGGGGTGTGGGTGTATGGGAGTTGGAGAGAGAGGGTCCCATCCATGTCCGCAGGCAGCGGGACACGAGGGAACTTAAAAACTGAAAAGCAAACTACTCACTCCATACCCAAAAACTTGATTTTTAGGAAAGGTTTGAGTCAATCATTCGAATATAAATCATCGATAACTTTTACGTTGATGAGTTTACAAATGTGAAACCTATATGAATAAATTTGCCTTGAAAAATATTTTCATAAAAAGTATATACATATATCACTCTTATAATAACAAAGAGGTCAAAATTTTTTTTGAAGACCATATTGCTATCCTAAACGTAAGTTTTTTTTTGGGTATTGAGGGAGTAAGAATTAAGGAATTGATGAGCTTGTTACATGGACATATATATCCAATATGGAACTTGTAAGCTCGGTGGTGTGACCTTTTCTTGTTTTTTTTTTTAGTCTGGAAATAAGTCAAGACGCACGCCTGTCAAAAAGTCATCGGTGATGACTGCTTGTAGAGGGAACTGTCACAGATTGACGACAGCAGCACGGGGGCTTCACTTCAGTCCTGCCTGGGAAATGGGATGGGATGTTCCCATCGACATCCAACCATCGACTTGGCCTGCCGGGCAAACCTTGCGTACACTGATCATTCCAGACTTTGTTGCCTTTTTTTTTCTTCATTAATTAACCCACTCACTTATTTTTTTAACCCACCGTGAGTGAGCAACTCAAGTGTGAGGATTACCGTGTCTGCTGCAAACGAACGAAAGCTGCTCCGATGATGAAAAATAGTGCTATTTATGTCATGCAAACCATCCTAAAGTTAATTGATTCATCATATCATGTATAAAGAAAAGGTACACTACCTACAAGTATCCTTTAGACTCATTATTGAATTTATTTTTTAGCATACTTATTTGGAGTCATAGTTATTGATAATGCTTTCTGTAAATATAGTCAAATTTAAGACTGGCGGGTTAGGTTCCTCTTCTCTCCGACCCCAGCTCTATCTATGAGCCGAAGCCAGGAGAAGAAAAGGTTCTCTCGGTTTCCAATTTGTTTGAAGAAAAGAGAACTGGAGCTTGGATCATCAGATCAGTGCTGGATGCAGGAGGCGGAGAAGCCGCCTGGAGCAGTAGAGACGCAGACACAGCACCACACTAGCATACCATACCACAGAAGTCGACGGCAACGGATGGAGTGACGACGCGCGGCCGAATCAGAGAATTCCGCTCGTGCCGTTTGCAATGGGCAGCTTGCAATGGCCGCCACCAGCACCAGCACCAGACAAGGCTGCTGGTGTAGTGGATGCATGCGTCGTTGACCACTGCAATGGCTTGTGCTGTGATGTGAGTGAGTGATGACCGAGCACCAGCACACTTCTTAACGCCCAACCGTCTCTTGGTTGACACCATGAATGGATGCCAGCCGTGCGGTGCCCATGCCCGTGTGTGTGGCGCGCGATGCCAGCCGTGCGGTGCCCATGCCCGTGTGTGTGGCGCGCGCCGGCGCGCCACGACGGCCGCCAAGCCACGCGTTCCAATTGCACAGGGACCTCTAGTAGTTGCAGTTGGGTGCCGTCGATGGTTGCCGGGCGTCTCGAGTTGCCAGGCGCAGGCTCCTCCATTCAACAGCTGATCTGCTGATGACAACGGCAGGCTCTTTCTCCGGTCACCCTACAGGTCGTACCTGCACGGCGATCCACTGCCTGTGTCCCCTGCGGGTGACTCGGTTCAACTGACCTGCCCGCCCGTCTCCATCCTTTCTCAGTTGCAAACAGGCAGCACAGCCAGCCATTAAAAAACCTGTGGACCAAAGTTTTTGAGCCCAGAGAGGCTATCCACGTCGCCCCTAAAAAATTTCAGTGGCCAGGATTTTTTTTCCAGAAAAGCCCCTCTGTTTTAGAGAAATAGTGAATCCATCCACCCAAGCCCCTCGATCTACGGTACCTCAGCTCGATTGTTTTTCGCTTTGGTCCCCGTAAGATGAAGATCCTACGCCCGAAGAAGAGTAAATTCGAAATTGTTACCATTTTACAGTTACCCGCCCGCCTCCCTTCAGGCTTGGCTAAGAACACGCCACGTCGCTCTAAATGCCATCAAATATATACGCGCCTCCTAAAAAAAAAAATTCCCGGCCTCTCCTCCCTCCCACGCCCGCTCTCTCTCCTCCGTCCCTCCGTCCCCCGACGCTGCGGGGGGCTTGGCGGCGGCGGCGCGGGGCGGCGCCGGCTTCCTCCTCCTCCCCTCAAGCCACCGTCTTTCCTCTCCTCTCCCTCCCCGGTGTACCCTCCCTTCCTCTTCCTCGTGTTGCCTCCTTCCAGGGCTCCGCTGAAACCCTAGCTGCCTCCTCGTCGTCGGCACATCAAGGGCTCCACCCGTGCTGTGGCGTCTCCCGGTCGACTACCGGCAACTGCGGCAGCGACACGGCGCCAGGCTGAGCGGCGGCGTTGGCGGTCGCCCGGCCATGGAGCGAGGTGAGTCGGCTGTTGTTTGCCGCCGTCAATGCCCTGCGGCGTGGCCTCCTCACGCCGGTCCGGCTTGGCAAGTGGGAGCGACGAAACCCTAGGTGCGTACACCCATGATTTTACCTGGTTTTGTTAGCACTGGATCTCGCCCCTGGTTAATTGGCTATTATTTAGCCCACAACTTTTCTACGGCACGACGTGTGTTCTTTAGAGCTATACATGCCTGTCCATGGTACGATGGTGACATGAGTTCTAATTTGATATTGGTGTGGTTTTATGTCTGCCTTCTAGCCTTATCCTAAATATTGTTATTTAGTCAATTGAATAAAAGCAAAGTTATTTTTATTCGATCTATAAAAGCAAAAGTACCCTAGGTGCGTACTCAGCTGTTGATATCCAATCAAGTGTAACCTTGTCTTTCAATGAAGTTACTGTATATGAAAAAATGCAGCCACCATTAATTTATGCTATCACCATACCTGGCTTTTTGCATTCCTGACTTTCCACGTGATTTGTAAAAAAAAAACGTTTTGAGGACAACAAGGGCATCTTAGTTTTATCCTATCCTGTTTATAAATTCTATTGGCAGTTGCCATTATCTGATATTGCCATATTGGCAATTTCTTTATGTATTTTTTGTTACGGTCAGAACTGAGTGATAATGGTGATGATTGGGTCCTTCAGTGGTTGCTTATTTTAGTTTCTGCTGACTATACCTTATCAATTTCAGGTCTAAAAGATTATGGCTTGATGGTTCAAAAAGCTGGGCTCAGTTCTCACATCGAAGGAGTTGTCAGTAAAACAGATATATGATTCTGTTTTAATCGGGTTTGTATGAAGATCTTGGAACTGCCTCGCATGACATGTTCTGTGGTTATAAGCTTCCAAAGTTGAGTGATTGGTTCTTCATTGCTGTTTTTTGGCCTCTATAAGCATCGAAATCAGAAGTTCGGTCACTCAGGAACCTGCTATTTATCATCAAATAAGATGGATGAAAAGTGCAGGCAAAACGATGCCTTTGGATTGGTGACCTTGCCAAATATGACCATATCTTACTATTTGTTCTTTCAAGAAAATTCTTGCTAAATAAGGTCAACCTGACCACGACACATGTCACTGTGATATCTTGTGAAGCATATCCATTTTTAGTGTGTATATAGACTAATAAACTCTGGCTTCTGTGGCGTTTGATTGGAAAAACTTCTGTGGCGTTTGATTGGAAAAAGATAGTAAGTGCATTCTTTTACCATGTTACTTAATATTGCTTACACTTTTTTTTTGGATATGGTTCACTGTTCTTATGATAGCAATATTTTTTGGTTTTAGTGGTACACCAGCAATGGACTATCTTTTACCTGATATGATAGAAAACTAACTTCTGTTGTTTGTCTTCTCTTTTATACCAGCCATGTAAATGAGTTTTACCTTATGGCCCACCTGGCATGGCAAAGGCAATGATAAGGCTATGGCAACTGAGGCTGCTGCTAATTTCATAAAACATATTGATGTTGACCATGTCTTCAAAGGTAACTATCAAACGTGTGTGCTTCGCTCTTTTCAGTTCACCATGCCATTTTAGTCTGTGTACACTGATGCACTACATTTTCTAAGCTAATATATTGCAGGATTACCCTGCAGTGCTTCTAAGATGAAGCGGTCTTATGTCAGATGACTAGCATGCTGTTACATAGCAGAAACACTCTAATATGAAAAAAAATGGCTTCACGTACCAATGTAATTATTTCCACAGATTTTATACCTGACTTGCTATGTTACTCATTCTTACTTTGTATTGGGGTTCCTTGAGGGTATATGTGGTTCGTATTGCATTGGTGAAGCATGAAGCATAACTTGCTAAATTTGTTGGCAACTAATTAGTAGTTGTCCTGATCTGATGTATTCCTTACTGACCCTATAAGCAAACAACAGGTTAGGTTACTCGACCCAAAAAATTAGAAGCTTCTTTGCACAGTAATTGACTGATATTTATCTCACCGTTTTCTGGGATTTATTTAGGCGCTACGGCTGTATATCCTATTTGTATTAGTGTTGCACTTAACCTACTTATTACGTGCAGTTTACTTTTTTACTTTTTTTCATAGATCCACCCTTCATTACATTTGGGCAAGGTGAGTGTTTAGGATTCATGGCAAATGCAAGTGCTTCTCAAGGCCCGCTACATGTCAATAGATGACTATCTTTTTTTTTGGATTCTGTTGTTGTCAACTTAAATGTGTTTTCCTAATTTATTCCACGTATTTGTGTCGTCCTTCACAGGGGCTGTTCGGGTGATGTCTCCCCGAGTTGAAGGATGTAGCAGTTGGTTCTGGATGTTGCATTGGATATGTGCCGTTCATCGTCGCCAATCTATTGAGTGGTTATTCAATGCTGCATTCTTTATTTCACGTTTTTGGATTCGTCCAGACAAACAGACAGCACGAAGTGGAGGCAAACCAGGTTCACACTTATGTCTTGTGCCTGACATTAACTAGGATGGTTGTCAAAAATTTAAACATAGATAATATATGAGAACTGTTGTTAAAGCAAATTGTATGATATGTCTTAAAACAAAGTAGAATTTTAGTCAATCATCTAATGCTTAGCAGTTTCTTCTTCAAAGCAAAGGAATTACTTTGCACCAATAGAAGTTTGATATGGTAGGTTGTTCAGTCAAGAGAAAAATGCAGGTGTGCATAGTTACAGAGTTTTCTTTTATCTGAAACATGTTCAGTTATTCATGTTCCTATGGTAGGAACAACTACAATATCTTGCAGGTTTGAATATTTTATCTAAATGCTATTCTATTTCTGAATGCAGTTCTATATATGGTCACAGGATAGTTTTAGAGCATTCAAGTCTAAAAAATAGATTATGTAATGCAATAGAGAACCTGAATATTTCAGATTCTGTTACCTGTACTGATCGGGCATATTTTAGATTCAGTTTGCGCTGCAGAACACTACACAGCTAGCAGGATCTAAGAACTTGAATATCAATAGTTAGTTCCAGATTCAGTTGTCTGTACCTAAATATGCCTGACTGCCATAATTTGTATCTTATTTCATGGAAGTTTATGTCGTATCAATAGTTGGTCCTTTCCCAACAGCAGTAACTAACCTGTTGGATCTAAGAAGATTCTAAGAAGCTTTTTCTTTTCAGTCCTGTTTTATTAATATGCTCGATCTTAGCATCTGGGAGCAAGAAAAAGTGCATCCATGAGTAACATAAATTGTACCCTGTAGCATTGATTTTAGTTGAAATCAGTAACGTCTTGATTTCTTTTCTACTACAAATTCTAATTGGCTAAAAGAAATTAATATGGATTAGTTTTCCTAATTGAGGTTTCACCTTACTTTGCATGATTGAATTCAGAGACAAACAATATGTTAGTTTTTCTGTATACTTAGTTTCTGATTTTTTGATATCTGCTACTGTTACCAACTATCCATGTGCTTTTGCGTTACTTTCATGTAACATTTGTCCCTAATTAAAATAATCCAATCACTCTTTTTTTTAAGTTCTACCAATCTATTGTGGCCAGCACACCCACATTGAGTTGAAGAGCCATATATATGCCGCTGATACATTTCTTATTATTGTGAAAATGGGACAGAGGTAGAGCAGAGGCTGATAGAAATTTTATAAATTTTGTTAGCAGACAAGATCCTCCTCACATAGGAGAAAAGGCAATGTTGATATCATTGTCAATGTGCTGAAAAATACTTAGCTTAATGCTGATTTCTGTGGAACATAGGCCCGCATGCCCGCATGAATAAATCTTGGGAATATATCATGGATCTTTCCCAACTGTTCTATAAGAGTTTCTATTCTTATAGATTCCATCCCATTCCCTAATTCTTGTTTGTTAATGTGCAATAACATTGTGCCCAATGCAACTTGCAGATGAATGTTGAATTGTTCTTGATGGTCATACATGCTAATCTTACAAACATCATCACAGGGCTGAGGTAGATGATAGCCTCAAGGGCATTCTGGTATATGTTGATGAGGACCTTGTTTGCACCGATTTTCAGGATGACAGCAGGTGTGCTGCATTTCCCACTGAATCTTCGCCATTTTCTGACTAGATAGTTAATTGCTGGGGACTTCAGGTTATTGAAAATGTCTTTTTCGTGATCCTCTCAATCACAGGTAGCATCAAGATGCTAAGGCTGGCATTGCCTTCAATGGTACTTCGTCGAGGTTGTGTCCTGGTACAACAATGAGTGGAGATACAGGTTACTTGCCTCTATCGATTACCTGACTTGACTAGGGCTCAGGTGCACGTCAAATTTTAAAATCCTGACCTATTTCCCCCCTCTTTTCAACCCCCACGTGGTCGACCTGACCCACCACACGGACCACACCAACTAGATGAACGTGTTGAAGGTCTGGTGAAGAAGGGGAGCTGGTGTTTCTTCTCCGGAGAAAGTGTTTTCGGGAATAAAAAATTCTATATCTATCAGACAACGTCCATGGTTGATATCTCTGTGGATTATGAAACCAATTTCCTTCTGCGACTTCATACACCCTACATGTACGAGCCGAAGTCTCGTGAACTATAAAGGCTGTCTCTACTATGATAAAATTTCCCACTTACATCAGTCTTGTCTCTTACTATGATAGCTTCCACTTACATTGTCCCTCCTGCGTTACATGGACTTTGGCAACTCGCACAATATGTTCAAGACCCAACTCTAATTCAAACTTATTTGCTATCATTTCAGCGTGTATATATGTGTGTACCATGCATGTCTCTACACATCTAATCTTCCATATACAACAACCATGATCTGCTCAAGGTTGGGCGCGCAAAGGCGCGCCAGCCTACTAGTATACATACATGGATGCGATGCAAAGCTACTCCATCACTTCGCTACATTTGGTCAGAGATAACAAGACACAGGCAAAGCATTACTGTACTTGAGGGCATGCATCCGTTATTTATTATGTATGAAAAGCTGTTCTGTTTAGTTACATCGCATCTCCATGCCCTTTGGGACCAGGACGAGAAGAGTCATTCAGTCCTCACAGCACGCTCCAGGGGATCGATGAAGCTGAAGCCGCTGCCATGATGCTCATCAGAGATCTTGGTTGCGGTCTCGGCAGCCAGCCCACCGTCCTTGCTAGTGAAGCAGTACTCCGGGGCTTGCCACGCCGAGTCCTCCAGCACCGCTCCCACCTCAAAGCTCATCACGTACGCGATCCTACCTGCACACAGGTTACCATACACAAGAAAGAGGGTGATTGCTCACAAATCTCATATGTATCCGTGGTTATTATCACCGGACTGCAAGGCAAGTCATAGTGTTTGAACCACCGGACTGCAAGGCAAGTCATAGTGTTTGGTCCTTCGTTTGAGGCCAGCCAATATCTGTGGTGCACGAAATAAGTGCTTACAACGAGTGTGGAGATGCTGTTATTTTAAAAAAAGAAGTGTGTCAATGCTCAATAGCTTAGCTGAAGAAATGACAGAGAACCTGATGCCCAACGGTCGATAATGAGAGGTCTCAGACTTGCATGCACAGTGCTGTCCACTATCCCAATCTTTTGGAAAGCTTTCTGTAGGGGCACAATACAACTATTGTGCATTGGTCAGTGCTTCTAATGGAAGCATGCACATAACTGCAGACATGATTGGGGATTAGCTACCACAAAGTTTGGACGAATTTCAAAATCAAGTTGGTTTGTGGGCCAAAGCTTCTAAACAAAGTTCGTCACAATCACACAGTTTACACTACTTGGTCATTGTCAATTAAAACGACAAAGTGAGCAAAGCAACTGGAGCAAATGCAACTGATAATAGTCCGAAGATGGCATCTAGAATCCTAGATATTCCTAAAGAAGAAGCACAGCGACATGGAGAAAACTAAGTAAATAGTGAAAACACCCCTCTGGGTCTACCTGGCGATTTTGATTCACAAGTGGACTATTTACTGGGTATCAGTTTACTTCATTCAAACAAGGCAGCTATGGTTCTGGAAAGAAAAATATGGCAATGTGCCTTCCTGTGATTTTTCAAATGGCGCTTGATGCACAAGCTTATAGACAGAGAAGCAAGAGGTTACTAACTGTAACACCTTAATCAAGTTAACTTCAAAATAAGATTATGATGCAATAAGCAATACAGAAAGACAGCTGTTACATTGAGGGACAACTAGATGGTCCTCATACCTTAACCAAGCTAACTTGAAAAAAACAAATGTGACAGACTTGACACTTGTTTGATTCAAGTCGACTATTTACAGGGAACCGGTTTAATTCTAAATTAAATGCTAGCACAACCCCACTTCATTCAAACAAGACAGCTATGGTTCTGGAAAGGATAATGTGGCCAATGTCCCTTCCAGCGATTTTTCAAACAGCGCTTGGTGTACAAGCTTATAGAAATAGAAGCCAGAGGGATACTAAAATGTAACACCTTAAAAGCTAACTTCACAATAAGAATGTGACACAAAAAGCAATATAGAAAGGCATCTGCTACTTCAAGGGACAACTAGATGGTCCTCATGCAGTCACGCCTTAAGCAATCTAACTTGGGAAAAAACAATGTGACACACATGGTTATACTTTACATCTTCTACTATAAGGACGACCAAAAGCAGTAGAAGCTCAGATAATTTATCAATGAAGAAGGACAGGTAGGTTGATGCCCAATGGTAGGTCAACAATTAGGAGTCTGATAATTGCATACACAGTATTTTCCATAATCCCAACCTTTTAGACAGCTCTGCATGCTCTTTGTAAGATGAGAATAAGACAACGAGCTAGACCTACAACTATAAGACTTCAATGCTTGATTTTGAATGGGGACACCCGATATTCATGGGTCAGTGTTTGGCTAATGGCTAGATGGAAGCATACATATAAACACAAATATAATTGGGGGCAGCTACCACAAAATGTGGACAAATTTCAAAATCCATTAAGTTTAAGGGCCAAAGTTGCTAACAATGTTGTTCAGAAACACACTTTCTACTACTTGATGTTTGTCTTGAAGCCTGTTAGAGTGTTAGTGAAACTGACAAAATGGGAAATAAATTGGAGCAAATGCAACTGATTAAAATGGACAAGTGCACCGATTTGTAACTAAAAACAAGACACCGAAAGTGAATAGTGGAAACATCCCTCTGGCTTTTGCTGCCCATTTAGATTAAAAATTGGACTATTTATTGGAAATTCGTTTACATCTAAAATAAATGCTAGCTCAGACCTAGTTCATTCAAACAAGAAAGGTATGTTACTGGAAGGAATAATGTGACCAGCCTTCCGGCAACTTTTTGAATGGTGCTTGGCGCATAAGCTTATAGACATAGAAGCAGCAGATCTCATGAATAAAATTCAGTCTTCTAGAAGTTGTAGCAAGAAATAAAATTCACTTTGCTAGAAGATGTACCCAGAAATGAAACTCAGTGTTCATTTACTTATTTAGGCCACCATCATCAGTGCCCAGTAAAGGATGCACTGTTTTTTTTGGAAATTAGGGGTCCCTTGAGTATGTTTATTATAAAAAAAGTGCATGGTTTGAGGAAGGTACCACTGATCCTTGACAGCATTGCGCCCAAGTTAGAAGAGGAATACTATTATATAATAGTTGGCTAAGAGATTTCTGGTGGCTCCATGACATGCAGCTTCAATCTCCTAGTCTCCTTGATGTGCTATAATTCCTCCAATTTGGCTCCTGCCCACCCTAATTAAGCTGTCGCTTAGTAACAATGTACCAGGCTACCAGCATTTGAAACATTGCCTCTTTCTATAAACAAGTAGATTAGGCATTCCTATTGATTTTTTTCCCCTATAAACGGGGAACTAGAGTCAATCATGTATAGCTCAACAACGCATGTAGAATTCTACGAATTCTCTCCTGCAGCGTTCACAACGGCACACCAATTGTGTTCGAGAAGGGAGGGAAATCAATGAAATCTATGAAGGGATTACCTGTGTAGAACACCCACTTGACAGGTCGCTTGGTCTTGACATCCTCGTAGTAGGTGATGAAGTCGGCCTTGGTCCAGACGTGGCAGTCGAATCCGCCGGCGTCTTGGCGGCCGAGGTAGACGGCGCCGGGGCGGAGCCAGTCCGGGCGGAGGATGCCGACCCCTACGGCGGCGGAGTGGCAGGTCCGGCGCGCCGGGGTGTAGAAGAAGGAGGTGCCGTTGTTCCACTCGTTGTCGTAGTAGGGCGCGTCGGCGGCGAGCTGGTAACGGATGACGTGCAGGTTGCGGCCGCCCGGCCAGTCGTACCAGAGGTCGGCCACCGACATGTTCCCGTGGTAGTCCATGACCAGCGTCGCGTGGAACTGCGGGGGCCATGGGGTCGGGGTCGGGTCGTCGGCGCCGGCGAGTGGGGCTGCCGGGAGGCAGAGGAAGAGGAGAAGGACGGCGACGGTGACGGGGCGGTGAGGCGGCGCCGGCGTCATCTCCGGCGCGGTGGTGGTAGTGGACTGGTGGGTGGTTGGTCGGAGTGGTTGACACTGCGGTGCGGTGCGGAAATACTATGGATTTTTTATTTATTTGCCACTATGCAAACCAGCTGTGTGTCAACGATAAGTGGGACCATCTCGGTCACTGACGTGTGGAGTTTGAGGGGCAAATAAATAAAGGTGTGTCCATAAGAGTGGCAAATCCAAATACTATATGGGCTCGGCCCATTATTCATGCACTATGGGCCAAAAGCCCAAGGCCAATATACGGGAGATTGGGCCATTGCTCGACCTAATTCAATGGGCGGCCCAATAAAAGCCTTTTTAGCACGGTTACATAATACAGAGAAAGTCCAAGGACTCGCGTGGAAAATTGAAAACCCTATAATCCTCCCCAAAACCTACCACTCGCGCCGCCGCCGTCTCCTCTCCTCCTCCGCTGCCCCATCCATCCCTCCCTCGCGCACCCTCGCCTTCCCGCGCCGCCGCCGTCTCCTCGCCATCAAGGTTAGTCATTTCTCTCGCTCCGCTCCTCAATCGGACGTCGCCGTACCAGATCGAGGAGCTCTGCCCTGATTGCTCGGTGCGCTAGAACCGATTCGTTCTAGTGATGATAGATCCGCGCTCCCTGCGCCATTTGACCGACCGGTTGTCTCCGTTCTGTCCCGCAGATGAACAGGGGAGAGGCTCATAAAGATGGCTGGCGCCGTCCGCACCGGCGGGGAAGGGCACCATGCGCAGGTAGGTGCTGTAGACCGACTACTCGCATCTCTTGTCTTGTTGTTCATTCGTGCCTGGCTCTGGGTTTGTATAGGAAGAAGAAGGCTGTCCACAAGACGGGCACCACGGACGACAAGAGGCTCCAGAGCACGCTCAAGAGAGTAGGTGTCAACACCATCCCTGCAATCGAGGAGGTGAACATCTTCAAGGACGATCTCGTCATCCAGTTCTTGAATCCCAAAGGTATGCCGTTCTTGCTCTCCACTATCGCATGATGATGAAATGGGGAATCCTGGTGTTATTATTGACTGATGTTTTCTGCTCTGCCGATGCAGTGCAAGCTTCCATCGCGGCGAACACATGGGTGGTCAGTGGATCTCCACAGACGAAAAGTATGAATACTCATTCCACGTTTACATTTGATTGACCAGTCATCTAGTAACTTGTACTTTCAGAGCTATAACGATTTCATATCAGTGGATGTTCTACCAATATGATTGGTTCATTGGTAATTGGTTGCCCAAGTACAGCAGCTAAGCTTTGCTGAATCCTTATGAGATGTTTAGAAATCTGAAATCTGCTAACATTCTGCACCTGTTTAATCTGAACACAGTTGTAGGTCCTGCAGTTAATCAAAACTGCATTTTAATCAAAACTTGCATAGAAAAAAGCTCATATTGTCTTTCCCTTTGAAGTGCAGTGTTTCTGTTTCATTCTATTCTTTGTTATGCTGCTGACTTATTCAAATTGTTATTTATTGTGTATCGACAGAGCTACAAGATGTTCTGCCGGGGATCATTAACCAACTTGGTATGTTACACTCTGCACCCTAATGTTTAGGATGTTATCCAAGAAAATGGTTATCATGTAACGTATTTGAGGATTTGTAGCTATACTTGATTAGGCAAGTTCTGCTCATTTAACTTGTTTGTTATCACTTAATGTTCTGGTCTTTTTCTGACTTCATCATCTTGTTACGTATTCGAGGGTTTGTAGCTACACTTGATTAGGCAAGTCCTGCTCGTTTAACTTGTTTGTTATCACTTAATGTCCTGGTCTTATTCTAACGATTATCAGAGATGTTTGTTGCTGCATCCCACCATTTCTTGTTTTATCCTTTGTCTTATTCTCTTGATGGTTAGCACTTCTAGACACATGAAAAGGGTTGCATACTCTTTGCATATTGTATCTGCTGTCTTCAAGTTTGACAGTTAAAGTGTTTCTGTTCTTCCTGCTCTGTTGCTGTCTGCGTTTCAATTCAAATATAAATTGCAACAAGCGTGAAACAAACAGAAGCGTGTAGCCACTTTACAAAAGATATGAAAGAGAGATTTTAACCTTTTCTATTCTTACAGGTCCTGACAACATGGAACACCTGAAGAGGATTGCTGAGGAAATGCAGAAGCAGGTGGCTGCTGCTGGGTGCGGCGGCACAGGCCAAGGAAGATAACGATGATGATGTTCCAGAGCTTGTCCCTGGGGAGACTTTTTGAAGAAGTAGCTGAGGAGGCAAAAAGCCTGATCATAGAGTCTAAATAGTGATATGTTACTCGACCACCGTTGTGAGGTCATGGTTTTCGTGTGATGGCACTCTTGCTCCACCTCCCTTCCCTCCTAGGCCAGCCCCAGCCACTCTTTGTGTTCGCAGTCTGGAAACTTTTAGTTTCTCCATCCAAGCTTTTACCTAAGGTTGTGCATGTTGAGATGCCATTGAATCCACTTTGCTGGTTGATTATTATTACGTTTGTGGTTGGGTCACAACAAACATGAGCACCAGGTTTTACTGGGTCATCAATTTATAATGTTTGTGTAGCTCAACATGGCGAGTTTAACTCTGCAGTGGTGTTATAATTAATTGTCCTGTGCTATCTCCAGATTTTTAATCACGTTGTTTCTTGCCACTGGAAGATATCACTGACATTGATTTATTTCTAATCCCTTGGTTCCTTGCCGCTGAAAGACGTCACCTGACATTGCGACGGCAATAGCATCTTATTTTATTTTGATTGTTTCAATAGTGTTAATAGTGTTCTGTGAGAAGAAATAAGTGAAATAAGTCGCAGTGAATAGAGGAACAGAGCCTTGTAGCATTATTACAATTAAACCAGTTGCATATGTTTTACGAATTTGCTTTGGCGCCGGCATTAGCAGCACAAGCAGCAGCTCTGCAGGGCCTTTTCCTGCCACGGGCATCATCTCATCTCCTCCCTTGCCGGTGGACTCTTAAAACGATCGTCGGAAGGAAGCCAAGATCGATCGATAGACTCGTGAAAAACAAAGAAAAAGCTTTTTTTCACTA
Organism: Hyparrhenia diplandra; assembly: GCA_015847255.1. NCBI lineage: Eukaryota > Viridiplantae > Streptophyta > Magnoliopsida > Poales > Poaceae > Hyparrhenia > Hyparrhenia diplandra. The sequence continues at coordinate 61,323 of JADLZK010010816.1, forward strand.
GGGAGATCAATCGAAAAGCTGCATAAAGCTAGCAAGATTTCACTCGAAAATTTACTAAGATCGATCGCAAAGCCAGTTGAGGCTGTGGCACTGATCCGCAAAACAAGTGCCACAAAAATCTCTGCTCGAAGAATGAGCATCCCACAAAATCTCTGCTCCAAGAATGAGCATGTAGAGGGAAAACTGCCTGGATCATCGTCGTTGCAATGACGACGCCGCCTCCTTTGCCATGGAGTGCGTGGGTCGGGGCGCGAGACGGACGTGATCGGCGGGCTTGCAGACGATCTTGCCGGCGAACATGTCGCTGAGGTCGGCGGCGTACTTGACCTTGTAGTGGTAGGCGTCGGTGGAGGAGACGACCCTTGCGCGGAGCCACAGCAAGATGCGGCACCTGATGTTGACGTTGCGCGGCCGGAAGGTGGTGCGCACGTAGACGGCGGTCCCGGGCGTGAGCCGCCGCGCGGGGCGCACGGCCTGGGCGCCGCGCGGCGCCATGAACGCCGCTGGCGGCCTCCCGTTCCCGCTCTTGGCGGCTGAGGTGCCCTTCTTGGCCGGCGTCGAGGGCGGGCGCGGCCTTGGCCTGGCGGCGGCGGCAGGAGCTGACGGTGGCGGCGGCGCTCTCTTGGCGGCGGGGACGGGGACCGCTCTCGCGGGCCGGGGGCGGGGTCTTGGCCGCGGCGTGGCGTGATCGAAAGGCAGCTGCTGATGCTCCGGCGGCGGCATTGTCTCTTCCTTCCCGGGGTAGGGTTTTAGGGCGGGATTGGATTGGATTCGTTTGAAGGTCTGGTATGGAAGTGAATCGGCTGGGGATCAGAATTCAAGAAGCCCTAAAATAAATCTGTATGTACGGGAGGGAAGGGTGTTGCGGTTTGAATCGGAGTCGGAATTCGAATTTGTAATGTGAATACAAGGGGAGACATGCAATGCAGGCAGCGTGCTTCAACTCTGATCCCGCGTCATCAGTTCCACGCGGCGTGTTGCTGCCATTCCAAGCGTGCTTCGGAATGTGAATCCTTCCATCTTCCGGCCCCTACGGCTACCCTAGGCTACCGGTAGCCTTTGCAGAGGATCTCCATGCATGTGTCAGATGAGATGACCATATGTATGGTCAATGGTCCAAGTTCAAGGTCGAATCAAACTCAGAATGACGCCAGCTTATGTCCATTAAACAATGAGATCAAGGTTACATAACATGAACACTGTACTCATTTACTGCGTTGAAAGAATACTCTTTATTTCTCCCATTTTGCTATTGATGAAGCATATAGCCAAAAAATGTGATTAGTTTTAAATAGATTCTTCAACCTCTTTCATGCTCATGTCACGTGGAGGTACTGCAGAAAAAATGAACAGCAAAATCTAATCCAATTTTTCGTAACCGATTAGTTGACATGGTGGTTAACCGTATTATGAAAGAAGGAAAGAACATTGACTTATGAAATTCGAAAAGATTCAACAAAACACAAAATTATGTAGGTTCCAATAGAAAAAGGGCAAGGTACGCTCCATCTTGGGTGGCGATATCGCCAGCTAAATTTTATAGCCGACTAATTTTTAGTTGTGATGGTATATCCAAATAGCTCATAGTCACGTCTAAGAGGATGTTTGGGACTGTGTCACGAACTTCTGTCACAAACTCTATCGCGGAGCGACTCCACAAAAAACTAGAGTTTGCTTCATAACTCCACTTTTTTTTTTTCTCTCAAACCGAGTGCGTGGAGCTAAAACAGTTTAGCTAAAAAATGTGGAGCGGTGCAGTCCCAAACACCACCTAAATCTAGCTAAATTTTAGCTAGAGGTTAAAATTACAATATCCTTTTAGTTATTTCAACATAGCTTAAATCAACTAAGAGGCCTCAATAACCGAACTACCCCCATCTAAGGTTGTGTTTAGTACCACGAATTTCCCATCATATTGTTTAAATTTTCCATCACATCAAAGCATTAAATATACTAAAAGTTGCATGCCCGGGTATGAAATGTAGGTAAATAAAATAACTAATTGCATAGTTTAGATTACATTGCGAGAGACAGTTCTTTTAAGTCTAATTACCCCATGATAGGATAATATTTACAACAAAAAAAAACGAAAGGTGCTTACGGTACCAAATTCGGCGCTTACAATGCTCAACTCCATGGTAGTGAACACAACCTAAGTTTAGCTAGAGGATCCGAACACCCCCAATTAAAGTTTAGCTATCTAAACAATGGAACTAACAAGGGGTAGCATGGTCAAGGATTTCAATTAGCTAGAGGATCCAAACACCCCTAGATAAAGTTTAGCTTCCTAAACTTTAACTAGCTAAATTTCAGCTCTAATAGCATCTCCAAGAATCTTTCTAAATCTCACTATCTAAATCATGATTTGGAGAGTCATTCGCATAAAAGTCGCTTTCTATATCTTTTCACTCTCCAACAGTTTCCTAAATCTCGTGAATTTTTGCTAGCAAAAAATCCAAAATAGAAGATGGCTATATTGGGATGACCACTTAGAAAAGCTATTGGAGGCTAGTTTTTCACCAAAATCTCTATTTCTAACATTTAGAAACGATTCGGAGTCTCTTGTGGTTGCTCTACCAATTAGCTAGCTAAATTTTAGTTAGGGTGTATCCAAACAGGCCCTGCTCTCTGACCTCCTACCATTTTGCTTAGTAGATTTATCGGCATTGCCTTCGGTATAAGCGTACATAGGGATAGATGGAGTGCACCTGTATACGAACACATGCGAGCGAGATGAAAGATGAAACTAGTGGCATGTTGTTTATAACTCCGGAGGATAGCTAAAGAAGCGATGCTTTTGGCCTATAGCAAGGCCAAGTTGACCAGAATTTACAAAAGCGTGCGAGACAGGGCAGTATAGGATTTTAAGACTATCCGCACTCGTGTTTCTATTTATTTACTCTATACATCCGTCATCAAGATTCTCTCCTTTTACTGATCTTTCTTCCAAGATTTCATCTCTTCTTTATATCTCTACTCTATACCAATTATCATCAGTGAGGCCCACCTATAATTTTATCTAAATATATTCATGAGAGATCTAGTTTTGAAGGATTTATTAACACGAATTGATAGTGTAATCGAATTTAATTTGGTCTTTTAGTTTGTGAGTTATAACTTTTTAAGTTGCTTAAAATGGTGGGACCCGCCGCTGTCACTGTCACCTCCCTCCTTTCTCTCTCACAGCACATAAGTGGTGGGGCCAGCAACGCCGCTTCGCGGGCACGCTACCGCGCCACATTTGCCGTGAGAGTTGAGAATCTGTTGTGGTCCAGGTAAGCAATAGCGCACCCCGGTGCAGCTGTTTTTTTTGTTACGTGGCTCCGGTAAAGCACTCCCGGACTCTTTTCAGTACATGAGTGCAGACAGTCTAAGACTGACCGCACTCGCATGCTGTATAGGCCCCGGTATCCAGCGTGGACTCCTTCCAGTAGTGCTATACAGAAAAACAAAGCTGCAGCGGTCTTCTGTACAGGCCCCGGTAACCAGCGTGGCATCAAAGTTCTCTGGAAGTTTGGCGCCTGCACGGGCCCTGCGCGGGTGTACTTTCCCGGAGATGCTGTCGCGCGGCGTGGGAGAGAGACGAGAGCTGAGCATGCAAATGGCGGGCCCCATTATTTATGTAACTAAAAAAATAATATAACTCATAAACCAAAACATTAAATTAAAATCGATTACACCATTGAATTCGTTCAGAATAAATCCTTCAAAAACTAGATCCCACATGAATACATTTAGATAAACTTATAAATGGACCCCACTTATATTAGTTGATATAGAAAGTAGAGATATAAAGGATGTATGAGTGCGGAAGATAGTGTTATAGAGAAGAATCTTGATGATTAGGATGGATGGAGAAAGTAAATAGAGGAACGTGAGTGCGGATAGTCTAAAACCGGAACCGGCAGCAGACAAACAAAGCAGAAAAAGATCAAAAGCAGACACAAACAGGATGAAAGCTAGTCGGGGCTCCCCATAGGCAGCATTTAGAGCAAAAGACAATAATGGAAATTATAAGCCAACCAAGTCGGCAATTTTGATGGCGTGGAGGGTAGAAAGGAAAGAGAGAGAAGAGAGCTTGGCTCTTTAAAGACTTAGCCGCTGACGCGGATCATAGGTATTAGTAAAATTCCCAATAGATATAGATGTGAGGAGGAATAGGAAAGAGAAGGTTTTAAACAAATAATAATAAAGTTAAAACTTTACAACCAACTAAGAGACTAATTGTTGTATAGGCTTGGCTCTAAGATCTTTGGCTTATAGCCAAGCACTTGGCTCTACTATTAGCCATGCTCTTAGCATTGCTACAGTACTTCTACATCACATTCTGAACATGTGTGTATCAATAGAGGCAACCACGGTAAACATCACAAATACATACACATATATAGTCGGCATAGCCCACGACCAGCAATGACAAAGCGCCTCAAACACCAACTTGACAAGATGGCTAGAAAACATGCTTATGATGAGACTAGTCTTATTCAATCAATGAGTTATGCCCAACATGCGTGTCAACCAAACTAACTGAGGTAGCACCACACCTCAACAAGAAAACAGAAGGTACTGTCCAGAATGGTGGCCAGGCCAGCCAGCTCTGCCTTTGTGCTCATGCATTCAAGAAAATTGCAAAACCGGTCCTTTGCTCTCGTTTCTAACCCGGTCGGACATATCAACATTCATTTGTTTACTAAATTGCTACCAAGAAAGTGGAAACTGATTAGCTAATAACTTTGGAGACAACTCCTGCACCAACTGTTCTCCCTCCTTCCCTCATCGCAAATCTTTGCCCTGCATCACGAGAAAAGAGTTGACGATCGAATATGAATTCCTTTTATCTTTGTTGAAAGAAAAAAAGAACATGGAGTGTTTAATGGGATCACAAGACCAAAAAGCACAATGTGTTATCAAAGGAACCGGGTCTATAATATAAAAGAAAATTTGAGAATATAGTCGTTACCAGGTTCAAGAGGAACAGATGATTTCAACTCGAAATTCGCAGTTACATTGTCGCCGGGCAAAACCATCTTCGTCTCACCAATCAACTCAACCTTTCCAGTGATGTCAGCAGTCCTGAAGTAGAATTGAGGACTGTAGTTTGTCATAAAGTGAGTGTGGCGGCCACCCTCATCCTTTGTCAGGGACGTATATTTCTGCCTCAAACTTTTTGTATGTCTTCAGACTACCAGGTTTGCACACCACCTGAAACAGTAGAAAATGACAGGCCATCGACATTACAGATGACTCAATTTCGGTATTGGAGACAGAAATTGTGAATCAAACACTAAAGATAACAAATTTCAGAATTGTACAAGTCGTTTGGTGATCACACAACCATCTACCATCCAATGCAAGGCAGTTTCCAGACAAAACAGTTCAGTGAATATTTCAAAAAGTTCTGAGAGAATTTTGAAGCAAGGAATTATAACCTGGCCACGCTCAACATCACGGCGCTTAAGACCACGGAGAAGAAGACCAACGTTGTCACCAGCCTGTGCACAAGAAGTTACATGTATGATAATTTGGATCAATACAGAACCTGAAATAATCTGCTTTCAGAATCATTACCTCTCCATGGTCCAGTATCTTTTTGAACATCTCAACACCAGTAACTGTAGTCTTCAAGGGACCACTCTGTGAGCAAGAAGATATCTCAACCAGGCCCGGCCCTGGGGGGGTGCCAGGAGTGCAGCCGCACAGGGCCCATGAGGCCAGGGGGCCCAACCCCAAATATATGAGCACCTATGGTACTCAGCCCAAGAACAAAGGAAAAAATCACCGATTCAGCTGCCTACGCTTACGGCGTTCGTCGTTCGCGACTCATCGACTCCCGTGCACTACTACGCGTCTCCTTTCTGCACACGTGAAAGTGAAGGAGTGATCGACATCGTCAAGTCGTCATCGAATCCTTCCGATCGGCGATCTGGTTCCTGTGCAATTCCGGCGGGACGCCGCCACACCGCCTTGGCTGCTCCTCCTGCCTTCCCGTCTGCTGCTCGCCCGCCATCAGGTTCAGGCGTTCAGCAGGTAAAAGGCTAATTGGCCCCAAATCTCCAATCTTTTCTTGTCAACAAAAAATCTCCAATCTTTAGTTCTTTACTCTTTACTTCATTAGATTTCGGATCGCATGTAGTGCAGCAAGTATGGCATAATTTTATTTAATTACTTACTACTTTTTGTAGACCTCATGTTGCCCAAAAAGCATGAATCTGGAAGTGCGAAAAAAAAGAAGAAGAGAAGGATAGAGGAATTAAAAGAATCACAAAGAGGAGCTATTCTGAAATTTTGTAAGAGAGATACAAGCACGGCAACAATTACAAATCCAGATGAGTGGACAATAGTTACTGTAGAGGAACAAACTATTATTAGATTAGAGTTGTATTAAGGGCCCATTGCTTGTAGCCAAGACCGGGCCTTTAGTTTGACAGGGCCGGCCCTGATCTCAACACAACATATTGGTGCAGTGGGAGTTAAATCACAAAAAGGAAAAAATTGAAAACTAGAAGAACCATCTGCTCTTGTGATTAGTCATTGGTTTACAAGTACAAATAAACCAGCCAAAAGTTAAGCAGTCAAGGAAAAAGTGGGCAGTCTGTAGTTGGAGCTCCATGAGGCTCCTTGCTAGCTACTAACATACTAAATTTGATAAACCAACAACTGATTCAATTCATACTTAAAACGCTAGAAAGTAGGATAAACATGCAGTAATTTAGTTGTATCACATATTCAATGTCAGGCAATAAAAAGATCTAACCTGTGTCAAACCCAAGATCTCAACATCTTCACCAGTTTTAATTGTTCCCTGTTCAACACGCCCAGTAACAACAGTTCCACGACCCTGCAGATTAAACAGGCTACTTAAAACATATGATAACTGAATCACAATAAAATTTCTTTGATAACTCAATGGGCAAATACTGCATTGGAATGCCTAATAACTCCATCAGTAATTCAATTCATGTTTATTTTAAGAACATGACAGCACAAGAGAGGAAATTGTAAAAGCCACTAAAAACAATTTAAAATACTAAAAAAACAAAACATTTTAAAAAAAGAACACAAATATGGTTTAATAAAAACGTCTAGTGAAATCACTCTTTGGTTCTATACAGCAGGAATATAAGGAAAAGAACTATCATTGCACAGTATGTAACTGGAAACAAGAATGTCTGTCTCAGAAATAATTATTAGCAAGAAACAAAACATATTACCAGATCATACAGTAGAAGAATGTCCTATCAATGATTTTTTCCCCTTTAACCAGCGATCTCTTTAATGACCTTATTTCAAACAACACGAACTAATACTATGTACACTATTACTATGTATGCATTTTCAATCAACAATATCAAATTCAAGCTGTCAGTCTACATAAATTTTTACATGTTCTTGGTGCAAACTTGAATTGTTTAACAAAAGCAAATGCTGAATAGAAATATTTGAAGTTTAGTTTTCTAGACTCCATAGCAATCATTTGTTCACACAAATGGAATATACAATGCCTAATACCGAGGTGTTGGAAAGCTCAGCATTTAGTTGAATTGTCCAAATAATATGATCTGTTTCAATGATTTAAGGTCATTCCAAATCAAATGTGATCCGTTGAACACCATACTAAAGATGCAAATGGGCACTCGATGAGTAATTTTGAGTCACTACTTTAGTTCAATGCATCCCTAGATGCGTGTATCAAAAAGTAGTTCAACTGGGTAGGTTTTGATCGACTCAATAACCCAGATAAAATAAAATTAGCAGCCCCGTCAAAGTGGAAGAAACAACATCATAATTGAATTAGTGAATACTGCAGTACTGATAACCCATAAATAAAATCACCTGGATAGAGAACACATCTTCAATCGGCATCAAGAAAGGCTTGTCAAGCTGCCTCACAGGATCAGGGATGTACTCATCAACTGCATCCATTAGTTTCAAAATTGCATTCTTTCCAATCTCATCATTGTTCCCCTGCAAAGCTGACAAGGCCGATCCACGAATGATTGGAATCTCATCACCCGGGAACTTGTAGAAACTGAGGAGCTCTGCAGAAGGGTGAGGTGGGAGGCTTAATCTTATTAGAACATACAGACAGCTATCTAAACATGATGTGGATGAATGGTAGAATACCCCGAAGCTCCATCTCCACAAGTTCCAGTAGCTCTGGGTCATCAACAGCATCAACTTTGTTTAAGAAGCACACCAGTGAAGGTACACCAACCTAAAAACAGATCACATGTTTATCTGATCAAGTCAAGACTATAAAAGCAGAACCTACAATCTAAAAATGCATTTGATACCTGACGGGCAAGAAGAATATGCTCCTTTGTTTGTGGCATCGGGCCATCAGGAGCTGACACGACAAGAATACCACCATCCATTTGAGCAGCTCCAGTGATCATGTTCTACCATTTTTACACAAATAATAAGACTCCGACCATACACAAGTTGGGCAACTACATAACATATTAGACTCTAGATGACATGCAAACAATTTCCATTCATGAAATAGTAATAATGCAAAGAGAGAGAAGCATATTTTATATTAACCTTGACATAATCAGCGTGACCTGGGCAATCAACATGAGCATAATGCCTTTTAGCCGTCTCATACTCGACATGAGCCTACAGAAACGATCCAAATGGTTACAAATTGGACAGTAAATGATGATTAAAAAATTTATATAATAAAGAGAATTGCATCTTGCGGTCTGGCCTAAAACTATGGGACGTGTGCTAGGATCCAACCGTTGCAATGGTGATTCCTCTGGCTTTCTCCTCCGGGGCCTTGTCGATCTCGTCAAAAGCGACGGCTTTGGCTTTCCCTGCCTCGGCCAGAACCTATAACAACGAGGAAACAAACGCTGCTGAATCAGCCCTATGGTTTGGAAACCAAGCGAGCATTGAAGCAGGACGCATCGAACCTTGGTAATGGCAGCAGTGAGAGTGGTTTTTCCGTGATCGACGTGCCCAATGGTGCCGACGTTCACGTGAGGCTTCCTGCGAAACATTGATCCGGATTGGGAGTGAATCACACGAGGCAAACGAATCCATGGAAATGGATAATCACGAATCCATGGAACGGATCTGAGCCAAGCAATACTCACGTGCGCGTGAAGGTGGCCATGGACCTCGCCCAGAGGGTCCCGGCCATCGGTGGCGGCGGGGCCGGCCCAGCCGCCGCCGCCGCGGGCGCATCGGGTAGCGCGGCAGGCCCCGAGATCGCGGCGGCGCGTAGGGTGGGGTAGGAGAAGATGCGGCGGGAGCCGGCGTTCCGGAGCACCGCGGCGGAAGCCATTACCTGTCGTCGCGTCGCTGCGTCGGCGGCGGCGGCGGCGCGAGGAGCAGAGGAGTGGAGACGAGGGGGAGATGGGTTTAGGGCTTTAAAGTTCAGAGGCGGCGCTGGCAGCTCCTCCTCATCTACCGAGCACCACGCTGGGTTTTCGGGCCCAGACTTGCGGCCCAAGCCAAACGCCATCCATGGCCCATGGGCCGCTCGGGTTTCGGCTCTGCTTGGACCACGGCCACGAAAAATAATAATTAATTAATTAAATTAATGATTCCGTGCCGTCCCAGCTCACTCCACCACACCCGCGGCTCCGAACCATCCGTCGTTGCCGGCGCACCGCGATGGCCGCCTCCGCCACGGCCGCGAGGCCTCTCGCCGGGTCCGCCGTCCCGCTCCCGCTCGTGGCGCGGCCGCGGGCCGCCAGGGTCGCCTTGCTCCCTCTGGCTCCTCCCTGTTCGGGCCCAGCGCCTCGCTCTTGGGCGGGCCGGGCAGGAGCGGCTTCCGGCGCGCGGCAGGTCGGTGCGGTGCCTGGCGGCGCTGAGCCCGGAGATGCGGGCGACGCTGGACAAGGTAGTGGGGTCCAGCAAGGTGGTTCTGTTCATGAAGGGGACCAAGGACTTCCCGCAGTGCGGCTTCTCCCACACCGTCGTGCAGATCCTGCGCTCGCTCGACGTGCCCTTCGACACGCTCGACGTGCTCGCCAACGAGGCGCTCCGGCAGGGGCTCAAGGAGTACTCCAGTTGGCCCACCTTCCCGCAGCTCTACATCGACGGCGAGTTCTTCGGCGGATGTGACATCACCGTTGGTAAACACTGCTAATGTTTTCTTGAGATGCTCACTCCTGGAGATTCTAGACGTTTTTTATGAGCTCACGATCTGATGATATTGGAAACTGGCCTATTGGTTGAACAATTTGATTGTCTGCCATCCTATAATCCACTAATACAACATCTTGGGAGTCTCTCACTAATAAGATAGTAGATTTCACAGATGATCAGTACAAGTACATGTTTAGCTAATTTCGAGTGTGTCGAAGGTATGCTTGTGCTGAAGGCATAGTCTGGAGTAGTGTCTGGTTTTTCCACAAGTGCACATTCTATCTCAGTAACGATTTGGTTGGAAAACTCTGGTTGCCGGTTTAGAGGAAGTCACGCCACAAATCCTTCTCTCTTAATCACATTGCACACAGCAAAGGCACTAATCGGACATTTAGGGAGTTTATCACACCAAAGATGGTAGATTTCACAAATGATCTGTGCCAAGCTTCATGCCTCTGAGATATACTCCAAGCTAGTGTCTGGTTGGTTCACACAAACATTCTCTTCCAAATCGCTATTCAATTGGAAAACTCCAATTGTGGGTCTGGACTAGATGGTTTGTATTTGTGTTTTGTGGAAGAGACAAGATAGAGTAAATAAATAAACACTAGGCATTGGGTGTTGGAGACGCTTAAGTGAACTCTTAACTTTATGGAACTTTTAAGCGCCTAAAAAAAGTTGTATTCATTTGAAGGTTTGACTCTTACACTATTTAAGTGCCTATAAAAATGTAGCTTCCATTGGAAATTGAGATTCTTACACACCATGTTTTCCTAAGCGCTAAACGCTACACGGGCGGTGACCCTTCGTTTAGCGTTTAGGTTTTTTAGACGCCGTTTAGGCGGCGTGTAAAACGGATTAAACGTTTTTTTTTGTATCAAGGTTTTAGCAGTTTTGTGCATATATAAATGTCAATTTTACATGTAACAATGAATATTTTACAAGTGAAAATGGCAATAAAAGCGTCACAACGAACTACTTTAAGTGTATTATCATCTTTCTTCTTCAATAGGGTTCATTGAGCAAACATTCAGTCAATTGATAATACATTCATTCAATCAATAATGCATTCGGTCATTCGATTCGAGTTCCATTCAGGTTGATTCGAGCAAAGGGAGAGGGCGGGGGGAGGGGAAGCAAAGAGAAGGAGAGGAGGGGAGGGGAGCAGGGGAGGGAGGGATCGACCTTGCCACCCCGGCGAGAGGATGAGACCGGCGGGAGGGGCGCGCCGTCGGGGACAAGCCAGCGGAGCCGCGCTCCTCGAGGCGGCGCCACGGCCGGAGCCGCCGGCCGCCGGAGCGCGCCATGGCCGGGAGGGGACGCCGCACTGGGACGGAGCGGGGACGCCGCAGAGACGGAGCCGACGCAGCGCGGAGCCGAGCCGGGCCTGGTCGCCGGCCGCTGGGCAGTCGATGCCGCGTGCGCGAGCCGTGGCGGCGGCGCTCGCACGAGCCGAGCGGAACGGAGAAATCTCATCTTAACCCTAGCCTCCCGGTACTTATTCCCTTCCCGCCACCGCTCCCGCCCCGTCGATTTGGGCAGCCGCCCGCCATCACCTTAACGCGACGAAACGGCCGTTCGGCCCGTCGAGAACCGTTTCCACGCCGTTCTTTTTAGGCCGTTTTCAACGTTTTTTCCGTTTTTGACCGTCTAAGCGGGAGACCCGTTTACCTGCCCGATCGGGGCCTAAACTCCACGGGAGGGGTCTCGTCTAGCGTTTAGACGCGGCGTCTAAACGGCCGTTTAAAACCGTTTAGGATAACGGGGCTTACACAACACTTGATGGCATGTCGGGTTATTCTCTTTTCGTTCAGCATCCCCATAAGAGCCTTTGCGGTTTGCATTGTGCATACCCTAAATAGCAAAAGCATCTTCCAAATAGTCCCAGGCCATTGGCACAGATCCTTCCTTCTCTTTCTTTGTGATCAGTGCCTTTGTAAAAGCAAGGGCGTCTTCTAAATACCAAGACAAATACCTAGTGTTTTGCATGTGTCAATGCCATATACTTAATCCTTATTCCATTCTTGTTTGTATATTCCAATGTGTTTTGTCTATAGAAGACTAGATCAGTTATCCCTGTTGTTTATCGTGGTTGTAAAAGAGGTGGCCATTAGCTCGTAGGAATGAAACAGTTGGGTCCATCACATTCGAGAAATACCTTACTGTTCACTTGCAAAGTGCCAATACAACAAACAAGACCACTCTCTAGGACGTCGCTACATCTGAACACCCTATTTAATGTCAACCATAAATATAACAACAGTATGATCTTTAGTTATAATCAGGGACTGTTCTTGTCCTCATTTTTTTTTCTCAAGAAGGGACAACAATTTTCCGTTCCATAAGTCAAATTCATGACCAATCATTGATAATTTATTCCCAGCTGTATGAGCATAATCAGACCAGCTCAACTTTTTACTCAAAAAAAAAAAAAAGACCAGCTCAACTTTATTGATTCAGTGATTCATAAGAGCAAATCACATGCCTTCGGCATGCATTATTGTTTACAAAGCCATACACCCAATCCTTATTTCATTTTTGTTTGTATATTCCGATTTGCTTTGTCTATACAAGGTCAGCCATCCCTGTTGTTTATCGTGGTTGTAATAGGTCAGCACTAGTGCCTCTTTTTTGTGACATGTGTACAGTACCTGATCTATCTTTTGAGACTAGTGCTGCTGACCATGCTGGTGCTTGTGGACACCTAGATACTTGCATAGTTACAGTTCCATCTAAGGTTAGCTAGACTATAGAGTGATGCTACAGGTTCACTCCACCCCAGGATGCCATGGTTTTGGAAAATAGATAGCCAATGTTCAAGACTGAATAGTGAATACTTTAGAAAAAAAAATAGTGAGGAAGGGCAATCAATCTTAGGCCTTGGGGATCTCTGCATGACATTCAAAATCAGTGGGAAAAAATGTGATGTTTATGTACTTCAGGTTAGGGGACTAACCTGATTAGTCCTGGCTAGGGTCATTCTTGGTTTTTATTTCATTTTTCCCTGTACACTAACTTTTCATGTACTCAAACTGAAAGCCATATACACTATATTTTCATTGTTGTTTCCACAACTCAAGTATATTTTTATCTCAAACATTCGAACCAACGATATTTTCATTGCTGTTTCCACTACTCAAGTATATATTTTATCTAAAACATTCGAACCAATCTTAGTGGCCAATGCTAACTTTGCAGTTTTTTGCAGAGGCATACAAGAGTGGAGAGCTGCAGGAAACTCTAGAGAAAGCAATGTGTTCATAGAAAAAAAAAATGAACCAGGAGCACACAGCATACAGTTAATCAAAATGTTATAGTATTTCCTGTACGATTCAGGCATGTTAAGCTGGAGATGCTAAGTTGTAGACAATTCATGTCCAATGTTGGAGTGCTCTTCGACTGGAATACATTTTTCTGCAATAATCAACCAGTTTTAACCCAGATGATTGTTTCGTTCTCAGCTCCGACCAGCACGTGCAATCAATTGAGGCAGCAAACAGTTGCACTTGCCGTTACTACACGCAGCATTGATATTTGATCGAATGCATACAGTTTCATAAAGAAAGAAAGAATTGCATCCGTATACCAAACGTGTGTGTAGGCCTGCTAATGGGTTGGAACACATTCCATACCCAACCCAACCCATAACAGATTAACTCTCTTTCTCAACTCAACCCACTCCATAGTTTTATAATAATTTCAACTCAACTCATCCCAACTCATAAACTAATTATACCCATGGGTTTATTATAAGAACCCATGTATTTGCATAAAATGTATATATATAAGTTTACATAAGGCATATAGCTTCACATCAAAAGTCGGATCCTAAAAAATAAAAGCTTGTGTTCACACCTTAAAATTTTATCGAAATTAACTGAAATTGGTTGCCGGCGATTGAACGTAACAAGCAGCTACTTCATGCTAATTGTCATTGCCATACCAATATGTGGATCCCACGTTAGAGTCAACTACTTCATGCCAATTGACTTTGCCGGATCAACATGTGTGGTCCACATAAAAAAATTCCATAGGTTCAATGATATATTGGTCGACATCAATCCATGGGTTCAACCCATTTAAACCTAGAAAAACGAAATCATTCTCAACCCAAACCCAACCCAACTCAACTTAACCCACTAAGTCAATCAACCCATTCCCACTCATGCAAATGTACCCAATATAAAACCTAACCCACTAAACCCGTTTTAAGCCCCGATCCATTTGCAGGCGTAATCAATGCACTGAAAAATTTATCTCATATCAATCATTCAATGTTTAATCTTCTCAAAAAGGAGTCCCATTTTTTTCTATCCTTTTACCTCTCTGAATGTGTTCCTACTTTGTTGGTTAGAAATGGGAAGTAGAAGGAGGTGTGCAGTAAGTACATGTTCCAATAAGATTTCTTTTTTGTTGGTGTCAATAACTTGCTGAGAGTTCGCTCAAATCACTCAAGTTATTATGTGTTCTCTTAGTGTAAATATAGCACAAAGCACTCTCACTCCCTGCTTTTAATTTCTATTATTCACACAAGTATTGAAAACAAAACTAGAATCTGGCATGTGCAATTGGTTTCTAATTGATATGACTACTTTAGTGGAAGGTAGCTGAGAATGGTGATGGCATGCTCTCTCTATGAGCAAGTGATTTAGATGGACTAGATAATTTCCTGCTAATTAATCCCTTATTATGGAGCTAATGACTCAACAACTTGTGAACAAACCTCCTAATACTTATATAACAAGAATAACAAGCTAACTCAAAATAATAAATTGTACGCTACATAACTGGGTATATTTTCTGTTGTTTAATGCAATTGAACATCTTGCACGCTCAAAAAAGACACTGAAGAAACTTCTGCCCGGCAAATATTAGAAAAAAAAAAAACAAGGTACATCATAATTATATTATTTTTTGTTAGAACTTGTGTATCAAATATTTTAACCTACCTTGAATATCATGATTTTACAAAAAAAATAAGTTGTAAACTGATTAATACTATCTTAAGTTTCACTATTGAACAAGCGACATGCAAAGTGAAGATTCCTTCGGATGTTCTGCCAAAATATGAGGGTGAGAACCGTATGGCGTGTTTGGTGTTAAGGATAAGCCAATATTCACTGCGAACAAATGATGATATTCACTGCGAACAAATGATGACAGTCATGTGCATAAGAACATCTTGCATGCTCTAATTGTTTTAGAAAAAAATAAAGATTTATTTGAGTTTAGACCGAATCGTTTACTGATTTAGAACCATCTTCTTCTGTAATCTCTTTTTACACATATTTATAGGTTCATAGGGGTAGATTAGGACATTGTAAGATAATCTGCTACTGCCATTGGTTTATAGAGGTAGATTATGAGTTTTTAAACTATGACACCTTTGTATTGGGAAAACTCAATTAGCTCTTACATTTTATATGTTGTTTTAGTTGATCTATTACTGTTTTAGTCAAGTATTTGGTGGTTTTGGTATCTCTGGGCCCGAGGAAAGTCACATGGAAACTTTAAGTTGGAAAATACAAAATATCTTCAAACTTCACTTGGTGAAAAAGTTGTTAAGCTTCCTAGAGAGAGACACAACTGAACTTGATACTATTGAGGCCCAAATGGGGACAATATATAGAGTACAAAAGAGACTTAGTAAAACCCTAAACTAGGAGAGATTACACTAATGCCCTTTGACTACTATATTTTAACACCCCCTCTCAAATGCAACGTGAATGCAATGGTGTTGCATTTGCAGAGTTTGGCACTATACACAAATTGAAAAAAATATATATTACATCCAAAATCCATAATAAAAGGTGCTGTCGAAGCGGCGCAACTCTTGAACATTTTCGATGTAGAAATGATCTCCTCCACAAGTAAGTCTTCACAAACCAGTACATCGACTCACGAAACACGAGCCTTGCTTTGGAGACTTTGAACTTGACAGTAACATTAAGATGTGTCAAACCAGCCAAAATGAAGGAATGAGAGATCACTGCTTGAATACAGCAAGCAGGAGGACATGTGTTGATGATGGCGAACAAACGGCCATTGATCATGACGTGGAGCAAAACAGCTCCAAAAGGGACCAAGAGGGCAAAGGGTCGCATCAACAACCGATGATGGTTAGCTAAATCGACGAGACTCAACTATCCATGAATAAGAAAAAAAATTGGCTGATAGACAAAATATGTGGACAAGCATGGCTTCGACGAATTGTGGATGAAACTGGACTTGGATGGACTCAAATGCAAAGTGGACTTAAGAAAAAAGAAAATGGCCTCAATATACTAGGATTGTAGCAATAGGAATGATAGTAACAGACAATGGGCTTGGATCAAAGAATGCAGTAGGATATAGCACCACTACAACATGCCACCGTAGCAGCAGAACAGAGCAGAGCAATCCACAGCAGATCAAACAATCCACCGAGGACAGAAACCTGCTACTCAAGGAAGGAGCCTGGAGCAGAGGAGCCGAGGGTGTTGTAATGAGAACCTCTAATCACTGGGCCCACACGCACCTATCATTGTCCCAAAGACCTCGACACGCCAAAGGTGCGGATGCACCCAATAATTTAAGAAGCCATGTCGATTGTCATCGGAAACCTCGATTACACCACTCATACTAGAATCAACAAAGGAGTAGCTACAATATTACAACATTTGTTACAAAATATAGATCGAGTGCGGAAGAATAATAACATTAATTTTACAAAAATGTGAGTAAGTTACATTTGAGTAAACTTAACTTAATTAATTTACTGAATTTGAGTAGACTAGAAGACAACCAGATCATGTCGTGCCCACCGACATAATCTTGGTTAACAAAGACAAGTCAAGCACACGCAACAAGGGTTAACAAACCCTGAGTACGGGAGTACTCAACAAGACTTAACCGACAAGGAAAAGAGGAGAAGACTCAGGAATGCAGGCTTAGGGGAATCAAGAAAAGGTTTTAGCAAGAATCAAGGACTCATTTTGCAGAAAAGCTTACTAAAAGTGAATCCTTACTTTCAAGATTTTAATTTCAAATTGGTAACTCATATACTCTAGGTGATTCTATACTAGAGCAAATATTTCTTTCATAAGCCAACTTTCTTTCCTCAAAACCATATTCCATCAATTACTACGAAGACGGTGCGAGGATCAAGTCTCCTTTTCTCGTGGAGCAAACGCCGATTCGAACCGCTTAAAACCCCGGTGGGGATACCTCACCACACGACATATGTAGAACTTAAACTTGCATATGTCAACCCTCACTCGGACCGTCAAAAGCGGGACCGCGTCCTACGCCACCCGAGTACCGTACACCTCCAATCCGGGACTTTAACCCACGAGGGTAACATGTACTCCCGCCATCTCTCCACTCCCGGTCTTGTTGTTATGCGTTCGATTTGGCTCACATCCGAGATCTTGGGCTTACTCGTATATGTGGCCAAGTATAACAAATTCTTGATCCAAGGGCCAATCCACGAGCGGTCCTTATCGACCAACACGGGACAAGCACGGCTAGGTATCCCGCCGGCTTTCAACCTATGTCCCGTCCCGATCTCAAATTCATTTCTACTTCTCTTTCTTTTTCGAAAATATACCATATTCTCATGTAAAGCATTTTTGAAGAAACAAACTTAACTAATTAAGCGGGGCTAAGCATCACTAAGCATTTTCGAAATAAAACAAGGTTAACAAGGATGGTATTGCAATAATCAAGGATGATAATGCAAAGCAATTAGGTTATCACTCAACTCCTAGTACTTAATGCAACATATCATAAACATAAGTGTAAAAGCTTTGTAAAATACAAGGAAAGGTTTAAATGTATCCGGGGCTTGCCTTCGTTGTGATGCAGGACTCGGGGTCAACACCACAATAAAAGAAATCCTCTCCACAGAATAACCCTCCTCAAAGAATCGGCTCGGCTTTAACAATCTCGGTCTCGTTCACTACATGAAATAATGTATGCTTCAACATGATGGAATTGAAAGATGATGCTCAAACGATGCATGAAATGATAACCACTTGAATACAACTTGCCTTCACGATAAAGTTGCAACCCAACAAAACCAACTTGTTGAACTACTCTAAAAGATATCATCACCATTGCCTAAGGAGTTCTCAAGGACCATTTGATTGTGGTATGATCCAAGTTTCACAAAACAACCCAAAAGTCACACAAAAGCCTAAGTTACTTGACACTAAACAATTTATAAACCACATGAAATAATAGAACATAAAATAGAAAATAATTTAAACATTTCAAAATGACTTCAAACTTTTTATACAAGTATTTCACATCATAAAACAGTACCAAATAAATTTTCATGATTTTTGAACAAATATTTTATTTTCTAAAAATCATGGAAGATGCATTTTTCAATTAAAGATGGTATTTTTAAAACATGCAAGAACTACTTAAAATCAAAGTTTCAAAATTTTCATGGATAGACAACATCATAGGAAGGCTATACAAAAATTTTCAAAATTTTTGAAGCTATTTTCGAATTTCTATAAATTTTGCAAAGTCGGGCACTATTCACATTTAAAGAAATCGATAAAACAAATTTTAAAAGAAAATCAAGCCATTGGGCCAAATTTGGCCCGATTCGCCCATTAAACGCCAGAAGCCGGCCCAAATTGCGGCCCCGTCTTTGACCTCGGGCGGCGGCGGTTGGCCGGCCGTTTTCACGGCGACGAGGTCCCCGACGGCGCTACCTTCACCACTCTACTACCCACTTCATCCCGCATCTCGACACCCAAACCTTGCACCCTAGGGACGCAGTGGCTCCATCGCCGGCGACGATGGCGGACACGGCGGCGCCTTGGCCTTCGTCGGCGCGGCTCACCCGAGCGTTTTTCGCGAAAACAAGGACTGCACTACCTCTAGCACGCTTAGGCGACTCTTTCCCCTCACTTACTCGAGCTTTGAACGACTCCCTACACGACGGCAAAGAACGCGGGTGGCGCGGCCGAGCGAGCTCGGCGGCGGCACGCGTTCCGGCGACTACGGTGCATGAAATGACAAACCGATGACTTCGGTCGTGACCCGGGGAGCTCACTCCCGACTTCGGTGCTCGCGGATTTACGACGGGGAGCGGAGCGGAGGTGGGTTACCGGGCGGTGGCGCGGCGGCGATGGCGGCTGGCGGCGGGCGGCAAGGATGGCGTTCCGCGCCGTCCGTGCTCAACGCCAAAACAAGAAAGCCGATCGTGATCACCACGCCAAGGAGAGCTAGGAGATCGAGTTGGTTTTCCATGCGGATCACGGGAAGCGGCTGACGACGATAAGGTGACACCGCCGCCGGCGCGGCTGTCCGGGGAGAAGAAGGCGGCGCATGGTTGGCTCAGGCGGCTAGAGAGTGCGAAGGTGGGTGCAAATGGAGCGCAAGGGCGAGGTGGAACTGTTGGCGTGCTCAATCGTGACGATTAGAGCTCGGCAGCGGCGGCGTAAGGCGGCGGAGCTAGTGGTCGTCGGCGGCGGAGAGGAAGAAAAGAGGGCGGCGGCGACGGTGGCGGCTCAAATGGAAGAAGATGTCTTCGAGGAGTTGCTCGGGGCCTTCACGAAGACATCCCAGTGGCTAACTTGGCGAGAACGGGCCGCGAAGACGCTCGGCGACCACGGTGGACGCCGGCGACGATGGGCGGCATGGGCTTCCATGCGGCGATACTTGTAGCTCCCAAACCCTAACTTTCGGATTTTTGCAAAATTCTCCAAAATTTTGAATAAAACTTGAAAAACTCCAAAAATAAAAATTTCTCAACTTTTCAAGATCTACAATTTTCACAATTGGAAGATTTTCAAATTCGGCCTCCAAAAAGGACTTTTTAAAATGGGGTCAAAAAGGAAGAAATTTGAATTCAAAAATACTTTTTAAAATTACACAAAAACTTGAAAAACTTTGTACATATCTTTTGTTCATCAAGAAAAGATCTACAAACTAGCTTTTGGAAGTTTTGTCAAATTTTGCTTAGATTTTGAAATAACGAAAAGGGGGTAAAGAAAGGTTAGGGTTTAGGGTTTTGGAGCCGGGGTAACTCTGGATTCCTATTCTTTTCGCATCTTTTCATCCAACAACTCAACCAACCATAACTAAACTTATTTTTGTCCAATCCGTTACTTAAGCGGTATATAACACCGGGTGTTACAGTGTTGCAAACCGCGGCGGACATGTGGCCTCCTCATTCGATGCGACGGGCGGTTGGGAGGTGTTCGCGACGGGCGTGCGGTGCCGAGCGGGTGTGCCTCCCTCCCATGCGGACAAGGCAGACATAGGCCCACACGGACAATGTGAACAGGTGGGACAACTCCGTGAAGACCGGATCACGGATAGGGGGAACAACATGCCGCAAAGACCGGATCCGCGACGACTGACCGCGCCCACAATTGAAGACCGACGTGCCGACGGGGCGTGCGGAGGATGGCACGGCGACGGGCGATGCGAAGAGGAGTCGGGGACGCAAGTCCCGCGCTACCGAGTTGATGTCGATCCACCCGGAGGCCGGGTGCGATGAAGACAACGCGTGGCAACGGGCCACATGAAATGAAGAATCTGCGGCGACCCCCAACCTCATGGAAGAGTTGGTAAAAAAACATCATGGAAGAAGATGGCGGACGGGCGGATCACTGCAGCCGAGACGGTGGGAATGGACGGCGGCCGCCGCCGCCGCTGCTGCATGACTGGACGGAATGAAATCAAGAAAAAGGATGGAAGATCGACAAGGCCGCCTCGGGAGGAGCGGCCTCGGGAGGAGCAAAGATGGATCCTCCCGGGGGGGCGAGGAGAAGAGGGAAGAGTGGTGGCTATGCCTGGATCCTAGACCTAAGCTCTGATGCCATGTTACGAATAGAGAGAGATACAACTAAACTTGGTACTATTGAGGTCCAAAGGGGACAATATATAAAGTACAAGAGAGACTTAGTAAAACCCTAAACTAGGAGAGATTACACTAATGCCCTTTGACTATTATATCTTAACAAACCTGGCATGCTTCAAGCGGAAAGGTATTGTACATTTATAGATTATAGTCGATATGTTATTCATTCTTTCTATGAAGAATATTATTGAATTTATAATGTTTCCAATTGTAGATAGGGGAACTCTCGGGCAATGTCATGCTGAGGAGGTTTTTTTTTTTGAAAGATCCAGGAACAAATTGTTCCGGCTTTTGTATTAATAAGAAGAAGTGGATTGACCCAGTTTATGAGGGAAAACGGGCCAAAAACCAAACTCACGCCAATACAAGCGAGAGAACAACGATTAAAAAGAGAAAAATCCGGAGCACTTTCGGGGGGAGGCCAAGTAGGTCATCGTTGCCCAAAGACAAGCAAAACGCAGGTGCGGCTCCGACTTCCGACCAAATCCTCCCGCACACAACCTAGTCGAGCCGAAATCCACAACGACGCCTTCAGGAAGGTTGCGACGTTCGAAGCGCCGCCGTCGCTCGTGCTGGGTCGGACCGGTCTTCACCCCGTGGAGAGAAACTAGGGCCGCGATGCCCCCAACAGGGAAAGCGGCGCCCGCAGCAGGCGTCGTCGTCGCTAGGCTTTCACCCCAAGATAGCCCCAGCTGTAGGGTCGAGATGGGGACTAGAGGGGGGGTGAATAGTCATTTCTAAAACTAATTGTGCCGGCTAAACAAATATAATGTAGAATTGAAACTATTCGTTTAGCCAAGACTTCACCCCTCTAGCTATGACTCTAAATCACCTCACAAAAGATCCTACACAAAGCAAATGAGGTGATAAGCCTAGCTTGAGCTCCTAACCGTTTCTATTGCAAGGTCACACAAACCTATGCACTAGTACCTCAAACAAGGGTGAGCTCCTACACAATTCTAACGAGCAAAAGCACAAAGGCAACCTAAGCTCACTAGATGCACAATGGACAAGGCGACACACGCCTAACCCAAAGGCTCAAATTACTTAGCTACAC
The DNA here is from genome assembly GCA_015847255.1 of Hyparrhenia diplandra. Taxonomy (NCBI): domain Eukaryota; kingdom Viridiplantae; phylum Streptophyta; class Magnoliopsida; order Poales; family Poaceae; genus Hyparrhenia; species Hyparrhenia diplandra. Next base: position 83,348 of record JADLZK010010816.1, read on the forward strand.
AAACTAAGCAAAGCAACTAAACAAGCTACACAAGCTAGTAATTGCAAGAGCTACTCCACAAGCACAAGCACAAGGTATAAATGAATGTAAATACAAAGCTTGTGATTTGGAGAATGCAAACCACCGAGAAGAGTAGACAAGTTGACACCGGTGATTTTTATCGAGGTATCGGGAAGCTTGCCAACTTCCCCTACTCCCTCGTTGTGTCGACCAACACCTTGGGTGGTTCCTTCCGGTGTTTCACCTAGATGGTTCTTGATTGTGATCCGCGAAACCACTTGCCCCTCAAGGCACGCCCCCACAAGGCACCGCAAGACACCACTCTCAAGTGAGCCTCTCAAGGCACCGCTGATTGAACCCACACTCACAAGTGAGGTAACTCAAAGACACGCTCTAGTAGTGACGCTCTTCGCGATCCCCCGCGAGGTGAGCTCGAACCTCTCACAAATCCTCCTCCGGAGCACCGCACAATCTTCCTTGCGTGCTTCACAAAGTCTCTTGCCACCAAGCCGTCTAGGAGGTGGCAACCTCCAAGAGCAACAAGCACACCGGCTTGCAACACGATCACCTAGTGCCACGAATGCGATCTCTCAACGCAACGCACTAGAACTCGATCTCTCACTCAATCGGATGAACACTATCTATCATATGTGAGTGGGAGGGCTCTGTAGCACTCTCAAGCATGGACACAAAGTCCCCAAGGTGCCTAGGCACCAGCCATGGCCGGCCACCACTTCTATTTATAGCCCCAAGGCCAAAACTAGCCGCATCGGTCGTTTTCGGGGTCGACCGACGCTCCGGTCACCTGACCGGACGCACCGGTCACTAACCGGACGCTCCCGTCACTTAAAAACGCCCCAAAGACCTCTCTGGAAGTGACCGGACGCACCGACCGGACTCTTGACCGGACCCTCCGGTCAGAACACTCCAAAACAGGCCTGACCGGACCCTCTGACCGGACTCTGGACCGGAGCGTCCGGTCAGACCACTGCCCGGTAAAACGGCGATATCTCCTTCATCCGAACTCCGTTTTCGATGATCTTAGACTCTATGGAAAGCTAACTCAGAGGGCTACACAACCCACATGGTTACTTGATCCAAAGCACAATGGATCAAAGCAGTATTCCACTCCAAAGTCAGTCCAAGTGTCCGAGAAACACCGAAACAACTTCTCCTTTGTAAATGTGCCAACACCACCAAGTGTACATCACCATGTGCATGTGTGTTAGTATTTTCACAATCATTTTCAAAGAATTTTCCCTTGCTCTTACCACGCCACTCGATCCTAACACATCGCAAAGTTAGATCGCACAAGTGGCACTAGATGACCGATATGCAAACAAGTTTGCCCCTCTTGATAGTACGGCCATCTATCCTAAACCCTGGTCATAAACTTTCTAAGCACCAATGACCGGGCGAAATAAAATGCCCTATAGGTTATACCTTTGCCTTGCGCATTTCCATTCCGCTCCATCTCCAAGTGTCGATGCAACACATGCACGAACACGATCAAGAATGATATGATCCATTTCATATCATCACATGACCTTCTTGGTCCATCGATCTTGACCTCACTTGCTCTTCACCGTTGTGTCGGTCCGTCGGCGCCAAGTCTTGCCCAAGCTTCACCGCCTCGCGGTCCATGACTTCAAAGCCTCGACTTGCCCTTCACACTTGCAACCGGTCCATCAAGCCAAGCCTTGTCTTGATCTTCACGACCTCGGTCACATGACTCCATGTCATGTCTTATATGCAATAAAGCTCCTTAATTGCATCATCACTTGTGAACTAATCTTCGTGTATTATCTCAATCATACATTATTAGTTCACCTAATGTTGTCACTCAATTACCAAAAACCACTAGGGACCTTTCACCGCCGGCGCCGGCCGGAATCTGGATCCTTGCTTGGAACCACCGTCGTTGTTGCCGGTCGTCCGTTGAAAACTCACCGAGGAGGGCATCGACGCGCCAGCTGCGCAGCGCAGCCGCAAAGCTGCGTCAGCCACCCCGCTGGCAAGACGCCATGCCGAAAAACCAAGATTCGCTTCCGCCGCGACGCGGGTCCACTGCCGCACAGACGCCCACGCCGATGCCTACATCTTGACCACACACTGTAGGCCATGGCAACCGCCGTAGCTAAGGCCAAGGGGAGGGACAATGAAGGAGAAGAATTGTCCCCAACGCCTTTTTGCATAAGGCCCGGTGGCAAAGCACGCCACCGCCACCACCGCATCCGCCGCCCAAACCCGCACGAGGCCGAGACTTGCCGAAAGCGGGCATTGGATCCGCCACCTAGGCAATCGGATCCGGACGTCTTGCCGATGTCAAGAAGAGGACCGGGGATGCACGGAGAAGGGACCTCGCCATCATCCAACACTAGACGCCGCCCCCAACCCAAAGGGCCCCAACCCGTGCGTGAGGGCAGAGGGCCCGGAGCCCCTGGTAGCGTGGTTGCCCCATCCAGCGGGCGTCTCCGGCGGGCGCCCAGACTGGGGCCGCCGGATCCGGCCGCCTGACGCACAAACCGCACCGGGTCCGACCGTCGGCACCCGGAGTGCCGGCGCGCGCAGATGGGGAGGGGTCGATGTTGGGGCGAAATTCATTGCCGACGCTGCCGCCCATTGTCCACGCTGCCGGGCTCGTGGGCCGCCCGCCACGGGCATGGCCGGCGACCGCTAAGCCCCCACACGGCCAGCGGCGGCGCCGCCGTCCCGCGCTATACCGCCACCCCACCAAAGAAGAGCAAAAAGTGCCCCGCCGCCGCCATCGGCCGGGCCGGCTCCCGCAGCCGGCGCGGGCAGGGAGTGGATTGGGGGAGGCGGCTAAGGTTAATGACCCGAGCCGCCCAGCGTGGAGGGCTTAACGCAGCCTCATGCGCGAGGATTGTCAAGACGTCGGTGATGCTCTCTAGAATCTTTCAAAATTGCTATGGCATTGAATATAATTGACCTATCTTTTCGATTGTTATATAATCGATGACCTTCACTAGTAGAAATATGATCATCCGTGACGATGTGCTCGTGACGCTGCACACTTTCGTCACGAGAAGGATATGTCTTCAATGACGAAATGTCTATTTTCGTCATAAGTGTCTTGATGACAAAGTTTTGGCTTGAATTTTAGTGACGATCATGAAAATAAGGTCACATAACACTTAAAGGAGATCGTCATAGATTATGTTTTTCGTATTTTGATGTTTCCACACGTGTACCCATGTGATGCGTGGGCTGTTTAGCACCTTTTTTGCATGGGCCCAACGGCTACGGCCCGACGGCAGCCTTGGGCCTCGCTAGACAACCCGCTCCAATTTTTTTTTTTTTACGAAGTGGGGCACAAGTCGACGTGGCGATTTTGGGTCCAACCCGCGTGTCCCCCCTGACGACGTTGAGCTACTGTTAAATTGTATTTGGCAAAAAAATTGCTCTTGCGAGCTTCGAACCCATGACTAGGTAGTGCACAAGTAGTAGGCGCTACCACCGCACTACATGACCTTTCATGTTGAAGGGATGGATTTTTTTTTTCTATTTGTAAGTTGAATAATAAATCATGGGTGCATGTACGATTAAACTAGTAATTAATTAAACTAGTTTTTGTGGTCCAAAAAAAATTTTGGTGTGAAGGATTTATAATAAAATGTTTATGATCACTAGATATGGTATTAATGAGTCATGAAATCATCTTACAAAATGCAAAAAAGTGCTTCATATAGAGTCTGAACTCAAGACCTTGGGCATCCCAACCATTCACCTTACCATTGAGCTACAACTACAATTGTGATAATGGATACAATTTAACGTATATAGTTCCTCACAAGTGATTGTGACTTTTCTTCACAAATCAAAACTATTTTTCCCGAGCCCCACCCCCGTCTAGTCACGTGTGTAGGCGTCACCCACCCACTTCAACCCAATCAAAAATCAATCTAGACAAGTAAAAGGAAAAAAAAAAAAAAAGACAAATAAAAAAAAAAAATAAAGTACACTAAGGTGTTGAACCTACGACCCCCAAGTTGGCAGCAATCCAACTAAATCACTAGGATGGAAGAATGTATTGTTGAGTCTTATCAACTAGCATTATATAAAAATACAATATATACTTCAGGTTGACATTTGAAGCAGCTAACGATTTCAACTAAAAAAAGTCATAGATACAAGAGTTGTAAAACTTATCAAGATCTATGATTTGATAAAATAGTACTATACATCGTTTATAATCATGAACATCTCTCAGTTAGCCCCCTCTTCTAATCTAAGAATTTGATTACAACACTGGAGGTGAAATTTATTCCTAATGCCCCGGCCTCAGTCGATCGCAGGGCAACACGTTCGAATCAGTTCGTCCAGCAGAGCGGCTGTGGCCGAGGGTACAGGCACGGCGGCCTTTGGCGGTGGTAGATCGACCGCAACACCCTTCTCTACATCTACAGCCTACTCTGCGTGATCTACATGACGGCTGCTCATCTTTCAGTGGGATCCTGTGGCTATGATGCCTTCAAGATCCAGGCGAGATCCCTGCTGCCACTGTCAAGTGGGATATTTTCTGTTTTTTTTTACATCTCGTCTTGCTGTTTTTTCCACAGATTCATGGTGCACATGATGAAAGTCGAGAGCTGTCATGGGCAGCAGCAGTGCACAGATTTGCATGCAAGCAGGGTTTCATCTGGCAACGATAATGAACGTGGATATGCAAATAAAAATGTTACTAGTTTTTGGTCCCTTTGTGCACACCGTGTGTGATATGTGATATGCTAAAACATGTGTCTATGCAAGTCCTTCAGGAAGAGGCTCATGACCGTGCGTCGCGTCCGTGGTGGGTGTGCGACCTTGTTCTCGACATCCTGTATGGTGCGTGCTTATTTCTTTCCCCAGGATTTGTAGTGAGATTCAGAATACTACTAGAGTAGCATTTCAGGTTGCTGCCCGTCCGTGGTGGCCAGCGTTGAGCTCTGAACCTTTTTTTACCTGACTTGTAAATATTGTCAACTGCTCAGATCTCGAATTCAGCTGCCCTTGTTGCTGCCTGGTAGGGGATGATTCTTGTTGGGCTTCATGAGCTTAGTGTATATATGTGTTGTGGATTACATAGGCATTCCTTTACACATGACGAGACAAATAGTAGTAGGTGGTTAGCATGTATGTTTGTTTATTCATGGTTTTTGAAATTGTGAATTTTTTTAGGATGATGCAGTTACGACATGGTGCAATGCGGTGGAACCCGGAAAATGAGACTAGTAGGTATTTGATTTGTTTCTTAAACGTTCCATCTATCATTGAAAAATAGCTCACATGTGGATGTATTACCACTTAAACTGACTATGGGTTAACTGCATGTTGAGTGCTATTTGCTAGAAACTTTTTCTTTTTTCCTAATTATTTTTTGGAAATCTGTCATTCCAGTTTACAAAGCTGCTTTGGTATTCAAAAGGCATCAGTGAATTAAAAAATTGTTGTTTTGAATTCAGACTTAGTTATTGCTAAGATGTTTGTGAACTCATATATGTTACTTTTCTCATTATCTAATCTCTACTAGTAAAGAACAAGTTCTTGTGTGCCTGAAATATTGTGTTCTGATTCTTAGGGGCTGCAACTACTGCTGGTGGTAAATCAGGTAGAGGAGGGCATGTTGACTAGCAATTTTCTACTGATTTTGATGCTCAAGTGATGGAGGAAACCATGGGAGATTGAGCTCCACTTTAATAATAGCTTTTTTGATGAATATGTATTAGTATCAAGCTAGTTTTCCTCTATATTATTCGTTACTCCTCACGTACATGGGTTGTAATACTAAATTTCTGTATTAATATATGGGTTGTATCGATATATTTTGTTGTGAAATTTAAATGGGTTGATTCTTAAATGGGCTGATCGTAACTTCTTATGTGATGAACGCATAAGTGATTCCGTGACAAATATATAATTATTTCTCTGATAAATTGATAATTCCATCTGTGACAAAAATCCCAACCAATAATAGTACGCCACGCCATCGCCGACGCCGTCCGAACGCTACCAAACGGTTGGTAATGACAACAAAACAGGACACTCGGTGGCGAATCGCATCGCCATCCGCAGACTACAAAAAACGCCGTTAACGGCGGCGTTAAGACGGCCCGTTAGGCGGAAGATTATGACGAAAACTATGGTTCTTCCATGACTAAAAGGCATCGTCATAGATTGAAAGTACATCCATGTCGACTTCGTTATTCGTCGCGATTGGAGACACATCCGTGACGAAAATATACATTTCGTCACCGATGACCAAATGTGGACGCGACCTCGATGGCGATATGAATTTCAGTCAAAAACTCGTCCTGAGATGCTTTTGGGTGACGATTTTGGCACTTTCAATGACCAATGGTGAACGTCATCAATGAGAAAATCCCTACTAGTGCTTGCTAGAAGACTAGAAAAGTTTGTCGGGCTAGCTATTATAACGTACTCTAACTTTTAGCCTATGCTATTTGCTAATGTGATACTACTCCCTTTGTCCCATAATTCTAGACGTTGTGGCGGTTGGGCAAATGGTCTAAGTTCATCTTTCAATGCATGCACTTGGGCGCAAGCGTGTGATGCATTCAAAGCTTTCTTGCTGCACAGTAAAAAAGCTAAAACGTCAAAAGATCCGGGACGGAGGGAGTAGTAGTGATAAAAGGAGACAGGAATTGCCAAAGAATCCCCTCAACTAATTCTGGTGGGCTGTCTCTAGGGCCTGTATTACTCATGCAAGATGAAAAAGGGAGAGAGTCTAGGGCCTTGTATTACTCATCGATAGCTCAGCTCATTGTCTGCCCCGTATCCTAAACTAAGCCTAACATCACAATCCAGTACAAGCTCTAAGCTAACACATATGATGGAGAGAGAGACTGCTTTAAAGATCGTGTTGTGAAAGAGGAATGCATTGTGTTCCTGCTGAGCTCCTAGTTTTCTATAGCACAATTGTGTTCTTCTTAGTTTACACCCTTTTCTGCACCACCATTTCAGCCGGTGCCTTGTGTTAGTGTTTTATTACTTGCGTCAATTCCACGGCTACCGCTACAAGAATTGACGCAAGTCGTGTATTTACTTTCCCACTCCTTTTAATGAAGTTACGAGCTAAGCTCCGTTTGGAAAAAAAAGAGGAATGCATCGTGAAGTATGTGAGACTATCTCTTGAGTCCAAATTAGTCTCTTGTCTTTTCCATTATTTAATGTAATAATTAAAAGACTCATGAGCTTTCTCTAAGGCTTTCTCCAACAGAGCAGCCAAAACACATAATAGGTAGTTCACGCGGTGTCTTTGGGTAACAAAACGGCCTCCAACATCACGCCGCCAAACAAGACATCCATTTTGCCAATGCCGCCGAGTCGGAAAGGCAAAGATGCCTCGCTCTCGCCAACGACGCAAACGCGCCCCGCTACCGGGTGCTTGGTGGGCCCATAGGAGGACGAGGTGAAGCGGACGACAAGGCGAGGTGCTTCCGCGGACAACGGCGGTGGGCGCTACCGTACCGGAAGCTTCCGGGAGGGGAGGGTCGTCGCATCGCGATCGGGCGAGCCAGGGCGGGAGCGGGGCGCATGAGGCTAGCTGCCTAACGCTGTCACGGGGGCCGCGGGCGGGCGCTTACGATGCGGTGGCGGCGCTGGTGGGTCGGGGGCGCGAAGGCGACGGACGCGAAAGGAAGCCTACCTTGCAGCCAGCGGTTGTATCGGGAGGAAGAAGGAGAAGGGTAGAAAATCAAGTTGGTTTCACTCTCGGGGTTCTGATGCAAAAGTGCCGAGAGAGAAAGATTTCTTACATGTAGGCTTATCGATTTATGAAAACGCAAGGTCCTAGGTGCAAAAATTCTACGTTCTGGGTTTCCCTACTCTGTTGGAGATGAGTATTTTTTAGGTAGGTGAACTTTCACTGTGTATGCTGCATATAGGGGTGTTTAGTTGGTGAAATATATTGGGTTTGGCTTCGTCTCGTACTCTTCAGCCAAACTATGCAATTAGTTTTTTTTACCTACATTTAATGCTCTGTTTATGCATCAAAAGATTTGATGTAACGGGTACTGTAGAACTTTTTAGGTGCACTTTTCACCAAGTGAACACCCCCATACCGGAATGCCTCTCTTTTTTATGTCTAGGCTGTTGGAGACGGCCTAAGGTAGACCAATGTAGCCGTGTTAGAGTGAAAGGCTCTGTGTTGGAGCCTGTAGGCTTGCTGCTTCGTCATGGCTCATTTTTGTTCTTCTATATGCAGGCTGCAGCAAGTGGTTATCATGACCCATGCTGTATTTTAGTTAAATGATTTCTTAGGGTCGAGGCTGGTGGGGAGGTGGCACTGTTGTGCCCCTCATGTCAGACACTGAAATTCTCATCGCAGTTCACTTAGTGTAGCCATAAGGTGCTCTAGCGGTATCGTGGGTGCCTGGAGAACCTACGTTGCTTAATAGAGAGAATGTAGTCCATGCTAAAAAGAGAAAATGGTGAGTAAATAAAAGTGACACATGATGAAAGAAAAAAAGTCCATATGAAAACCACGAGTAGTAATAGCTTGCATTACGAATAGTAGTCTCAAAATTTCCTAGGCGAAACACTTTATTTGTACCGAAACCAGAATGTTAGCCTCAATTACTCATGGCCTACCCTTTCAGATTTGACAGACACAGGAATGTTCACCGAGGGTCAGCTGTGCGAGACACTCACTGTGACACTGGTCACCACTCACCAGGGTGCCGGCACCGTTTTCAACAACTATATCATAACATTTCTTTTTTACAACAAACGATAGCAAAACATTGTTAGTTTGTTGCAGATAAGTGTCCAATGACAAGTGCCACCCGACCAACGAATTGAATTCAACACAAATCCAGAGTTAGTATAAGGCGACTGGTTTCTGACATATAGAGAAATATGGTTGTCCATGTCAGCAATTCATTTGACAGAAAACAGAATAATGGTTCATTTTAAATAATCTTTCACTTGACAGCACCGGTTAATCTCAAATAATCTCAACTCGAGTCCTGCTGTTACAGTATCTTAACAACACGGCAGGCTACAAAGGGAACCCAACTAAACCAAAACAGGGAGTGCCGAGCAGTCAAGCTTTTAACACCGCCTTGTGGATCATAGTTTCCTTATGTATCTGGTGGCAGCTTTTCTCCACCAGGTCCAAAAGCTTCTCAAGGTTGCTAGACCACGAGTTCAGTGTACCATTACAATCTTGAGCAGTCTGGAAACAGACAACTCCCATCGGCCTGTCAATCTTAGCAATCAAAGCTTTTGAGTTCACCATGTCTGAAAGATGCTTCTCGGCCTCCTGAAAAGAGTAATGTGTATTGCCAATTAGATATTTCAGCTGCAACTGTAGCTATAAAATGCTTCATAATTCAGGTGATTATCATGTATTGTGACATTTAACCACAAGATGCCACAGTTGTCATCACAAAGAAAATACAATATGATGCAAAGGTGAAAATTACAAACCTGCAAACTCAAGCAAAGAAGATCTGTAAGCCTCTTGAGGGTAATCCTTGAATAGTATTTGGAAACAACCAAGATATTCTGAACAGAGCAAAATGTCAGATTCAGTGGACAAGCATATAAAGCAAAATAACTAAACTAGGCCAAACACAAAGTAAGCAATACATGTTCAATTATCCGCAGCTTCAAATCCTCTGCAGCTTTGGCACCCAAAGCTCCTCCAATAAGATTCTTCTCATTATCAAATTCATCTTTGGAGAACTCCCACAGAGTTGTCCACTGAATTACCTCCATGGTAACCAGCTGCTTCAGTAATAACCTTTTTCCATCACGAAAAAATATTGATTATTGAGATAAGCCTGCCTGGAGTTATAAGAGCAATTTTGCAAACATGCAACTGTACCTGAAATTGGGAATCTCGAAGGTTTTTTGTCCTCAAGAGTAGCATTGAGAAGACTTGATTGCATAGGATCATGTGGTGCTAACACCAAGTACCAACAGATCTTCCTAAGAATCTGCAAAGGACTCATGGTAGTCAGGGGTTGGTAGATGGGGGTCGGGGGGAGTGTATAAACATGTTGAGAGTTGAAAGAGTACCGGTATCCACTTTGTTGGATCCTCCTTTATCGCTGGAATATCATAAATCGCCTTGTAACAGCGGCAGATTTCCAGGTAATCATTGTTGTGCGAGTAATATCTGTGATGAGAGAACGGAAAATTATGATTGGCTCCCATATGAAATGCAACTGTGAACCATAGCGTTGAACATAACAAAGAAACTGGACAGACAATTGAGGGTTCCAAAGCTAAAGAAGATAACAGTGACAACAACAATCAAATATCAGGCCAGTGGTGCACTAATCTAATTGAGATTGCGAAGCATCACATACCGAATCATCAGTTCATAGTAAATTCGCTTCAATTCGAGGAGGGACGGAATATCTTCAGGAGCTTCTTGAACGATATTGTCACCCTCCTTTGGTTTTTTTTTTTTCCTTTGATGGATCCGCATCAAATACTCTGGTACTGATTTTCCTAGACAGAATTTGCGCTCGGACAAAATCTTGACGGTCTAGGCATAGCGGACCTGTGGCAATGATAACAGTAAGCTTTGCAAAATCGGCATTTTAGTAAAGATAAAGAATACAAAGTATTATCATAACAGATTGGCACAATACCTGCTCAAGAATAAAAGCAATTTTCTCGGTCTTCGCCATAGACCCAAATGTTTCGACCTGATAAAAAGCTTGTTAGTTCATGATAGTCATCGACGGTGAGAACTGAGGAGTACATGTCCTCAATTATAGTGCAGTGCAAACTTACAGCAACTTCTTGCATTAAATCAGCGGCCTCGTCAATCTGACCTTGCTCTTCTTTGATTTTTGCAAGTCTTTTTGATCAATCTTGCTCTCTCTATCTCGACATAAATCTGTAGATGAACAACTGTGAGATTCAACACATAAAAACAATGAATCTTAAAAGGAATAAAAAATCAGCAAGATGGAAAAATTCTCACTTTGCCAGCCGAGACGCTGCTCAGTGTTTTGATTAGCTCAATGCGTGTGTCAATGTCTGGTGTCAAATCAATATAGTCCATTGCTTTCTGAACCATAGCTGTTATGGCCTGCAAAACACAGAAGTGACAGTAATATAAGGTGTACAGTAAACAAAACAGTAGCAAGTGACATACATAGTTGGCCGTTCCTTTCTATATGCTTATCAATTTATAAGTAAACAGATAGAGGAAGATGAGTTATGAATCTGCAAAAAACTAGTAATGCTTTGGTTCAACAATAGGCTCCCATTTGAAAACAAGTAAAGCACTTCTTGTACTTTATAGACTGATCTAAAGTGGTGTGGTCATGGACAAAACATTGCTTGAGATGAATGTGAATAAGACTCAAAAACTGGGAACTGTATATCCAGGCAACTAAAGATCAAAGTAAAATGTTGCAGATAAACATTTTACATTGTGGTGCAATCATTCATAGATGCTAAGAAACTAAGTACCCTAACGAGCAACAAAAAAGGTCAAGAGAATTGCATTAGCATACATCTAACCATCACTATTGTCATGGATGAGAGTATTCAGATTGCAGACATAGTGCAAACCCAATAAATATAAAGAAAAAATAATAAGTGAAGCAACGCAGAAGAATGGTGCGGAGCATTGCATTTACCGGAAGACCAATCACTATGGTTAAGTACAGCCACATCAAAAGACAAAATCACAAAATGTTCTAAACATCAACGGTTGCTGCAAGTAGTAACCATGCTTAAAGTAAGATAACATGAATTCCTAGTGTTCTTAAAAATTACAGCTGCAGGAAATATTGATTCGATGGTTAAACCATACTTCCACCAACCACTAGAATCGTTTAAACAGGCAACTTCGATTCAGAAAGCTTTATCAGTCCATCTTCTTTTTTAACAGACAGAAGTTGAACAGATGTTTGGGTAAATAACTCAAACCAGTAGCTAGAGTCTAACATCAAGATAACAACAAAGTTACAGTAGCAAAATACTTCTTCTACCCACTTCAATCACATGTTATTCGGGAAAAAAATTTGAAGTTAAAGGCCACTCTTGCCTTCGTACATCATGCTAATTGCAGAAACCAATCGAAGAATATGTAAGAGCAATCGAGAGGCGAACCTGCTTAAGCTGGCCTCTCCTCTTGGAGATGAGAACGATCTGGTCGTTGAGCGTCTTCCACGCGCCGGCCTTGTAGCAGAGCTCAACGATGTCGATGACGGTTTGCGCGTGCCGGCGACATCGCCGGCCAGCCTCATCTGCTTCTCGACATTGAGGAGCGACTCTATCGCCGCGTCGAGGTTGGTGCTGTCGCCCTCCTGCACTCATCCAGCAACAGCAGAGTCAGACCGCGAGGTAGCAGATGAATCGGCGCGGGATCGAAACCCTAGTTAGGCGGGGAGGACGCGGCCACGCCCGGCCGGTCGGCCCAAACGCTAAGAAACGGGGTGGAGCGCGGAGGCGCGAGATGCGGATGGAGAGCAAGGTGGCGGAGGTGGGGAGCTCACCATGGCCGGGATCCGGGAAAGCTGCGGAGGAGGAGCTAGCTCTGGTGAGGTGGGCTTGGCTTTGCTTGCGGCGGGGGAAGAAGGGTGCTGTGCTTGGTAGGTTCCGCTTTGTTGCAAAACGTTTTGCAATTGGACGGCAAGAAAAATAACTTGGGGTCAGAAAAAAAGAAAAAGAATAGGAGCTTTGGGCTGTCGAGTTTGTGTTTGGGTCCAAACCAAAATCGAGCCCAACAACACGTTGGGGACCGAAACCGACTGCTTGCATTGCAATCGCGCCGCCACTAGGGTTTTTCGTATCTCGGCCTCGCCGTCTCCCTCCCCATCTTCCTTCCCCGTGTCTGGCTCCCAACATCCCGCCACCACCTTCTCCCAGCCGCCATGGTCAGGCTCACCGCCGACCTGATATGGAAGAGCCCGCACTTCTTCAACGCCATCAAGGAGCGCGAGCTCGACCTCCGAGGTTAGCCCACTCCCTCCCTCCTTCCCCCTTTCTGTTAGATCTAGGGTTCTGTGTTCTGCTCTTCGAAAGCTCACAACCCTTGTTCCTCATCCTCCTCCTCCTTCGCTGCAGGCAACAAGATCGCCGTCATCGAGAATGTCGGAGCCACCGAGGTGAGCTCCGCCGGCTTCTTCCTTACTCCTCGTACTTCCTTTACGCATGTCTGTATGGGCAAACAACCTGCGAGATTGTTAGGTGCACGATGCCTTGTAGTCTATGTGCTTGGCAGGGTGTGGTTCGATTCCCTTTGAAGTTGCCACAGCAATGTTAGTTTCTACTGTAGTGTTAGTATGGTATTGTCAGACTGTCACCGCCACTTCCACTCACTTTTGTTTTCATTGTGGTTCGTAAAACCCGGGAGGCTCCAAGTAAATGGATTTTGCTTCTCTTGATTTGAAGCGATGGTAAATGTCCTGACCTAGTGGATGTATTTTTAATAAACTGTGAACATTTAATTGGTGGGTAAACCAAAGGGAGCTGTATTTTCTGCATCGAGATACTGATTCAGACAATCAATCCCATTGCTCTGCTCAACCAGCTTAGGGGGTGAAGGGTCTCATACATTTGTACTAGCATAGTAGGGGAGGACTGGTTGTGTATGTTCTAGTGGTCCACATAGATGCCTCCTGTACCATAGGAATTGCTACTATTTACTGTGCCAAACACCTTTTATGTTATGTATATTTATATATATGCATACCTGTTTTCTTCCATGGAACTTTTAAAGTGAGAGGTTGTCTAATAGTTCTGGATTTATTCTGATTTTGTTTCATTTTGAGGGGTCTAAAGGGTCTGTGTAATATAGTGTCCAATCCAATTTATTTTGGTCTGGCTGGTCCACATCTCGGTGATTTCATTTATTGGCATATCAACAATGACCTGATACTGTGTTGTTGAATTAGCTGAAGTGGAATAATAAATTTGTAGTCATTTTGAATAGTATTTAGCTTTATGGGATCCTTCTCTAGATTTTCTTAACACCATGTCTATTCATTCTCTCTAACAGGACAAATTTGACACATTTGACTTGTCAGACAATGAGATTGTCAAGCTTGAAAACTTCCCATACTTGAATCGTCTTGGCACTCTACTAGTTAACAATAACAGAATCACACGTATCAATCCCAATCTTGGTGGTAAGAACTCCTGTATTCTCAACACATGTTTTCTAACTCCCATATTTGCTCCATGCTTCACCTCTTTTTTTTTTGTTTTTCCCATGCAGAGTTTTTGCCAAATCTGCATACGCTGGTGCTCACAAACAATCGTCTGACAAATCTTGCGGAGATTGATCCGCTGGCATCTCTTCCGAAGCTACAATTCCTTAGCTTACTGGATAATACTGTAACTAAGCAGCCAGACTACAGGCTATATGTGATACATAAATTGAAGCATTTGCGCTTGCTAGATTTCAAGAAAGTGAAACAAGAGGTGAGCAAAATCTTTTGGCGTATAAAGATGTTGAAATGTTGATCGTTTGCATGAATATCTGTCACACATTTCGTGCATTGCTGTCAACTTCTGTGCTTAATAGCCTATCTGGAGTTCATTTTTTTCTTATTAATCCATGAATCTGCAACTGATGGTTTTTCAGATTAACCCTTAATTTCTTGGTGTTTGCCTTGGTTCCAGTACAACGAATGATTATATGTTTCTTATTTTGGGTTATGACGAAAGTGGGTTAGCACTAATTGTCTACTGAAGTATTTTGCATACAATCCTCTTGTTATTTTTAACATTGCATGCTCTCCTTTCATAATATATGGTATCAAGAGGAATTTAAAACTATTAGCACCACGATCAGCAAGCTTATGTGGTTTTGACTTGCTGATGGGCCTATAACTGACTAAACCATGTTTTAGTTAAAGTCCATTTGATAAAGGGGCCCATTTGTAATACAAACCACCTCCTATTGTGCTGACTCTTTCCTGTCACCATGTCCAGAAAAAAAAAACACTATAAAGTTCAAAGTTACTGTCGTAGGCAAGGATGCCATCTGATACATGTGTTACATTATTCACCCCTTGTTCTCGTTTGTGCAAACATGACTAGCAGTTTTAGCTAATTTTATGTTCAGCTGCATTATTGTCAGTCTTTTTTGGAAAACATAAATCTAGACAAAACCTGCATCGCTGCTTGATTAGTTGATTTATTCCCCACAGGTTGGTTGTTCATTTCATTTGGAATGGCTCCAAAATATATTTTGGGATGGACCCCAGAAGTGCTGGCAGCAAAAGGGACAAACAAGCAACTCTTTTGACTTTGGATTTTCATGAATTAGATGCATGAGCACCATGGGCAGCTTTGGCTGACATGTTTTCCATTATCGAGTCTGCACATGTTGCTTTAGGTTCTGAATTTCCTTGGGAGATGTTATTCTGTTTTGTAGGAGAGAGTTGCAGCAGCTAAAAAGTTTCACTCAAAGGAGGCAGAGGAAGAGGCAAAGAAGGTACCTGCCAAAACGTTCACTCCTGGTCTGCCTGATGCTCAGGACATCACAATGGAGCCACAAGGTCCTAAAGTAGTTGCTCCAACTCCTGAACAAATCACAGCTATAAAGGTACATGCATTTTCACGTAATATTACGAAGACAGCATTTTCATGTGCCCACGAGTTTAACGATAATCCTGTTATTTTAGTTTTGCATCTGAAAACAATTTGTTTCAAAATCTTTTCCTAGCTTGCACAGTATTCTCTTGATGTGCCCATTGTATGTTATTAATACCCCAATAGCTCTGCTTGTTTTATTTGCTGACAAACTGTTGTATATTTGTAGGCTGCTATTGTGAATGCACACACTCTTGAGGAAGCTGCTAGGCTAGAGCAGGTAATGACCTATGACTTTGTTCTCATGCTTTGTGCAGCTTTGGCTGCTAATCATGTACTGATAGCTTTTCTGTGGATCACCGTGCTCAGGTATTAAGCAGTGGTCAAGTTCCTGCTGAATTTGCAGTGCCCAAGCCTGATGCAACCATGGCTGAAGCTTCAGAGGGAGCTGAGAAGATGGATACAGATGGTCAGAACCAGGAGAGTGAGGCTGATGGGCAGAAACAAGAGGACGAAAGCACTCCAATTCAAGAGGTAATGAAATGACCTAATCTCCAATGCATACTTTATGAATTGTTTTTCATGTGGATAGTGGTTTCTCATACCATGTCTATGCTTATCTGCATCTTTGGCAGGATTGAAGGCATGGTGACATGGCTGTATCGCCTTGTGCTGGAACCATTGTTTGAGTTAGGTTTGCCAGTTTTCTTGTGGGGCAGAAAAGAGCCTGTTGTCACAGAACGCTCTCTCTGGATCGCATGCCTAGTATCAAGCATTTATGTATCTCTGTGGATGCTGACAACAATTTTTTTAAGTAGATGGACTGAAGAGAAAAACAGATGTTGTAAAACTATACAGTCGTGCATGTTGGTGAACAAACCGTTGTTAAAAACAGTTGTTTTGATTGTAACGCTTGGCTCGGTGCCTGATCCCCGAGTGAGATGTTGCGTTCGTTGCCTCCTATTCTCAAAGGGTTTGCAAGCCTGTTCGAGTCTAAAGTTCCTGTTGAGTTGATGCGGATGATCGTCATCTGTTGCTGGATGTATCCATTTTTGTATACGTGTAACGTGCAAATTGGTGGACTTGCCTGTTTACTATCATTGTCCAAACAAACTGTCACTGTAATAGCCAATGTGTACCATCTAAAATAAAAGTTTTGAATCTGTCTAGCAACCATTGAAGGCAAACTTGCACATAATCTAGAGATGGTTTGGAGGTAACTTGAGAGGTTGGAGGTGAGAGTTGAAAAAACTTTTAATTTATGGGAGTTTTTAGTGGAAAAAAATAATTGAGACTTAAAAAGGGTAATTTAGTGTAGGTTGTCGTAATTGAGTGTGAAATTGTGCTTTTATAATTTTCCATTCAATCCACTTTAAAAGTCCACACAAGAAACAGAAGTCATGAATTGTATCTTAAACCCTACGAGTTGGATGATGCACTCATGCATGATGAATTGTACGTTTTGCAATTGCATGATATTATCTGTACCAACCAACCGGTCGTCGGGATTCGAATTCCCGACCATCTCTCCCAATTCCCATCGGAACCACCCACAAGGCAACCATCTATTCCAAAAGGGAGAAAACCCCTCCGCACCCCGCCACGGGGCGCGATCGAGTCCCCTTGGCGATGCCTCCGCCGCCCGCTTTTTCCACCGCCGCCGCCGCCGCGCCAATGCTGCACTCGGTCAACACCCTCGCCTCGTTCGGCGAAACGCTCGCCGACTTCCTAGCTCAGTGGGACTCGGTCGTCCTCGACGCCGCCTCCATCGCCGCCACCTTCGCTGTCCTCTTCCCGGGGCCCTGTTCCAACCCTAAACCCTACCTTCCCGCCGCCGAGCTCCACCCCGCCCCCGCGCCGGAGTCAGACAGGGAGCCCGAGCCCACTTTCGCGCCACAGCCGGACAGGGAGCCCCTGAGCCCACCTCGCGCCACAGCCTGAACCCGGACCCAATGCCGTGCCGGCGCCGGCGCCGGAGCCGCAGCCGCGGTGGGAGCGGAGCCCAGTCCCATCCCGGAGCCCGCACCAGCAACCCAGTCCAGTCCCGCTCCAGAGCCCGCACCCGCACCCAAGTCCGCACTCCCACCCGCACCCGCACTCAACACCGTCCGCGAGGAGCATAAAGGACATCGGCGGCGACGCGGCCGCGGCGGAGCTCGAGCGCAGGTGCAGGCAGATGAACTGCAGGGGGCTCCGGCGCTTCGTCACCGCCCACGTGCGGGACGGCGGCGCCGAGTGGCTGCGCCAGGTGGGGCCGGGCGCGCTGCGGCACGCCCCGGACCCCGCCGCGCTCGTGCTCTACGCCGTCGGCCGCTACTACATCTGCTCCGAGAGCCTCGACGCGGAGGCCGCCTGCACGCTCCTCCTCGAGCTCTACGTGCGTGCCGGGTGCCCGCGACTCCGGGGCCAGGGGAGGGACGCGGAGCGGCTGCGGCGGCAGGAGGTCCGCGAGGCTGTGCTGACGTGGCGATGCCGCCTCCTGCGCGTCAGCGGCGGCGGGGTCGGCGACGCGGCCGGCGCTGCAGGCGCCTGCGGCCTCGCTTTCTTCATGGCTGCTTTCGGGGTGCCCGTCGAGTTCCCGGCACAGGAGCTCTGCGACCTTGTGGACGCTGCCGACGTCGCGGGCTGCGTCGAGGTGCTCAAGGCCTCCAAGCACTTTGTCAGGAAGATGCGGGGTGAGAAAAAATGAAATCTACTTCCCTCTCCATCTAGATGACACTGAAGGGTTTCAGATTCCATGTTCCAATTCAGATTTCAGTGCGCCTAACTGCAACTCCTTTTTTTTTCTCTTGCAGATGTCGTTATCGAAATGATAAATAAGGCCATGTATCTTCAGGCAATGCGCATCATCCTTGCATTTGAATTTCAGGAAGCTTTCCCTCTTGCACCAACACTCGCTCTCATCATTGAGAAACTTGAGCATGATATGAAAGACGATAGTGAGGGGCAGCCATCGGTATGTTTGCTATCTTTCTTCTACTGTTTTTGTCAAAATTGTATGTTAGGCACAACCTGTTATTTCAATTCATTCATAATATGCAGCAACCATTTTCTGATGTGTTATGTTTCTAATCTTCAGTGACTTCTATATGTTGCAATCCTTATGCTAATGACTACATGTAATTGGTTCTGCACAGGAGCGTGATGAGGAGGACTTGGCTCTTTTGAGTTCAATATCCAAATGCATGGAGGACCACAAGTTATCTCCCTCAGAATTTACCAACTTTGCTGCGAAGATTGCGCTGTTAGAAGAGCGTGTTGGGAAGCCAAAACAAGCCTGTACAGGAGTTAAGCGGAAGAGAGCAGAGGAGTGTGTCGAGTAGAAAGCCCCCTAAAGCAAAGTTCCCATATGGTTGCACTATCTCTATTGCGCGTCGCCGGATTCTCTTTGTCCATATAGCCAGCTTCACTGGCACATAATAACCATCTGAAAATCACCACACAAAATAGTTTTAGCCCTCCAAATTTTGTGCAGACTCTGCATATGTTAAGTCTTACTGTTACAGACATGTAGAAAGTATTCCTGGATATTCTAAACTCCACAAGGATAGATCATGTGGACGAGTAGCATCTTTATACATATAGAATCACTGAAGCTAGGAAGGCAGAAAGAAGGTAATGATGTTTTGTTTAACCTTTTTTTTTTTTTTTTTTTTTTGACAAGCTTGACCCTGTTTAGCTGTTTCCCTAACTAAGTAAACTCAGCCAACTTTTGGTGGTTGTTGCATATGGATTTCTCTCGGCATCGCCCTTGTTTTCCCTTATGAATGTTGGGAGATCAGTTTGACTTGGCCTGATATATATACACCATAAATGTTTTTATAGCTGTCTGGTTTATCTTATCAGCATTTTCAGTAAAAATGCTGTAATAGTTAAAGGAGTATACAACATATAACTCAATTTGTACTGTTTAAGTACCCCTTTAAATCATGTGAAGCACCTTTACCATGGGTTTGAAATTCGAAACAGAAAACATGGTATGTTTAACTGTCGCTTTCTATAATGTTTTTTTGTAATCTACATCAGGGCGTATGGCAGTTTATGTGCGTTTGAGGGTTACAAATTTGTGTTGGATGCGTTTGTAATCCTCATGAGGGCGTATGGCAGTTTAAGTGCTTGTTGAACATTATTCAATTGGTCACTTTAGTGGATGCATCTATCCTGTTACTGAGGCGTGAATATTTTTGTAGCTGTCTGGTTTATTTCTTATCAGCATTTTCAGTAAAAATGATGCAAGTATAGGACATGTAGCTCAATTTATACTGTTTATAAGTAACCCTTTGTATCCTGTGAAGTACATTTACCATGAGGACACTTGGTTGAGGTTTGAAAGTCGAAACAGAAACATGGTTTGTTTAACTGTAATTTGTAATCCTCATCAGGGCATAAATGTGCGTTTGGGGGTTAAAGCTTTGTGTTAGATGCTGATTGAATGTCAGCTATTTTTTTATTCTGTCGATTGAACATCCCTCAGATGAAACCCTCCCTTTCGAATAGGTAGGAATTGTGTTGGACGATGAAATCTGGCTGACGCAATAGTACAAAGTAATATAGAAAACGCAGTGTTGATTTGGATCTATTATCGTGTGACTACATTTTAGGTCGTGTGCGGTCCGAGCTATTAAAACCATCGCTGGTGAAATTCGCGTCAACAGCAGCGAACAGGAGCCGATAAGCACACGCCAATGGTGAAGAGCGTGGGCCCTGGGGGGCACCACCTCCCTCACCGGCTCATGAAGATCACCCGCTCACGACGAAGGGCCAAGAAGAGCAGGACAGCCAGGCCAAACAAGAGCAGCAGCTAGACCTGGCGAGCGTTGGAGCGGAAATTTTACAAGGAACAACACAAATAAAAACTATAGTGCTTCTCGCTGCTGCTGCTCAAAAATTCTCAAAGCACGTGTTGGATGTACCATGAGACCAACAAGCGTCAATGTGACAGATAATCGCTCCGTGTTTGTCAAAGGCACGTCGCAGGTTATTCTTTGTTTTGACAGCCACCAAGTAACTTGTCAATGTGCGTTCTTGGGGCTTGACGCAGGGTATGTGTTGGGGGGCAATTAACGATGCCCCTAATCCACCGAAATCAAACAAACCCCAACTGCCTTCCAAACTACGACTCGTACGGTCTACGGACCCCCGAGCTCCGAGCTCAAGGCGGGTCTCCGAGCTCAAGCTCGAAGCCCACAGTCTCGCCAGGACCGCACGTCACGACTTACCCGAACTCCGTGTGCTCGGAGCTCACGGTCCCTACGGACCTCGAGCTCGACGACTCCGGTTCCACGGAATGCACGGCCAGAGAGTTCCGAGCTCGAGAGCTCGGCAACTTGTGATCCCGTCAAGACAACCTATGTCAAACTCCAACTCATACAACCTCCGGGCGTGCGGTCAAGATCGCATGACCCTCGCCACGCAGCGCATCCTCCGCTCCACGAGCTCGCCACGCCGCGACATCCGACCGCTGAGTCCGTCCCCGCGACGACCTACGGCCACGAGCCGCACCGCTCACACCGCGGCACATCCCAACTCGCACGACCTTGGAGCTCGGGAGTACGCTGAACTTCGCGAGCTCGGGAGCTCTGCTCCCATCCGACTAATCCCGTGACCCCGGAGGCCGCGACGGCTTAATGTGACACATGTGCATTTTGCTAGTTTTATAAACACTGCATTGCGACGGGAGAAAGAAAGCTATCAAATGTTTATGGAAAACATAGTCGGGGAATGCTACATGACCATTCATGTGTACCCCTTTTTTACGAAATTTGTGAATATAATTTTATTTGTGACAATGACAACTATGGTACCCAAAATATAAGCTAACATTGGCAAGAATATGATAGTGTCCAATTAATTCGTATCAAATTAAAATATATCATTAATATTTTCTCCTGGTTCTAAGCACATAAATATATAGTTGTTCGTGGATAGAATAACTTTAGTTTTCATATACCTTAATGTGTTCCATAATGGAGATGTTGTCATACGAGAACATATCTTTGGTCACGATCTATGAGACTTGGGTAATCTCTAAATTCTCATGAAAGGCAACTGAAGTATGACTTATATGCTTCAAATAGGGGATGCCTTTTGTAGCTAGTATCAAAAAGGACTTTTGGTGGATCTCACTTCACACAAAACTGTCAATTCAAGGCATAGTCCATTGTTCGGTTGTGGCCGAGTGAAACTCTGTTTCTAGATGGATGTTCAACTTAACAGAGTCTCCAATCAAAAACACCTTGGTACTACTCCATGGTTGAAAAGGAAGACGTTTTTGAAAAAGGCTTGAGTCAAACATTGGGAACATAAATCATTAATAACTTTTAATTTGTTGAGTTTAGAAATGTGAAAATCATATTAATAGATTTGTCTTGAAAAATACTTTCATAAAAGTATACATATATAAATTTTTAATAAATATTTTTATAGAAAAGAGAAGTCAAAGTTGCGCTTTGGAGACACGGTCGCTGTCCTAAACGTCTTCCTTTTCAACTATGGAGGGAGTATATCAAAGGAAATGTGGTTCTGAAATTAATTTGTTACATACTCTAGAGTTTGGTGGGGATTGTTGGATTTATTATGAGTTTGTCTCATATTAAATTTAATAAATCAATAAACTCTATGGTAAGTAACGGTTTGGAAGTGAATAGTTTTAATACCGTATGGGTTTTAAACTAAACTTAATGGTGAGAAATGCATGCAAGCATGTGCGTGGTGAAGTGCATCGGGTTGTGGCTTTGATGAAAGTCATTTCCCCTTCTTCCATTAGCTCTATTTAATCTTATTTAAGTGGTGCTACACGTTTCTTCTCATGGGATTTACATGCATGAGAGATTCTTCATTTGTTGTGAGTTAAATGCATGAATGATGCTTGGAGTTAGGAAGTTACATGCATTGCTCCTTCATTTGTTGAGAGTTATGTGCATGAATGGTCCTTTGGGAGTTATGTGATTGAGTGCTTCACGTGAGTTGCTTTGGCTTCTCTTCTTGCATGTTAGCTTGTTATAAAAAGACACATCCTCTACGGTGATTCAACCAAGTCACAACCACAACCACATCTTCAGCTGCTAGTGAGTTTTCTCCGTCCGGTGATTTTACAAGACGGAATCGTTGGAGAGCAGGTGCCTCCGGAGCCCTTGCGGCTTGAGAATCCTGCGCGCGGTGTGCGGCAATTAGGTTTTTTTGGGGAGCGACTACGGCACCGCTCGCTCTGTCTTCTTCCTGGTGACGTGTCTTCTTCTTCTTCTTGGAGTCGTTCTCGGCACTGTGAACTTCTTCCCGCAACAACTATCATCTACTACTTCGAGCAACGCGGTCGCACACCATGACTGGAGGTGCTGGTGCTAGTGGAGCCTCCGATGCCTTCGGCATGGGACCAACATCTGGGTATATCCGTAACTCGTTTCCTTTTCTTGTTCTTGTATTTCTTATATTATGTGTTCTCTCTCGTATGTTTCATATGCCTTGTTCACATGCTTTTAATCATGTTTTGATCATATCCATGATATATGTTATTGTTGTTTGGTTAGTTATGTCATGGTTTAATTATTCTGATCATGTTTTTGTTATACACATGACAACGTTTGATGTCACAGTTATGATGCTAATTCTCTTATATGTCATCACATTTTTGTTGTTATTTCTCTGGATTAAATTGAGTTGGAAAATGCCTAAAATTCTAACAGCTCCAGCTCGGTGGCATACGAGAGCGACTTGCTGGAACTACAACTGCTACCTCAGAAACTGAATCTCCATAAATGTTTCTCTAATCATTGATATTGATATATTATTTTATATAAGTTTGGATAAACTTAAAGAAAGTTTGAATTGTTCCAAAGCTAGAGTTGTATTTTTTTTTTGTAACAGTTCCCTTGTTAGAATCATTGATCAATTCCAATCTGTAATGCTTTGGCTCTCATTCTGTGTGCCCTGAGCTCTGCTCCATGTCTGCTTGTTCTCCCTCTCTGTTTTGTCAGTAATCTGTAACTCGTACTTTCTGTTTTAACTTGATTATTTATTTTACAGTAGGAGACATATTATTACAAGCAACAGTAAGTAGGACAATCATTATAAAAAGCTGATGGCAGAGGAATTTGGTTATACTAAGCATTATTTATCAGCCCTGAATGGTACACCAAACATTGGACAATCATGCATGTACTAACGGCACTTGCATCGGAGGGTTGGCTGCCTGTTGTCTGAATTGCTACCTCATAGAATCAGTTGTCGGCGGATCAAGGAGAGTCACAAGGCAGTCGGAGTCTCAGAGAAAACAAGATCACGACTTGCTTTGTGGCACGTCAATTTACGGTGCAGTGTTAAACTGCTGCCTTCTTGAGCTTTATCACGTACGTATGGGCTTACAAATGCCTACCTAGAGAGGGGCCGGGCCCGTCGTTTCGAGGCCAGCAGTGAGCGCCCTGCTGTTGGTGATGTGCCCATGAGGCAATCATACTAGATATATAATTAATAAGTTTGTAATAAGAGACAGCTTTAATGTTTAAAGCCTATGAATGGAGACCATACAATATTGATTAGTACCATATCGCTAATTGATAGTGAGACAACAAGTTCTCCCTCCCTTTATAAATTTACAACACCACGTGGAAAATATAACTCTAAGTCTTTCCAAGCCCAACCCTAAGCCCTCTTTATTTCCCTTTCGGATATTGTGGAGACGATATTGTTGTTTCCCATCCTGCATGCGTCAACATGCATGTACACGATCACGTTGCTTGGCATTATTGTCAGAGCAAAATCATCCGACAGCAAAGAAGGTCCTCGGACGCTAGCGGACACAGCTACTACGGATCAGTATCTCCGTGTCATGCAAGGTAGAAACGGCCATACTTTTTTTTTTTTTTTTTTTTTTTTGAGATGTCGAGGTCTCAGCACAAAAAGCGAACCCGGCAAAGGTACCCGAAGAGTTCGACCTCGTCGGGGCTAGTGTGTCGCCAACGGATCAGGTTGCATCAATGGGTTCCGCTCATCATGACGCAAAGGTCTCTCTGCTTGGTGTTTACATCTCGTCCTTTGGTGGCGTGTGTGCTAGCAAGGGTCTAAGGGCATCCGCAATGGTATATAAGTAGCTACTGCTAGGTCTAAGTCGATTTATTCATTATTAGTGCGCTTTCAAGAATGGCTCATATCATGATAAGACCCACATGCATGGCACTCTCTTGGAATTGTGTGGATGAGCCTAGCTCTTGGTCAAGAGCTAATTTTTCTCTCTCCTCTATTAAAATATGAAAAAAAAATACTAAGAGCTAGGGGCTAGCTTCCCCTAATACCTTTCAACAAACATAAATTTTGAATAAAAGATAAAAAAAGCATTTCGATTCATTCATGAAGAAGATGATTAAAATAAAGTGAGATTAAAAGATGAAAAAAAGTTTTTTTCTTAGCATCTGAAGAAAAATTGCACAACTCAGTTAAAAGTCTAAAAGCTAAACTTTGTTTCAACATGTCAAAGAAATGGATGCAACTAAAGCTTTATGTATCTTAATATTAGTCTCAACTAAATACATATAACATTAGAAAAAAAAAATAAATACTAGAAATTCTAATTATAGATCCCTAATAGAGCCTCCAAGTTAATCTTCACAAAACTTGAGGAATAACCCAATGCAAGATTGAAAGAGTGGGAGGGAAGTAGGTACATGGAATAAAATCTATAACTGTATATCCAATAAACCTAAATAGAGAACCCCCACTAAGGTAAACGGGGCTCATAGGTTGCACAGTAGGTAGGTTGCCCAGGACGACGCTTCAACGGCGAGCCTGCTGGTGTCGTTTTGGCTCACCGTTTATGGAAAGCTTAACCGAATCCGATGAGGTTCAAGTGATCCATCCCAAAAGTTGGACTGAGAAACCAACTGCGAGGGGAAGATGCTAGCTGTGTGTACGTCCTCGATCTGATCTCCCTGTCACTCCGGATCCGCTTTGGCGTCGATCTCATCATTTCAGCTCTTATATTTCCTAGGGGCCGAGAGAGTGCTGTGTATGCACATTGTACGCTAGCTAGCTCGCACCACCATTACAGGCACAGAATGAACCACGCTAGCTGGAAGCTAGGTGCTACGGCGGTGGCCCTCTAGCATGCAGCCAGCAGCTAGCAGCAGCGGCGCGCAGTGCCATGGCTAGGAAAGGAGAAAGACGGGATGGAAAAGGCCGGCCATGCATGCATGATGAAGGAGGGCAGCAACTAGCAATCGGGAGACGAACGGTGGACGGGCCGCGAGGATGCCTTACGTTGTGGGTGCGTGATTCAAGTTCATTAATCCGAGTGTCATTGCAGGTTACGTACGTACTCGATCGGGAAGCAGGTTTTTTTGCAGGCTGGATTTAGCAGGTACTTACGTGCGCCCCCGGGCAGTGTTTTGCGTTTGCGGGAGTCCGCCTGCAGTCCGCAATCCGCATCATATTGATCGTTTGACACATCATAAATCTTTACTTACTACCCCTCCCCTTTTCATGGCCACAAAGTATATTTTCTTTTTGCGAAACAGCATAAAAAATACTTACTGTTTTTGCTATTGTTATTATGAGATGAACATCATCACGTCGTCACCTACCCTCACATCCACGCCACCACACAGCCGTGGTTGCCACCACAAACCACAGTGACAGCGACGGCCAAAGCACAGCATGCACCGTGGCAAGGCATTCAGAAAGCAGCCTGGCAAGGAAGTGCAGCACTACTGACTCGTCAGTCAGTAAATCGTCCAGGTAACTCTCTTTTCGTGTCCCACCGTTTCACATGCTACTGTAGAACGTAGTAAGCCGCGGACTAAATCGCACCTCTTTTCAAGTTCCGGCCGGCGCGCCCCTGCATCACAATTTGGACCCCGCAACCTCCGTTCTTCAATGAAAAAACCCATCGATCACTTTGACATTGCCGGTGATCGAAGACGGCCGATGCAGGTAAGTTCTATGCCTATGCGGACTGACCGGATCGGACTCCAAAAGTGGGCTACCACACTGTGCAACATTATTGCCGTCAGCCACTCGGCTAGCCAACCAGGCAACCAGCATTCAGGGGCACCATCGATCGGGCATTGTGCATTTGCCAAGGTCATTCCAGTGCACGGAGACAACGTACGTACCAGAGTGCACAGCCCGATGGTGGCGAGGGGTGCAAGCGTGCAGCACTCTGCTGGCCGCTAAGGCCTATTTATACTGCCACTGCCTAGCTCTGGGCCTTTTGGCACTGGCTTCCACCAGTGTATCACCCTCCATGGCATTACCAGCTCCTGACATGGACTGCTTCCGCCCCAGCGCCGCCGAGCTGATCGAGGGGTTCCTGCGCCCCAAGATTGCCGGCGAGCTCCACTACCACTACTCCGGCGAGCTCCACTTCTTCAGAGACGCAGACGTCTACTCCGCCATCCCCGACGACCACGCACGCATCAGCGCCTGGAACAGGCAGCGATGGTCACCACGGGGCCCGAGTGTGGTACTTCTTCAGCCCCGTCGGCTACGCCAGCGCATCCCGGCGGAGGAGGAAGTCGCGGACCGTCGCTGGCACCGACTCCGACGGGAAGGGACGTTGGCACACGGAGGTGGGCAGGAAGCCAGTGCAAGGAACCGCCGGCGGTTGCATGATGTCTTGACAAGGATCAAGACACTGATTTGCACCTCCCTCAAGGAGCAGGCTAGATTTTAATATATCATATTTATCAGGGAATTTAATATATGAGTAGTATGGGTTAATATCATTATGTTGTATGTTCATCGGAGAATGTTAACTATTCCTTCAAATCCTCTAGCATCTCATTGAACCCATTTTCAATTGACAGTAACTGAGTAACATGGCAGTAATCACAAAATGGAGCTTTGAACTCGTAAGTGATGTGTTATTTTTGTTTAGTACAAATGCCAACTGGTTCTCTTAATTCTTGACCATGTTTTATACAAGTTGGTTCTCTTAGGCCATGTTTGGATGCACCAACTAAAATTTAGCTGGCTAAGCACCCTAGCTAATTAGCAGCTAAAAGGCATCCTAACCATTGGAAACCAGCTAGCCCCATTAGCTGTTGCAACCTAGATAATCCCATAAGCGAGCTAAAATTTAGTTGGGGGCATCCAAACAGAGCGTTAATTCGTGTGCATGTTTTATACCAACCTGTAAGTGATGTTTCCTAGCACATGTATCATGTAATGTAAAAGTTGTCTTAGATACATGATAAAATGTATTCTACAATGATATCAATGGTTCCTTGACATTTATATCATTTAAAATGGACTTTGTCTATTATCATTTGTCTTACAATGCACATTGGAAAACTTAGATGGTTTGATTATGAATGCACTAGAACATCAATAGAACTATATTACATGGAGCCTGTTTCAATTGCAACTCACCAGTAATAAGCTATGGAAGAAAAACATCTGGTAAAATTTTCAATGGTGTGGACAGAGGTTTCAATATCACAATGCTCATTTTGTGTTAGATTAGTGAGACAAGTGATATCTATTGAGTGTTGTTCCGCCTCCCAGGAGCTTCTTGCATCAAAGGTCACAATCAGGGTTGGAGAAGTTGTCCTAGAGAAAAGAGACGTTGCATCAGAGTAATTCTCTTTGAGCTCGGTCTCATTAGGATAATCATTCTAGAACAAATAAAAAACACCACTAAAACTATGGAATGACGATTGCCATAAGGTTGAAAGGTCCTAATGGCTAGGGGGGGTGAATAGCCTATTAAAAATTCTTGCAACAACACTAAGCACCGGATTAGTAAATAAGATTGCGGCTAATAAGCAATGCTACAAGCTAACTACGCAAGCCACAAGTCAATTTCTATTGTCTCTAAACACAACAAAGGCTATGTCGCTAGATTACTCCTAGGTGAACAAGTAAGTCTAACTAAAACAACAACTAGGAGCTAAACAATTCTAGCAAGCTAAACAACTAAACAACCTAGGCAATTCTACACAAGTATATCAATGTAAATACAAGAGAGGGTGATCGATATACCGACGGTGGAGTGTAGAGGATGATGCCAATCACCGTGTACAATGAAAAATCTCCAACGAGCTCAAGACA
Organism: Hyparrhenia diplandra; assembly: GCA_015847255.1. Taxonomy (NCBI): domain Eukaryota; kingdom Viridiplantae; phylum Streptophyta; class Magnoliopsida; order Poales; family Poaceae; genus Hyparrhenia; species Hyparrhenia diplandra. Next base: position 111,923 of record JADLZK010010816.1, read on the forward strand.
ATAGACACGATGATTTTTCACCGAGGTTCACGTGCTTGCCGCACGCTAAGTCCCCCGTTGTGGCGACACACTCACTTGACGTATGCTAAGCTTAATGGCCGGTGCCAAATCCCCTATGGGAGCTCAAGCAAACGATCACAAGAGAGGGTCCAACAAGCCACGAGCAATCCACTAGTGCTCCTTTTCGCGAATCTCCCGCGGGTAAGGAGCGACCCCTCACAATCACCACCGGTGTGGCCTCAAACAAGCTCCACTTGAGCTCAACACCGCCTCTTGCTCCAAGCCACTAGGGAACCGGGCAAATTCCCAAGAGAAACAAGAATCCCGCGGCTTCTCCAAGGATGAAGTGCTCTAGATGCAACCAAGCAATGCAATGCACTTCTATCACTCTCAATCTCACCAAGAATACGAATTATGGATGGAGAGAAGAGTGGAGAGGAGTATCAAATGCTCACTAGCAAGTTGGAAGCTTCAAATGTGCAAGAGAGGGGGCTAGGAACCGGCCAATCCAATATATATAGCCCCACTCACGAGATAGAGCCGTTGGTCTTCAAAATGGGCTCTTTTCGGGGTGACCGGACGCACCGACCGGAACCACCAGCGGGTCCGGTCAAGCGTCCGGTCACTGCTTCCGGTCGCTACCGACAAGGGTCGAGCCCACAGCTGGCACCCTCCTCCGCGCGTCCGGTCGGTGCTTCCGGTCGAGCACCGGAAGCATCCGGTCCAGAGTCCGGTCACCGCGTCCGACAAAAACGCCGCTGCAGGGCTCTACGCAGACGCGACCGACCGGGCCTTCCGGTCGGTGCGTCCGGCCGCACCGGCGTGCGTCCGGCCGCCTGCGGACTTCTTCTTCTTCTTTTTCTTTGCTCTTTGCTTCAAACTTGTTTCGCCTCTTGCCATAGGTTGTCAACACGTCCAAGATGATCACGTTATCATGCATGTTAGCTCGTCAATAAGTTAGGCAAGATCGAGGTTAGTGCTCTCATTGTCCTAAATGCAATATGCAAGTCAATTGGACCTAGAAGCACTTCATAAACGGATTGTCGCGGCATTCCCTCTTGATAGTTGGCTATCTATCCTATAATGTGATCACACGCTCTATCGTGTCTTGATCACTAAAAAGGAAAAACCCTATCAAGATACCTTTGCCTTGATCTTCGGGTTCCTCTCAAAGACGATCACCGAAGCTTGACGATCCATCATGTCCATCATCATCGTCCATGTTCATGATCATCATGCTCCTTGTCATCCTTCTAATCCTATCTCAAGTCATACACTTAGAGCAAAGGATTAGTCCACAAGTGTGTCATCAATTTCCAAAACCAAACATGAGATTTCAAAGGTGTAATGAGGACAAAGAAGATTGAAATGAATCTCTGGTTCGGGGTCTGAGAGGTCAACAATGTTAAGTTGATTTGGGGCAAAACCTCCCTCAAAATAACTTCACTGAGGCAGCCAAACGTCCAGTTCCTTCCACTCGAGCTCATCACGAGACTCTCCAATTTACATTCCACTTGTGGGATGAGTGTGTTACCAACTAAATCCAACAAATGCTCGAGATGCTCCCAAAGTTTGAAAAGATAGCGCTCATAAGCTTCAACAAAAGCTGAGATCTCAACCGTGTCATTGTAAGATGGAATAACAATGTTGCTGGGAATAGATTGTGAACCGTAAAACAACTTCTTCAGGTGACACGTGCGAAGATCTTGTTGTTGTTGCTCCCATCTTTCCCACGGCGTAAGCTTCTCATATGATTCACGTGATGCTCGTTTTGCTTCATACTTCAAAGAATCTGCTGCATAATCATTAACAACAATAGGTGGCTGGGACCAGTGGGTATTTACACTGAGTCTGAGCCTGACCTCTGGTTAAGTTTTTTTAAACCATTGAGTCTACTCAATGTTAAACTGATTGTTGTTAGGTTAAGACAGATTTTGCATGGGTAACTGCCCTTTTATATTTAAAAACGAGTTGATAAATATAATAAAATAGGAATAAGAGTTGCTAAAACAATATTTTTCTCAGATAATGCAAGAGTTCCCCACTCTTGATTATACTGACAATTCAAAGTATACATCACTTTTCAATAGACTTAGATAGCATTTGCAAAACTCAAAATACCATAAAGCTACTACTATAGCCATATGATAGCATGTACACATGCTGCCTCCATGCTCCAACCTATCCCTCGGCTTACTAAGAATCAATACAGGAGAGTATGATGAGATCTCTAATTCTTTAATCTTTAGAAACTCTAGTTGCTAATCAACTCTCTCTCAATTACAATGGATTCTAAGAATAAGTTAGGGCTTCATGGGGAGCTCGCGCCCCTTGATTTCATAGCCTCGAGGGATGAATCTCAACCATTGGATCAAACCGACTTTATTGGACGGACTAGATTGGATCCCAAGGTCGTTTAGAGGAAGGTTCCAGAAGCTGGGCATGTGGTTCCATGTGGCATAGGTGACTGCCCCTACTTGTGGCGCCCGGCCCGCACCTTGTCGAGGTGGGCTCCATCTTTGACATGGCGTCTTATTTTGTCTTTTAGATCCTCGAATTTATACTAATGCCTCTGTTGAAGTCCTTTTTTCCATTTCTCAATTTTGTTCTCTTTTCTACACTTTTTAGAGTCCATCCCGCAAAATAGTCGTAGCCGGAGCCGGACTGTTGCCGCCGAGAGGGACCCCCTTTGCCATGGCTCTGTTGGGTTGGTGGCAGCGGAGCACGAATGGGCGTCGGGGGCACGCTTAGGACCTTGGCCGGGATGCCGCGACGCCATCCGGATTGTGCCCAAGACATCCGGAAGTGTGACTACATGGAGCACACTTAGACGATGTCACCCGCATGTCGTAACTAGGGAGCATCGAGACGACTGATTGGTGGGCTGATCTGGTCCAAGGTGAATTCAACCCGCCAAACACCCCCAAGTAACTGAGGCGCCAGAACACACCGCCCCAACTTGTCATTGAGGACCTCGCGTCAGTCAGCGGCCCGACACCAGCTGGCCACATCGACCCGCCGGATCTCGTTCCTACGTAGACGGCAGATGACAACACCACCCGACTCGATGTCACGGTGCTATCGGCCACCTCCATCGAGGCTTTCATCGACTCCCCTCCCCCGCCTTGAGGAGCCCTCATTATCCGAGTTGTCGTGGGCTTCGCTCTCGTCCAGGCTGGTGGACAAGGACTAGAGGCTAAAAAGAAGCTCCCGCCTACAGCGAAGTCGGCTTACCGTGACCCACGCCCGGAGAAACAAGCGCCGGGTCCCTCAACAAATGGGAGGGACGACGGGCCAAGGATCCCTCAACACCGGGGCCCCGTAATGGCGCACGCTTCCACGACCACTTTGGGAGCGATGGTCCGACCGCCATGAGGGAGGCCGCCCATAAACTCTTCCCGATGATGCGTTCGTGCCGCCCTCTTGGCCGCGATAAGGGGCCTCTGAGAGTGGTGCGCCACTGGCTTTCAGCCTCGCTCCGCTACTCAGCGTAGTTCATTAGAAACCCCTTCACTCTTGCATAGCAAAACCGACGCGTCTTAGTTTAGTACAATCTTATTGCTCGCTATTTGAGCCGACAACTCTTGTTAAGTGTTGCCTCTAGTGGCCTTTGGCACCTCGCCATTGGTTGTTAAGGCTATAACAAATTTTGATTTCCCTTAATGCAATGCGTGAACAATGCATGTTTTGAAAAAAAAAAACTTTCAAACAGATCAGCACATGTTTTGAGACAATTAGAGTGGTTCTCGTAATTTGGAGACAATATCTTTTACTCTTGCCTTTTATTTCAGATTTATTAGAAATGTGCATTCAGACATTATCACGGTAGTACAACACGCCTGCAAAATTGAACTAAATATTTTCTTGATTTTGACTTTTATCAGCAAGGAGCAGCAGCAGTCTAGTCGATGTACAACTGCCCTATTCTAAAAAAAAAAAAAAATGTACGACTCCCTCCCCACACACCAACCGCGGTTGCCAACCTAACCAGGCAGCCTTTGACCCCTCGCCGACCGCCGCCGCCGAAGCAGCCCGTAGCCAGCAGACCATGGAGCACGCGTCCGCCTTCCGCGCGCGCGCGCTCACCACTCCGCTCCCGGCATCCACCGCCCTCCCGAGGCGCCGCCCGGCCCGCGTGTCCGTCGCCGCCGCAGCAGCGCCGGAGCGCAAGCCGCCGGGCGCGGTGGCGTCCACCACCAACACCAACTACGTCGTGCCGCTCGACGCAGCGCCGTCCGGGATCACGCGCCCGCTCGTCGAGATCCTCCGCGACCTCAACAAGCGCGTCCCGGACGCCATCGTGCGGCCCCCTCCCGGCGCGCCTCCGCCTCCGACCCCGTCATCCCCTGGTGCGTTGCGTGCGCCACCCCACCTACCGCCGTTACTAGCTCTCTTGCTCTTCTCCTGCTGGGGTTGGGGCTGGGCTAAAGCGTCGCAGATCTTAATCCTAGGACAGAATTCAGGCGGATCTAGCAACCATGCGTGATGCTTGACCATAGTCATATTTTTATCTGACAACTCTTGCTCGTCGTGATTATTGGTTCACAGGTACCATGCCAACAGGATGCTCAGCTTTTTTATGCTCCAGGTGAGGCTACAATCCAAATCCATGCTACTGATAATGCCCACTCACTGTTATGTGCTCTTGTTACAACTGAGGCTAGCTGCCATTTTCCTGCCTGTTATTTTTGAATTGTGCATGGTGCATCCTCAGCCGAGCAGCTTGCTTTCATACAAACGCACCATTGAGCTTCAAACTTGAAAGGTTGAAAACTTGTGATGAAAGCGTGAAGGGTGGTGGATCAGCAAGTAGTAGTAGTAGTTGCATAGGATTATTGTCATTTGGGTGTCATAAAAATCGGAAAAAGTCTATATCACACCCCCACTAGGAGGTGGACTACATAACCCCTAACCTAAAAAAACAGTCTACATCACCCCTGAACTTTCCAAAACCGATCAAATTACCCCTAAAGCAGTTTTGAAAAATCATAGTAAATCATAGAAAAATCATAAAATGGAAAATCGAGTTATCATGAGTTGAATTTTCAACATTTCCTTCTCTCTTGTAAAACTGCTCCAGACCCTTGCTCCACTGATCTTGTGTGTTGACTCTCAACTTGAAATGTGTTGGATGTGCTTCATGTGCCAACTGTGTGCTTTTCAAAATTTCACTGGGTTGTTCTCTTTCTTCAGGTTGGTGTGGGGAAGTCCGCGATGTTATTTACACTGACAGTGGAAAGGTGACAGTCATATACCGTGTGACTGTACGTGGAACAGATGGAGAGGTACCTTCACTATCACCTTCAATTATGATAACTGATTGGTATCTGTCTCTAACCATTAGTCAATGGATAACCAGTCTAGCTGTTACTTATAACTTTAGGGCCTGTTTGGAACAAAGGAATTCAAAACATAGGAATAGGAAAAATCACAGGAATGAGGTATGATGAAAAGTGAAAAACTATAGGAATTCAAAACACAGGAAAATAAAATTTGGGGCGTTTGGAACACAGGAATCTGTAATATAGGAATCACGGTATGTTAGGCAAATATGAGTACTAATTATATATTTTAGGTGTGAAAATTAAGATAAAGAAACTAAAGGCGATGCCCCTTTCACGGGACATGCATGTGGGTCCCGTTTTTCTTGAAGGCAGACCCTTCTCTCTCGTTCTTATCTGGTCAACAGCCATCGATCCTTCTCTCTCTCTTCTCTCTCATCTTCATCCTTCCAGATCTGCTCGCAACAAATAGCAGCGAAGCTAAAGCAGTGAACCTGAGCGTAGTGGAGTGAGAAGGTACGCACCGACGAGGAGCCATGATTGAGAACTTGAGATTGATGAGAGAGAGAGATTTGATTTGAGAAATTTTCCACGTACTGCTAACTCGGACGAGCCGGCCATTGCCGAAGCTTAATCATCCGTGGTTGCCGCAAGTTGCCTCGGGCTTCCGCGAAGGAAGAGAGAACAAGGGGTCGGAGGGATTCTTTTTTTTCCCGTGAAATCAGTATCTACCTACAGTATTCCAAAGGAAAGGGATTGATGTTTCCTCCGTTCCAAACGCTCTTCTTCAGTTCCTTTCCTCCGTTTTTTTTTTTTTTTTCCTTCACTTTTCTGTAAAAAATCCTTTGAACCAAACGGGCCCTTATTGTGTACTCCCTCCGTCCCAAAATGTTGCCGCCGTTTACGCGCTTCGAGAAAAACTCGGCAATTATATATTTGAATATATAAAATATTTATGCTAAGTAATTAGTATCATCGAAAAGATTTTTAAGTCTAGTTTTTTAACAAATTTATTTAAATTTAAATATTTAAATGTTGCACATATTTTCTACAAACTTAGTCAAAGTTGTGGCACGAAAACCAAACATCAATTTGGGGACGGAGGGAGTAAGAACATGTTAGTATTTTTTTCCTTTCTTTTTTGGGGGATAGATGATAGGTGGGGTTGGGCCTGAAATCCATGGGAGAACTCAGGCAAGAGAGGCCATTTTTTGTGCATGATAGCTGTTATTGGGTTACCATGAATTCTGTTAATGCTAGTTCATAAGTTTTCTTGAAATGATTCCAGTGGTAGACGATTCCAAATTCCTACTCAATCTTAGTTTGTTCAAGCTTTGCCTATTTCCGCACCCAAATCATAACCACATTGCTGTGTCAGGTTTTGGCCATTATTACGGACCAGCAATATCTGTTGCCTGAATTTGCATTCTACATCTAACCAGACAAAATATGATTTGTTAGATGCATGTTAGGTCATACCATAAAATGGCATAAGGAACTATTGGTCTGTTCAGTTAGCCTCTGCGGTGCCAGTGAACTATATGATATATGATGTCAGCAGAGGGCATAACGATATGTGATTCAGCACTGGATCAGAACCCTTCATCCTGCCTCCTACACCATGGCTCGGTCCATACCAGTTGTGTTTTAGGTTGCGCAGTCTGTGTTCTGAAAGAGACCTTTAATTATGCACCATGGCTTTAACATTCCACGGTCCATGCCTGATTGCATTTTAAGCTATGTAGTTTGTGTCCTGAAGTAGATGTTTAATTTGCAGGCATCAAATGAAATGAATCACCGGTATTTGTTTCCACTGATGCAGGTTCATAGGGAGGCTGCTGGAACAGCATCACTGAGCGATCCACGGTTCGACGATCCTGTGTCTGCTGCAGAAGAGGCCGCGTTCTGCAAAGCCTGCGCGCGGTTTGGTTTTGGCCTGTACCTGTACCATGAAGACGAAACACCATAGAAGACCAACATTTCTCCACATCGTCCACGCCTGCTCTGTTCAGATTTGCGCCTGAGAGGCTTTGATGTACTGGTATTGATCAGCCAGTCTGCAAGATACCCATCCATACTGCACTGTAAATACAGAGACACGTCAAGTTACTACCCCTTGTTGCTAGGGTCTTTGAGCTGTTGTAATGTTGGTGCCATGTTGTTTGCTCATTTCCGTAGTCTTGTCTTGCAAAAATATTGCCAGCTGCAATTGGTGTGGATTATGGAATTATGAATATATACGCAGTACTTTTTTTTCCCCTTGCTTGTCTCAAATATACGTATTCACTCTCCCTAAGTTTATAGAAAGATGCACGTAGCATCCAATTAGTTTCAATGAATCCGCCATAAACTATTATTTAGACTAGACGCTGACATATATTTCTAAAATCTTTGTCAAAGTTACTAAAAATGCTGACACAAAAAGCTAAAGTGGACATTAGCCATTATGTCATTTTCACACGGGGGAACCGGTGTACTTGGAACCCTAGTCGTCGCTGGCTGCGGCGAGTGGGCGCGCGCGCGGCGCGACACGGGCACAAGGATAGGCAGGCAAGAGGAGGGAGGAGGGACGCGCGGCCGCTCCGCTTCGCTGCCCATCCCCTTGTTCTCGAACCCATCGCCGCCGCGTTCGACATGGGTGACCCGCCGGCGCTCAAGAGGCCCAAGCTCGAGAGGGACGACAACGGCTCCACCTACTGCCCCCGCCCCGCCTCCAATGGCGCGTGCGCCACCGCCGCCAGCGGGGCGCCGCAGCGTGATGACGTCGAGGAGGAGGAGGAGGATGACATCTCGGAGGAGGCGGTCGTCGCCCTCATCGCGCACCGCGAGCGCGACGTCGAGCGCTGCAAGCTCAAGCTGCTCCACTACCAGTCCCTGGTACGCCCTCGCCTCTCATGACGATGTTGCGATCTTGGTTGGCTTTCTCAACTCCCGATGGCCGCCGCAGCTGGACACCGCGGAGATGAAGCTGGAAGAGGCGCAGTCGCGGCTCGCCAGGTTCCGAGATCGCAAGCCGCCGCCAACCCGGTTGGAACCCAAGCTACCGACGCCGCCCCCAATCCAGAGGGACCCCAAGCCATCCCCGCCGCCAATCCAGAGGGATCTTAAGCCATCGCCGCAGCCAGAGAAGAAGGCTCCCTCGCCCGCGCCGCAGCCGTCCGCCCGGCCGCAGCTTGTCATCCCGGGGACAAACAACCGACCGGTCCCGCGCCCTGAGCCCATGCCTGGCTTGAAGAAGGCCGCCGCCCCGTCATCGTCTTCATCACCTGCGCTGCCTGAGCGGTCAAGGAAAGAGGCGAAGAAGCCCAAGAGGAAGATTGGTACTTTCACTACAGTTTTTTCGCCCTTAGGAGAAGTAGTTTTGGCCGTGGTTTGATCGTTATTGATGTTTGATATGCTATAAGTACATCTCTCAGCTGTGCTTATCTGGATTTGCAGAACAGAAGGAGCATCAGAACTTGATTCCGAGTGTCAGGAAATCATCTGCGACCGTGCTTAAATTTCAAGGTGGCAATTTGGTCTCCAGCCAACACAGGAGGAAGCTTAGGTGTCTTGAGCTATGTCCTGTTAATGATCAGCTTGTTGCTACCAGGTACAATTCATGGGATATAATAAATACTAGTAAATAGGCACCATGAATGCACCAACTGTAGGGAAAACATGCTGACACACGTACACTGAGGAGCGCAAACATGTACTAGTTGTGCTCAGCTTTGGTATCATTGAAATCTTTTTCCAACTCCAGAATTTTTGGGTGCCTGCAAAAAAATACACACAAAAAAAGGTTATGTAATGGTAGTCTACAAGCACTGCTCACAAAGCAAGCTTACTTCTAAGTTGGACTATTTTCTTGTACTTTTTTGTTGGACAAAGTTTTGTGAGTAGTAGTATAGGCTGCTGGTTTAGATTTGTAAACTGGGATGACTGTCACTGGACTAAGTTCTCAACCGCTGTTCCAATATACATGCTCAAATGAATGATTTTGTTTACTTGTTTATCTTAAATTGCATGTGACATAATTATTGAAACATGATTTGATAATTTTGCTTAATTTCCAAAACTTTAATCTCATGCTTTCTTGTGATGCAGTGCGCTGGATGGATTGGTTACTTTATGGCAAGTGGAGACTAGAGGGTACGCATAATGTTACTATGAATTGTCAACATGTTTTCCTTTTCATTTCCTGCTTTTTTTCTACTTATCTTTCAATCATATTTAAGAGATATGTCGCTAGTTTCTGTAAAGTTTAGTTTCTGTAAAGTTGTAGTGAAAGACGAACTAGGTAAAGTGTATGCCCTATGATACTTGCAAATGATCTCAGCTTAAAGTGGTTATGGTTACATGGTGATGGAAGAAAGAAAAACTTCTATCTGTCGTGGAACTTAAATTCATACTTTGTATAAGACTTAATGAGTGACTGAGCAGTACTTAATGGTAGTTTTGCTTGACAGATATTTGCACCGTTTTTGTAGATTTATGCCAACAGGAGCCTTAGACAATGCTTTATTCTTGAAGCCTCACTACTAAGGAGATAATAAATGCATGCATGGGGTTGATATCAATTGTGTAGATTTAAGTATTTACTTTATGAAACTCAGGTGTGAATTTTTGCAGTTAAGACTGAAGCACCCACTTTAGTATGTCTTACCTTGCCAGTTCATTAGCACCCACTTTATTGTTTGTCTCTTGTCTCTCTTCTCGCACTTTGTCGACATTTGGATACTAAACTCAGCAATTTTCTTGTCCCTCTTCTCGTGCAACCAAAATGTTGTAATGCTATGGCACAACTGAAAATCAGTACTTTTCTTGTCCCCAGAGTGACCCAGCAGGATTTTTTTACTCTGAAACCCTTTAGTCTTTTTTTTTTTAATTTTTTTAATTAAGTTCAGCACAGTCAGTAGCCAAAAGGATGTGCCAACACTGTCCATTGTGCCATGGGGAACAGCATTATGGTCAAACATCCAACAACTCTCTGTCAATACAACATGTTAGTAAAATTTTAGTGTATTGTTTTAGTGAAGGCGATTGGTAAGGCACACACACATGATGGTTAATGTACTGTTTTAACATCAGATAACATAAGCCTTCTGAATATTGTACAGTAGTTAACAATCATGGGACTGGCTAGGCCCAACACGTGAGGCAAGCAGCATGGATGTCCCATCAAAGCCATGCAGCAACAGCTTGATCTTATCTGCTAGGTTAGTTGGTTTCTTGGTGATTAGTTGCATTAGGAATACCCATCGGTTAGTTCTGAGGCTATTTGAAGGGGACCATGTATTCATGAGGAGGCAGACAAGAATCAATCAATCTAGTTCCCCATCTGTATTTTTTCTCATCTTTAGTGCCCTACTCCACCTGGCCAGTCTCCCGGTGGATTTGCCCTATCATGGACTGGGAACATGGCATGGAAAGATGATTTTGGAAATGGATAAGATTTTAGTATAGGTACAACTACACTGCCGCCACATGTTACTTAGCATGTCAATGCTAAATTTGTACACCAGTAGTGCAGGTACTACGTCCGTCCACAAAAGAATGCAATTCTCTCTTTTTGAGAACTCAGTCAGTTTAAACTTTGATCAAAGTTATATAAAAAAATATTAAGATTCATGATACAAAACTAATATAGTTAGATTGGTTATAGAATATATTTTCATAATACATTGATTTTAAGACATAAATTTTAATACTATTTACTATAAACTTGGTCAAACTTTAGCTACCTTGTCCGGCATGGATCCGATAATTGCATTCTTTTTTATGGATAGAGGGAGTACTAAGGAGAATATAGTTCTCTGTGATAGTGAAAAGGTAAAATTGTTGGGCTAGTGAATTTATTGTCCTACTCCACTTATTGTCTGAGTACATGGTAACTTTAACTTCTATCATTTATGGTTTGCGGAACCACACCTGCAAATATAATTTTCACTAGTGAAAAGGTAAAATTGTTGGGCAGGTATCTTTTCAATTTTTAGCACCATTTGATAATGTACATTATTATACTTGCAGACCTTCTCTCTCATTTCGTGGCAAAACAGATTTCTTTTCCCCAAAGCATAGATGGCCTGAAGATGTAGCTTGGCATCCAGATGGTGAGACGATTTTTGCTGTATACACTGCTGACAATGACGATTCTCAGGTTTCAATGACAAACCTTATATCAGGACAAGTAAGAACTCTATCTAAACTCGTGCACCCCTTTACACCTAGCTACATGGCTATATAGAATCAGTTGGCTGCAGTGTTATAATGTGATTAAATTATGAAATTCTGCATATATGATTTCATATAGTTAGTATTTTGAAATAATAGTTAGAGGGAGGAATTCGAGAAGTGGTCGTTTTTAGTTATTTGGTCGTTTTAGTTATTCCTGCTCATGTATTAACTTAATTTGGGCAAACCATAGTTAGACTTTGCTCTTTTTCTTTTGTTCTATCATTTTGATGGCAATTATGATTGGCTGCTGAGGTAGTGAGGCTGCACCTTTAATTGACCAGTCATAACTAAGATTTTCCGAAAATGTTTTCATCAGTGATTGCCTTCATGCCATTTATTGTTTCACTGTGCAGTGTGTAGGCGTCAATGCCTTGTTGCGATATGTTGTTATGTGACGTATAACCTTGAAAGAATCGATTCTACCATCCCTACTTTATGGCTATACTTGTCTAGGACTTATTTTTGTAACAGATAATCTACTTTTTTTTGAATTATTACTAAATGGTGTTCCACAATTTTTTTTCTCTGAACTGAAACAGAGGAAAGTTACTTTCCTACCGGAGAAGCCTCACATAAAAGGAATCATAAATAACATAAGTTTCATGCCCTGGTCTGATGCATTCTTTGTAACTGGAGGAAGTGACCATGCTGTTATACTTTGGGAAGACAAAGATGATTCATGGAAACCCAAGAGATTGCATAAGGATTTCCATTCTTCTGCTGTCATGGGTGTTGCTGGATTGCAACAGAAAAGAACAATATTATCAGTTGGATGTGACAAGAGGATAGTAGGATTTGATGTCTCTGCTGGAAGGACAGAGTTCAAGAACCTAATTGATAGCAAATGCATGAGCGTATTAGCAAATCCATGCGATTTCAACTTATATATGGTGCAGACAGGGTAAGTGAAATTAAAAAAACTGTTTCTGGAATGGTGGGTCGAGTTTGTAGCCATTATATTGAACCCTTGAGGTAATCCTAATCTATTCTTGCATTATAACCTAAAAGATTAATATAGTGCTCAAGCTGTAGTTTTGTAAAGTAAATCTTTCTCTGATTTATATGTGGTGATTACGTGATGTTCTAAGTGCAATGGTTGTCAGTAGCATTCTATTCATATTTGGGGTGCATGCTTAACAGCTTTATCTGTTTCTTTGTGCTAACAGGGCTCCAGGCAGACAGCTGCGCTTGTTTGATGTTAGGCTTAGGCAAACTGAGGTTCATGCATTTGGTTGGAAGCAAGAGAGCAGTGAGTCTCAGTCGGCTCTGATTAACCAATCATGGTCTCCAGATGGCTGGTACGTGTCGTCTGGTTCAGCAGATCCTGTGATTCACATCTTCGACATCAGGTATCATGGCCAGAATCCTTGCCAGTCTGTTCAAGCACACCAGAAGCGAGTGTTCAAAGCTGTTTGGCACCAAACATTTCCATATCTGACCTCCATATCGTCAGACCTTAACATTGGAATCCACAAATATTCATGAAAGTGCCATCATGTTTTGGGCTGATTTTGGTGCTCAGCAATGCTTTTTGTAGTGAAATAGGAAAGTTCCTTGAAGACCAGTGAAATTTGTTTGCTCAAAGCAATGGATTGGACAAATCAGCGTGCTTGGAGCTTGTTTCAGTGGGCCCTACTTCGCCCTGGTTACTTTGGGAAAGAAACAGTCAACTGTACACATTATCCAATATATTCGGCAATGTATTCCCTCGCCTGTTATCTAAAGGCTAAAATGACAATGTAAAGTGACAGGAGCAGATTTCAACCCAAAAAAAAAAAAAACGATACGAAGGTGCCTCGCCCAGAATTTGTGCTCGGTATTTACTTGATATATATATATATTCTGTCACTAGACCTTCTGCCCCTGTTCTGTGGTCAGAAGAGTTCTTTCATGTTTGCATAGTGCCATGATGTGTATCAGCAATGGCACAGTGTTTTTCTGAAACAACGAAATAACATCAATCAATCAGCTTATAAGCCATAAAAACGATGAGCCGAACAAAGGATTCGTTTTTATTCACAAATTTATCAGCGTCATTTTAGAGCAAATAGTGTTCCAGTTACTAACTGTATATTTCTTCCATCCTAAAAAGAATATGATTTTAGTTCTGAATCTGGACAAGTAGAGAGGGTAGAATCATTTTTCCCTTATTCTAACCAACATGTTATAACAATATACGGCTCTGCTTCACGTTTGTAAGGTTTCTTTCTATACCCACTTTGATTTTTTTAGCTTTAAAAGTGAAATGTGTAGACAAACGATTTTAGCTCAGCGCCATGAATTTTTATTTCTACTGTTCGAGAAAAGGTAGAGCACAAACTAAGTTTTTGTGAAACTGCTCCACGGTTAGCAGAGTTTGTGCAACAGTCAAACACCCTCTCAGGAGAGTCAGGGCAAAAAATCAGCGTTAATTGGCTGACTGATCGGTGTGGCAGCGTTAATTGGCTGACTGATCGATGTGGGTTGGGTCGGGTGGGTCAGTATTTGAAAATCTTCTTCCATACGGAACCGCGAGCTCCCTCTCCTCTTCGTTTCCCGAAATGCCGCCGCCCCCTTGGCCTTCCGCCTCCGCCATGGCCACACGCTTCGCGGCCCACTGGATTGCCGACGCCCTCGCCGGTGACGAATCCTTCGACTTCTCCGCGATCCAGGGTGAGGCACCAAACCCTAAACTCCTCCGCGGTTCGCCTGGACGCTTTCGGTCTCTCACCTGTGCTCGTTATTGGCTTGTTTGCGGTCTGCAGTGCTGCTGGAGGCGTCGTCGGAGCCCCTCGCGGGCGCCCGGAGGCCACGCGTGAGCGGCTCGCGCTCCGGTCCCTGCAGGAGGTGTCGTCCCTGATACCCGCTGCGGGTGATGCCGCCGCGATGGCGGGGGTGCTTAGGGTTCATGGCGCCCGGTCAGGCGAGGACGTGCTGTCTCGGCTTATCAGAGAGGTGCGTCATATGCTGGGATGCGCACTCTCATCATCCACATTCACCTTCCTGTTTCGTCAGATAGATAGATAGCCGCACAAGTTTTGTTCAGTGCTTGTTGCATTTGTTTCTCTTCATCTTTGGAAGCATTTCAATTTCATCCAGGGAATAATGGCAGCAGTGGCTAGTTATTTGTAGCCTCCGTTTCTGCTTTGTTACTTTTGATTGGCTGAACAGTAGTGGTGGATTCATTGAGATGGGGCATGGAATATGAACTGGAACTAACTAGATTGTTGGTATTGCACTATTGGGGAATGAGTATAAATAATAAATCTGGACTGGAATACACGATGTCTCGTTGCAAACTTATTTTGCTACAATGTCATTGTCACAACTTGTTGAAAGGAGAAACAAAACAAACATATTGGGTTTAAACTTTTAGGAATCCCTCTCCGTGGTAGCGACAGGGATTTCTATTCTGCTGACATGCTCTGAGATTTTCCCCAACATTGGCTACTTCCTCCTGTTATGCCAATTATGTGCTTCCTTGGCGCCAATTATCTTACAATTATTATGGTTGTCCTGACATTCTGTTACTGCTCTGCTGCATATATGATTGTCAAGTTCTAAGATTACTGCATCTCCTTAGGATGGACGTTTTCCCTGATCCTTTTTCTTTTTTCAAAAATCCAGTGTTGCCCTCAGGCTATCATTTATCACGAGTGTACATGGACATTGTGTAAAAATCATATGATTTTAGTTTTTTAAAGAAGACATGTAGCATTTGGTTAATGGTTATTACGAAGCACTTCCCAGTTTCTAGTGTATTTGAGATTTTTGATACATAGTAAAATTTGCAGGTTGAAATTTCCGGAAAATTGGAGAAGGATTTGCTTCCACCTTTCAGTCAAGACATCCAGGAAACTATACGTGCCAAGAAATTTACATTACCAGAAACTTCTTTCCAGTTGGTAAGTTAAAGAGAAAATCTGAATATTAGAATTATAATAATGGCAACCTGAAATTCTAATTTTCTCTTCAGCTAAAAGGACTTGACCCATGGATCACATCTATGACCCCAACATCCCAATTGGAGCACAGTAGCACTGAACAATGTGCCAATGATCAGACCCTGTGCAGCAACCACGAATGTGTAAATACAGAGAAGCCTGTGTTCCCTACAAACAATGCTGAGGTTCAGCAAGACACTATGACAAATTTAGTTAATGAAAGTGAAACGGGAAATCTCCAAAAGGATCCATCTGCACCAACTTGTGTTCTTCACCAACCTTGTACACCCGAAAGTAGGCATTGCGTCCCTCTCCAAGAAGATACTACGGATGCTGTTGGCTTAGGCGCTAGGTCCCCAGAAAGGAGTCCTATTGTGGAGGGGAACATGTCAGTTGGATCCGTACCTGCTTCAGCTGGCTGTGATGCACCTTTGCAGGGAAGCTGCAATGGTGCTAATCAAGGAAGTAAATCCGAAATCAATCTTCAACAAGGGGCTGCTACAGAGGATAGGATGGCTTTTGAAGATCATAACGCAGACAAGTCTCCCTTAGAAGTCAGTGATGCCAACAAGGCTAATCAAGCTCTGCATGATGATGGCAGCATGATGAAAAATAATACTGTCCATGCTGGGCTGACTGTGCAGACAGCTTCAGTGTCTCAAAACTGCAATGTACCCTTACATGATAAAACTTCAGAAGCCAATTGTTTTCCTGAGCAGAATAATGACAAGAGTAGAACTGATGTTGAAAAGGATAATTGTCGTACTTCTATTCCGAGCTCTTCTAAAGACAGAGATAGAGCAAGAGCAAAGAAGACATCAAATGAGGAAAAGTCTAAGGACACTTCTCCGGAAATAAGTGTCTGTTCCAAGGATCAAGACATCGATGATACTCATGAGGGCTTGTCTCAACAAGATTTGTGTATAAAATGCGGTAAAGATGGTGAGTTGCTGACTTGCAGTGACTGTTCTTTAGCTGCTCATGATAGCTGTTTCGGTTCATCGGTAACATTTGAAGGGACTGGCTTATTCTACTGCCCGATATGCTTCTGTAAGAAAGCCAGGGAAGCATATTTGAAGGCGAAGAAAACATATTTCGAAGCTAAGGAGAACGTTGCTGTTTACCTTGGCACAGCACAAGTCAGCAAGCAACATGATGAGCAACTAAATGGAGTTCAACCAGGAGCTGCCAACAGAGATGGGCATTCTAATGGGTGTGGCACATCAAAAAGGAATAGCATCCATCAAGATGAAGCATATAACCTTGCTCAGCAGGATGAAGAGCCTCATCAGCCGAGGAAGAAGAAGAAAATAAATGCTAGAGGTAATGGTCACCTTGAGGAGGTACTCACTGAGAAGGTTCCTTTTGAGAACTCTGGTCCGGATCCAGAGAAAATGCAGCAAGCGGGAGACAAAGAAGCTGCACCAAGAAAAAGAAGACTCTCTGAGAAGGTTCCTTTAGAGAACTCTGGTCCGGATCCAGAGAAAAAGCAGCAAGCGGGAGACAAAGAAGCTACTCCAAGAAAAAGAAGATCGGTACACTCACAAAAGCGCTAGTAAGTGTCACAATGCTGTTACAGTACCGCTTATTTCTTTACTTTAGTCTCTCTTTTGCTGTGTTTACAGAGTAAAAAGTTTGATCAATATAGCTATTCTGGATTAACTAAACATGATTGAGGTCTATACCTCGTTTAGGATTATGATTCCGAGTGTGCTGGTCTACATATGCAACTAATAAAAGGAGCTACATGGATGTCTTTTTGTTCTTGTTCAAACAGTTTCCATTATTCTGTTGGCTCAATATCATGGATAACATGGCGCCAATCAGTTTTTTACACTATTATAACTTTTTTAAGATCTTAGGCCTTTTGAGAGAACAGAGAACGTTAACTATGTCATGATTCGTGACAATGATGATTTTATGGAAAGCTGATCTCATTTTAAGGCCTTAGGCCTTTTGTCATGCATTGTTTTTCAAATTCAGATTCAGAATTTCAGATGAGAGATAATTCACATACACATGGTTAGTTCTATGATATATCGAATTAGATGAGACTTTATTGCAATATGCCAATGTATGTACTTACCATTGGTATTTTGTTATGATTATGCAATGTTGAACGTGCACCGATGGTTTGTTGAACCTGCACCCTTTGTTAGATGCCGTGATAAAATGCTGTGCACAAAAAAAAAAAAGGAGACCAGAGCATAAATGTTGAGCTAACTTTCTTTTAGAGTATTACAGGTCTTGACTTCTTCAAATATTCACATTTTCCATCTATTATAGGAAATTTCATTTCTGAAAATGTTCCATTTAATGCTATTCCAAGAACTGAGCACATGTCTTGCAGCTCCAATCCTATTGCACCAGCTGGAAGGCGCAAAAACCTCGCTTGGACAGAAAAAGAAGAAGCTGGTTTGAGGGTAATCATTCTTTGGATGAATTTTGATTGTTGAGACACCATCTTTAGCGCTGGCTTTTTCCAGGCCAGGTTTTGTAGTATGTGTATGTAATTATGTCTTGCTTGGCCATGTTTATTAATACTTTCTATTACTGTGATGTGATGATCCAGGAAGTGATGGCAAAATTCGCTCCACAGAATGATGCCCAAATTCCATGGGTTGAGATACGAAAATATGGCTGTGATGTGTTTCACAAGACGCGCCTGCCATGTGATTTGAGGGACAAGTGGAGGAACATGAACAAGAAGTGTGCAGGCTACTAATGTTGGCAACCTTACATATATCCTTCATCTTTTGTGAGTCCATCTGCAAATGTGATGCCGTCCACGGGGAACACCGATGTGTGTGGTACTAGTACATATTAACTCCTCACTGCAAGTAGGAACGGAGTGTTCTCTTCTGCTAAGTAGGATGTTGATGCTTGGTGAACCATGTATGTAGCAAGCATAAAGCATCTATCAAATTTCTGTGTATCTTTTGGCTATGGTATCGCGGCAAATATCACAGACTATGATATCTTACTATTGTAGTTGCAGCAGATGTAAATTCAGTTTGGGGTGCCCTGGTGCAATGGCAATTCAGATGCTTGCTAGGTTGCTCTACTCCAATACATATGATTCATCATTGATTACAAAACAAGGAAAACAAAATTAAAAAGACATCTATCCACCATTACAGAATCAAAGCAAAAGGTACATATGTACCTTTCCAACTACAGGATGGTAATTGCTGACTTGAGCTGAAATTGAATTCCCTTATTTGAGAACTGTTAATACATTTGCGTACTTGCAAAAGTAACTTCAACACAAGTACATACTTCTTCAATGTTATGTTTGCCGCTCAGAGATATGTTTCTGTCTATTATCTTGCCATTTAGTCATCACCAAGCCAAATCGAATTTAATCCTTTTCCGTTGGAGAGAAAGCATTAAGCATTCATATCATCTTTTAATCCTTTTTGCGGTCTGTTACTCCTTTTTGCAGTGAATTTGTCCATGTTGGGTCGTTTCAAGAGCTACAGGTTTCTGTTTAAAAAAAAAAAAAAAAAGGTGTCTCGCCCTGAATTTGTGTTGTTCGGTATTTACTTGCACTTGCCGTGCTATGGCCAAGAGATTCTTTCATGTTTGTTTGCTGTTTTTTTTTAGAAAAAGTGAAATCGTTTTTTATTCAGAAACTTCATCAGCATCATTTTAGGACAAATAACCATATGGAATCATTCCCCCATGATTCTTGATTCTAACCAACATGTTTGAACGATATATATGTACACTACATGCAACTGAAAGTAGCAGCTGTCCTGAAGAATATTTAGATGACCCAAGCAGACTTGTCCCATTGTCTGTCTCTTGTCTCATTGCCTGTCTAGTATTTCTTTGCAAGTTTCAACTAGAAAATGGTTTCCTCTTCATTATTTTTTGTAAAAAAAAACTAAATTTGCTTCTTTAATCATAACAGATGAGGTGTTGCTTTCCAAATGCCATCTGTGACAGTGTGAAAAATTACACTTTCACCCTTTCTTTGCACGTATTATTGTAGATATATAAAGAAAAAAACGCTAACACTTTGGCCTGCTACGCAACGTAACGTGCAGTAGTCCCTACCAGCAGCTGTTGCCGTCCCGTTGCTGTGACCCCTTGACACAGTCGTCCGGCACAAGGACGTCGAAGCCACTGAGCGTCCACTCCGCCTCCTCGGCCCTGTCGCTGACGTAAATCTCCGTGCCGACGTCGAGCGACGTCCACCGCCTCCTGGCCGGCGGCGTGCCGGGGTCCTGGTAGAAGTAGAGCGCCTGCGACAAGGCGCCGACGTCGAGCTCCCACGCCCTGGGATCGCCGACCCATCCCTGCCCCTTGGCCGTCGGGTAGCCGAACTCGCCCCAGACCGGGTGCGGCAGCAGCTGCAAAATCTCCTGCGCCTGCGGGTTGCTGTAGGCGTCGCAGTAGGTGGTGGGCTGCTCCGCGCTCGCCGCGTTCCCGGGGAGCAGTAGACGTGGTAGGCGCCGTAGGGGAACCGGGCCCCGTCGGTGCGGTGCACGCGGCTGCCGTTCGGAAGGTGTGCCACGGCGGGCACTGGTCGATCCGCGACGGCGTGCACCACCCCGGCGTCGACGGGTTGATGATCATCTCGCTGTACCGGGTCACGTCCGTGGCCGTGTCGCCGTCGCAGGCGCGCCCGTCGTTCTTCCAGCAGCTGCCCATGTCCATGAGGTAGAACTGGCTGTTGCGCCCGCCGCCCTGCTTCACCTCCAGCGTCAGCCGCACCTTGAAGTCCGGGGACTCCGGCACCTGCATTGCATGCTCCGACGCATGGCGAGGTGGTCAGTCACAACACATGCTCTGTTCGCATGCTCAGACAACTGCTTACCCTCTTGGTCATGCCTCTGGTGTCGTAGTGGTAGCCGCCGGAGAAGCCCTGGTGGCGTCGGAGCGCAGGTACAGCATCAGCCACGGGTACTTGCTGGACGTGCGGAGCTTGTGGTGGAACGCCCACCCGCCGCCACCGACCTCCTTCTCCCACGTCACGGAGTAGAACGAGACGTCGCCCGGCGCCGGCGCCGAGGCGATTGGCGGCGTCCAGGTCGTAGGTCCCGAACAGGCCGCCGCGGAGCCGCCGGGCGGTGGAATCCAGCGCGGTGCGGTTGTGGAACACGAGCGGCTGGTTCATGCAGCCGGCTCCACCGGGGCACGGGAAGCGGGACGTCTGCGGGAACGGGCGCGTGGGGCGGCCGTTCTCGGGGCATATGGCGGCGGTGGTGTCGAGGTTGCCGTTCTTGAGCATCACCATCCAGAACTGCCACGGCGCCGGGGTGTCGGCCACCTGGCACCGGTCGCCGAGGTAGAGCTCCTTGGCCGGCGCGTAGAGGTCGGCGTCCGTGATGGGGGCCGTGCCCGGTGGGGAGCTGGGAACGGGTCGCCCGCGCCCAGGCGGTTGTCGGCGTCGCTCACCCGGTGCGCCACCGAGAACACCGGCCGCCCGTGCTCGTCGGAGCTCGTCTCTGTGGAACAAAGAAAGATTCAACGCATGCAATGCAACCCGGCGTCGTCAGTCAGAAAACAGAATAGATAAATCGAATCAGGCCGCGAGGGACGGACGGACCGAGATCGAAGCAGTCGGCGCCGCGGGGCTGCCCATGCCGGGGCCTCCTGGCCGACCTCGTTGCAGAAGTTCCAGGCCTCCCAGGCCACGCGGAGGCCGTCGCGCCGCATGCCGGGGTCCCCGACGGCGGAGACATATCCGCCGCCGCCGCCGTCGTGCGTCCGGATGGCTCGTGCGGCCTGGCAGCAGCACGAGAGAAGGGCGACGAGGAGGAAGGTGACCTCTGCCGGGCACACGGACATTGGGGGAAATTCCAAGGGAATCCTAGCTTGTTTGGACTTGGACAGCAGCAGCTCAGCTGATGTGATCCGATGCGCAAGTGCCACCATGCCAGTGCCGGCCGGGCCGGTGGATGACGACAGCCTGCCGGACAGGGGTGGGTTGGTACTGGGACCGGCAGCTGCCCGTCCCCGCGCCGCGCACTAGTGACGTAGGCCATGTTTGGTTGACATGCAACCAAAAAAAGTTATATCCAAAAAGTCTACAGACTTGTCACATCAAATCTTTTAACGCGTCGTGGAGTAGTAAAAGTAGATAAACAAAAAACTAATTGCACAGTTTGACTGAAAAGTACGAGATGAATCTTGTGAGCGTAATTAGTCTATAATTGAACAACAATATCAAATACAAACGAAAATCTTCTACGATGGTCGCAAACCCAAAATATTTTTTTTGGACGGCAACTAAACATGCTCGTAGGGTGAAGTGTGATTCCACCAACCAGGCCGGGCCGGCCCGGACCTGTTGTGTGTTCTCCAATGTGCTGGCCTGCTGACCGCGGACCTTCTCAGTTGGAGCTCCCATTTCAGAGTTCTGAACAATTGAGCCAGCCAAGCCAAGCAAGGTGCAGAAAGAGGAGGAATGCACTTCCATTCTCTGAAACTAGCATTCAGACACTCGACACGGTAAGCAACAGTAGTTGGATAAACAAATGTTTGTTTATAGATAAAAACACATCGGTGCCAAACTTTGGAAGTTCTTGACTTTAAAGTTTTGCAATGATGATTTTTTATGATGACTATGATCATGATGACAAAGCCCTCGACTGTTTTTTTTATACACCCAATTCACTCCCTCTCTTGTGTTCAGTTCTCACGCGTTCCTAACACTAATCCGTTTAACTACTAGAGTGTACTGCCGGATATATCCGCACCAAAGGGAGAGGACGAAGCCAGCGGGGTCGGTGCCAAGCAGCGGCATGCGGTCCTCGCGGGTGTAGCAGCGAAGCGCCGCGACCGAGTCGCCCTCGAGCACGATGAAGCGCAGTGGGTCTACGCTCCCGAGGACGGTGACCGTCACCAGGATGCGCACAGGGCCGCCTGGCCCCGTGGCGGCGGCCCTGTCGCTCGCGGGGCTCGGACCTCTGGAGCGTCATCAGTAGCGTGGACGGCACTGCGACGACCATCACCAACAGCGGCGGTGATCAATCAAAATCGCCTATCCTTACTTCCTCAGAGGACAAGGGAATACATGTAGCGCGTGATTGGCACGGTGTTAGTCGCGCGTGTTCCCGGCGGCCGTCCTCGACCAATTCCTTTTGTCATGGGCGACCAATTCCTTTTGTCATGGGCGGGTGAAGACGCGCGCTGACGGTGTTCATCAAATAGGAAGGCAACGAAACATGAAAGCAAATAGAAATATCTTTGCATGCAGTTTAATTTCTGACGTACATAAATATATATAGTAGGAAGGCAACGAAACAAAAGAAAGCAAAAAGAAATATCTCTGCATGCAGTTTTCTGGCATACTAAATATAGTATCTGCAAGGAGACGCCAAGATGACTGATTTGCATTTGCATGCGATTGGACGTGGGCTAGTTTTTAGGCATGAAGTGCCGATGATTGCGGGCTTACGATGACGGGCAGGCGACTTTCGATCCTGATCGTTGAATCGTGAATGAGTAATGAGAGAAGGTTGAGGCAAGCGTCTAGTTGGTTCATTTGAATGGATTTAAAACGAGAGAACTTGGTGCATTAGTAGGGTAGATTTATTAAAGCAAAAACAGCTGCTACTGAGCAAAAGCAAAACAAAACAAGAGACCAGGCTCAAGAAACAAAAAGGAAAGGACAAAAAATATGAAAGGAGAGACAGATCATAATATATTTTGGATCCATAAATCAAAGGATGCAGAAAAATCTAGCCTTCACCTTAGGGAGAGGATCTTCACTTCCTTTTCAAAAATTGCTTTAGCTCTATCTGGGCTTATAGGAACTGCATTGAAAATAAGATCATACTATCCAGATGCTCCAGCACATCAAGATAGCCATGATCATGAAGAAATTTGGATTTGCTTGATTCTGATCTGTTATATTGGCTGAAAAACGTCATGTTCATTTTGCAACTGAACCCCAATTAGACTTTTTTTTTCAAAACCGGGACATTGCCCGTTTTGCATTAAGAAGTGGGATAGTTTAGTTACATCCTAGACATACAACTGCGCGAGATGCCGGGTATACTTGGCGACACACTAGCAAAAAGGCACCGGCTAAAGCGATTGGAGCTAACAAGTTGTACTTAAGGAAGAAACCTATTTTGCGGCGAGAAGAAAACCACCGCCGGTGCTCGTCGTCGTCGTCAGGCGGTTCGGCATAGGCGCCATGGGGACTAGGATGCACCATGTCCCGCTTGTGTTGTGGGACATGCCGCCCGAAATGATCTTGGAATCTCTTAGGCAGCGGTGGAGTCCGGGGTTTGAGATGAAACACCCTCCCCCTCCCTTCCCATTTGTTAAGGAGGGACGCCCAGGGCGGCGTTCGAGTTGGGATCTCGGAGGAGGACTTGGCGGCCAAACGGACACTCCGGCTTTGGCCACGTCTCTGCGTCCGTGAGATCTTGCGAGGGCGGGTGGTGAGGCCACCGGTGGTGACGCTGCTCTGGCGGCGACAGGAGAGAGTCGGCGAAGTCATCCACATCCGACATGGAGGGCGACCGCGCGGTGTCGCGGTGTGTCGTGCAAGGGCGTGGCGAGTGGCGGCGGCGGTGGAAACTGTGGTGTGCGGGCCATCGGCGAGTCGGGAGCCGCGACCGTACTCACCGGACGGAGGCGGTGCCGGCGGAAGCTGGCGACTTCGCTGTCTTTTGCGGCGCCGCTGCGTCCCCCAGGCGCCGTCGGTTCAGCCTGCAGCGCTGCGCGGACGAATAGGTGAGCTCTTTGCAAGGTGCCGCTGGCCCGCGCTCGGCCGCAGGTGGCGTGACCCCCTTCTCTCTGGCGGTGTTGTGAAGCCACCTCTGGCGTGGAACCTCTGTGAAAGGAGCTCCGTCTTTGGCGAGACTCACTCCCACCAATGTATTTGGTGCATCCACGGGATGTGGGGCGGAACACCCGAGCTCCACGCACTAGATCCTGCACGCCAATCGTCGGTACGCTTTGCTCGCGAGTGCGGTCGTCCGTCTTGAATTAAGTGTGGGGCGACATTGATGAAGGCCCAGAGCGAAGCGGGATGATTTTGCGAACTATCTCAGTCGAAGCACGAACATGGATGGCGTGCATAACCTTTGCCAACCCCAATTAGACTCCAACATTGAATTGCAAATGCTGTGTATCATTTTGACAAAAGCACGAACTGTATGACTGAAGGCTCATCCTTTTCCTTCTTAAGATATTTCTAGTACTTAACTTGTCCTTCAACAATAACCAAAAGAAAACTTTGTCCTTTTGGTTGATAGTAGCATTTCCACACCCACTTGAAGGCTTAAACTTGATCCCCTCTCTCTCTCTCTCTCTCTCTCTTAGAGACCATGTATCATTATGCCTGAGATAGGATCATTTCCCCTCTAATTGATTCCGGTGTTAGGAGTTGTTGGTGAGCTTGAGTTGAAAGAGGCAGACTGAAAAGAGATTGGTTGCTGGTTCCCATGCCACTTGCGGCCTTAAAGCTTTGTTTGTCACAAAGGAGAAACGATTCGGGGAAACTCCAACATCAAAGGCTGTTACTTCCCACTTGTCAGCCCAAAGGGGCATGTCTTGTCATCCGAATTTGAACTTGGGCCATATCTTTGTAGCATTCTAGTAGTTTTAGGCTATCTCTAGCTTTTTTTTAATGTGGCGCTTCTCCCAAATTAAAGTGACCCATGCGATATCTTTCCTATTGAAGAATTTATCAAGGTTCTTGGGCAAGAGCTTCATTATATTTTCAAATTGATTACTCCCAGGCTCCTTTGGGAGGTTTTTAGAGTTGATATCAGAGGCTCTCCACAGATAGTGTTTCCTAAACTTGTCAATTTGCTTAATAACTCCTTTAGGAATAGCCAAAGCACACACTTGTGAAAGGTTGGGAGAGCAGTAAGAACAACATTGGCTAATTCAGTTTGTCTGCTTGAGAATATTTTGATTAGGTGTGGTGTGAAACAAATAGAATACATATAGTGCATATATATGCAAAGAGAGAGAAAAAATAAGTACAAGTCCTGATTTTATGGTCTTTTACTGGAGTTGATCATAAACAGTAAGTAAGGAGACCACTACCAAAAAATTAAAATATATACCTAGATTTGAGGGGTCTAAATATGCTTTGACTAACCAATGAGCCATTAAGGAGTTTGTATGCATAGATGGCATTTAAATACAAACTAGATGCATAAATGTGCACATATTAAAGATTGGAGGAAGGAAAAAAAAGACTTTCACAAAAATATTAGTTGTAAGTAAATAGGAATAAGACAAGCAGTGCAGCCCTCCGCGAAAGAAGGAAAGGAAGAATACCCTCAGGCTTCGATGCATGCGGCAGCGATCCAGGTGAGCTGGTTGATGAAAGCATTTTTCCACCTTTTGAGCTGCAGCGAGCGATCATTTCTGATTCTCTCCCGTTGTGTGGTGCCACGAATACAGACAGTCTGAAGACGCTTGAGCTGATTGCCTGATTCTTCTGCCCTGTTTACCCTTTACCAGTATGTCAGGCGCCCAATGTATATACGACAACGTGTTGCCTTCATACTATGCCACTGCACTTTTTGCAGTGGTTGCCTTGACCCTTGTTGGGTGATTTGCAGGCCACTTTCTAAGGCCAAAATGATAACATTGAAGTTCTTCCATGTCATGTTTGGAGCTCTTGCCGCACAGATTCTATCGACCTACAGAGAAAAGGTGAAAAGTTTTGTTATGCGGAGGAGTGGTATTATCTTTCTAATTCATATTTTGACACTTGTCTTTCTTTTATAAGTCTAATGAAATGTGGGCTTTGCCGTTCTTTCTAATAATAAAAAAAACATAAAAGTGGGATGAGCTGGAGCCTTTGATACTGCTAGTCTGCTACTCGAAGCATGGAAACCAGAATGAGCTAGAGATCGAAGATAATAATGTGATAAATGTTTCTTAACTTTATTTTTATGTAACTGAAAATAGCAATAAGTGGTTGTGTGCTCTTGGAAGAAAGAAAGTACTAGAAGAGTACAAAGTACAATGCCGTGAGATGAGAGGCTAAAAAACAACAAGCTCAGCTTTGTTGGTTTTTGTGGCAAAAAACAGGCGAGGGGGAAGGTATTGCATCCTCACATTTGCTATCCCAAATCCCTGTCCCGGATTCCCCCCATGCTTTGGTGGGTCCTCCATTGCCACGCTGCAAGCTTGGCTTGGCACCTCGACACATCCATCCCTTTGGCCCACGCCACGGGCCAGATGCTAAAGGTTTGCTGAAAAGGAAAATTCGAAGAAGCTTCTCAATCTTTCAGTTTAACTTGGCTTTTAGGGAGAAACAGTTGAAAGCCAGCTAGGAAAACAAAGTACAAAGGTCTTTTTTTTAAGATAAATTATAGGCACAGAAGAATGTACTGTAACATGTTTCAATTCATTAACAACGTAAAGAGAAATATTTGCATTTTTTTTAAAAAAAACACTGAGACGTGCAAGGGAGATCTACCTGTGGTAGTGGTGGTGCTTACTTTTACCTTCTTTTTTCATTTTGTTCTCTGTGAAACAGTGAAAAGGAGATGCTCCCTCGTTGCAGCAACGTCCATCGATCATCCATGTGTACAAATTGCAATAACTCAAACGCTATATAAGCCAAATCACGGCGTGGGCGCCTCTGATTGGTCGCCTTCCTTCCCTTGTCAGCTCCTCTCTTCTCCACAGACCACAGCTGCAGCTAGAAGCACCCCACCTTATCGTCATCCTCGCTTGCTTTCGCTCTGTTCATCGCCAACACCAGCGTCTCCTCGCCTCTTGGTTTCTTCCCCGCCGCCGTCGACATGGCTGCACAAAGGTCAGGAATTTGATTTGATATGATTCTTGTCCATGCCATGCTTTCTCTTCTGTTTTCTGTACCGTTCTGTTCTTGGCGTGCACGATTTGCGGCCATGAAATGAAAGTAATCTAGTAAGACGAACTAGTGGTTGTGGTGCTTGTACTGCAGAGAGAAGACTGCTGCTGCTGCTGTCACGACAGAGGAGCCTGCGCCGGCGGCGGAGCAGCAGCCTGAGGCTCAGCCTAAGCCAGCTGGGGCGGCGCGCAGGGCAGGGAGCCCGTCGGCGGCGCCGCCCAACCCCCTTCGACTTCTCCACCATGATGAACCTTCTCTCAATGTACGCTGCCGAGTCGTCGTCACCTCCCTTTTGCTCATCGATCCTTCTGCAAACTCAGCTAGTCGTTCTTACTACGAAGATAACTTTAAGAAATCAAAGTTGTCACGTTTAGCGAGACGAGTTTGACGTTATCACAGCTGAAAGATTAATTGGTTCTTTCCGATGGTGGACAGGACCCTAGCATCAAGGAGATGGCGGAGCAGATCGCCAAGGACCCGGCGTTCACGGAGATGGCGGGCAGCTGCAGAAGACGGTGGTGTCCCCACGGCGGCAGGGCCCGGCGGCGGCGGCGGCGGCGGCGCAGCTGGACCCTCAAGTACGTGGCGACGATGCGGCAGCTGATGCAGAACCCGCAGTTCGTGGCCATGGCGGAGCGGCTGGGCAGCGCGCGATGCAGGACGCCCGCCGTGTCCACCATGCTGGGGGCCTCACCAACCCGGCGCACAAGGAGCAGCTGGAGGCCCGCGTCGCGCGCATGAAGGAGGACCCCACGCTCAAACCCCATCCTCGACGAGATCGAGTCCGACGGCCCCGCCGCCATGATGAAGTGGTGACCTGCTGACCGCTGTGTTGTTTTCCTTGGATCGATCAGCAAGGCATGTTAATTTGTTCAGGTACTGGAACGACCCCGAGGCTCTGCAGAAGTTCGGGCGCGCGATGGGCGTCGGCAGCCCATCCGGCGAGGCCGGTACCGGTGGCGCGGAGCACGCCGGGCGGAGGACGACGAAGGCGAGTGCGAGGACGAGTCCATCGTCCACCACACCGCCAGCGTCGGCGACGTGAGGGCCTCAGAAAGCGCTGGAGGAGGGCGCGGACAAGGACGAGGAGGACTCGGAAGGGCGGCGTGGCCTCCCTTCGCGTGCGGCTACGGCGAGCTCCAGTGCGCGCAGGCGCTCCTGGGGCCGGCGCCGCCGTGGACGCCGTCGACAAGAACAAGAACACCGCGCTGCACTACGCCGCCGGATACGGCCGCAAGGACTGCGTCGCGCTCCTGCTCGAGCGGCGCCGCCGTGTAAGCCAGCCAGCCGGCCGTCTATATTTGCTCTGTGTTCGCCGATCTGCATGGCAAGTAGCCTGATGACACCTGCTGCTGGTATTGCAGGACGCTGCAGAACCTGGACGGGAAGACGCCCATCGACGTGGCCAAGCTCAGCAACCAGGACGACGTCCTCAAGCTGCTCGAAGCACGCCTTCGTATAGACAAGACCGACGTACGCCGCCGGCTGCCCATCCTGCTCTGTTGCTCTTGCCATGCTTTCATCACTTCACATAGTTACATTGGGTGTGTATGTATCGAGTGGTATCGTCGATCGGTCTCAGATTTTGCTTGCGTACGTGATCACGGTGCAATTATATTATATTTCTCTTACGCTCATCATGAGGTTTTCGTAATGAATAAGGGAACAAATTTCCATTTTCACCGTCCAATCAATCTGTGTTTGGAGTGCCAGTTCACAAATTTTCATCTTCAATATTGCATTGCCGCCGAGGCAGGACTACACCGAGCAGGCTGTGTTCTCATGTAGAAGCTAGGATTAGTATCATCGTCACCCAATCGCCATGAACTTGAATATGGTCGATTTGGATGTGGTAGCTAAAAGCTAGCCCCTTCGCCATCAACTCCACTGTCCCCTATTAGTTGTGATTATTGTGTATTATTACAAGTTTACAACTGCGTGTAAGGTTTTGGTAATATTTAGCTTACCGTAATTTTTGACAAAGGCTGCAACAAAACACCTTTCATTCTGCTTAAGGGGGAAAAAAGGCAATTGTAGCCGTATCCAATGGAATTGGGGGGAGGTGTCTATGAACGTAATATAGAGTGTAGTGTAAGGGGTCTATTGCTACGGCATGGCAAGCCTCACATAATCACAATCAGACGGTTCAGAATCGTCCAAAATTCCGCCCCAAATCTGAATGATCCGGGGCCGGCTGCAGAATTCCGCGCCACCGCGCCCGTCGGCACTCCAGCCGCCACCACCTCCCTCTCAATGCTTCGCCGGCGCCGGCGCGGCCCTCCCTCTCCTCGTCCAATGCTCACAGCTCCGGTGGCGACACAGCACCGTCCGGGTCCCGTCCGCCACTGCGGAGACAGGCCCGTGGAGACACCCGTTACACCAGCAACGACGACACCCACGCCCTCGGCTCTCGCGGCGGAGGCGCGACGCCACCGGCGCCGCTGCCCTCGCTTCCAGCTGCGCCTTCACGGATCCCGCTAACCAGCTGCGGCGGCGCGCCGCTGCCGACGACGGGAACCGTCAGGACCCCAGGACGCAGCACAGCGCGCGGCGGCCCTCGTGCCGTGCTCGACGACGATGAGACGCCGGGCCGGGACGCCGCGGCCGACTACGCCGCCGTGGTCGCTCGCCGACTCAGGGAGGGAGGGACCCTGCCGCGCGCGCGGAGGCGCTCTTCCCGCGCGGCCCCCGCGGCTGCTCGGGGGCTCTATCTGGACACCGTCATGCTCGGGGGTACGCCAAGGCCGGCCGCGTCGACCGTGCGCGCGAGCTGTTCGACCGGATGCCGGTGAAGAACGTCGTCGCGGACCTCCATGGTCTCCGGCTACTTCCGCGCCGGCCGGGTTCGTGAGGCGCGGGAGCTGTTTGACGTCATGCCTGATCGGAACGACTATTCGTGGGCGACGGTGGTACGGGGTACGACCAATGGGATGCTCAGGAAGCCAGGAGATGTTTGATCGGATGCCTCACAGGAATGTCGTCGTTTGGACGGCCATGGTTAAAGACCTATGTTGACAGTGGTCAGATTCACGAGGCGTGTTAAATTGTTTGATATCATGCCTGAGAGGAACTCGTATTCCTGGAATGCCATGGTTTCTGGATTTCTCAGCGCCGGGAAAAGTGGCGAAGCAGTTGGAGTTGTTTGAGATGATGCCACACAGACACAGGAATGTGGTTTCTTGGACTACAATGGTCACTGGCTTGGCAAACAATGGTCTTCTTGCAGGGCGAAGAGAGTACTTTGATCGGATGCCAGCCAAAGGATACTGCGGCATGCAACGCGATGATCACGGCTTATGCCAACAATGGCCAGCTGAATGAGGCGCAGAGATTATTCGATTCAATGCTTGCAAAGACCTGGTGACCTGGGTACCATCATCGAGGCATATTCGAAGGAGCGTAAGCATGAAGCCTTGGACATGTTTCTTCTTATGTGCCGCTCAGGAGTATCTCCTAACATCAGAACATTAATTAGTATCATGGTTATGTCTGAGAGCACAGTTGAAGTTAAGCAAATTCACGGGTTGGTTATTGCACTTGGGTTCCCTGTCAGAAACTTCCTTAGGAAATGCTCTGCTCACAATGTATTCGAGAAGTGGAATCTGATGTCTGCCTGGTTTGCCTTCAAAAGACTGGAAGAAGGATGCCATCACATGGACGTCGATAGTGCAAGCTTTTGCGGACCATGGCTGTGGTTACCATGCCTTACAGGGCTTTGCTCAGATGCTGAGACATGGGCATAAGCCCAGTTCAGCTACCTTCACTGCTGTGCTGTCTGCCTGTAGGCATGTTGGGTTGGTTGAGAAGGGGGTCGCAGGATGTTCAAATCCATTTACCATGTTTACGGAGTAGAGCCAACCATTGAGCACTACTCTTGCCTCGTTGACTTCAGGTCGAGGCGGGGTATGTCAGGGAAGCCAAGGAACTAGTGGATGGTATGCGGCAGGGTATGCTTGTGATGAGGCCATTCTTGGGACGCTTCTGGGACCTGTGTGATGCATAATGAGGGCTGGGAACGAGCAAGAGAAGTGGGTGAGGATCTTGTCAGGTTTGACCCCTCTGGTTCCGAAAATTTGAGCTCCTGGCTTAATGTATTTGCATCACATGGAATGTGGGAGGAAACAGCACAAATGTGTGTGGAGGAAAGGGTCATGAGGAAGCAAGGTGAAGAGGACGCCTGGTTTTAGTCAGACTAGAGGTGAACATGAGAATCCTGTGTTCTACTCTCAAGTGATCAGAGCATCCACAATGTCCTGAAAATATGAGATGCTGAATGAAGCACAATTGTTCCTCAGATGAAGGGTTCATCATGCATGATTCTAGGGGAACTGACTCTCTTGTCTGATGCATTTGGTGGATCCACCGCCTCGTGCCTGGCCTTGCTGGAAAAGTGAGTAAACATGGTCTTTTGGGGGCTCAAGATCTCCGAGACTCTAAAAAGTTGATGGGTCATCTGAAACTACTGCAACCATTTACCAAGCATAGTGCGTCTTCTGTCACCGTGTTGTCGATCTTAGTCGCGGGCAATGGTAGCATATTTCAGTCTTCGTCTCGACTTTACAGGAATAAGCGAAGAAGCGATATCGGCCAAGGGGTGAGTCGTCCCTCCACTCGCCTCGCACGGCAGCTTTGCCGCCGCCGCACTTTCGATTGGTCCTGCCGAGCACCATATCAGCTGCTTCATCGACGCTCCGGCGTAGGCCTTCGTCCCGTTCTTCGTACCATTTCCGTTCCCGGTGTCTAAGTTGTGATACAAACGCATATCGACGACGGTATGACGGTATTGTTTTTGAAAGAAAATTCCATTTGCTTTTTCCCTCTCCATTTTTTCTCATGAGCCTTATGTCTTCTCATTCATTGTCAACAAAGCTCGTCTTTTCCTCATTCTATTCTATCTTTCCATTTTGACCCATGGCGGCGGCGGCGGTGCATGAGCCAGAGGGTGATCCGCGACAAGGCGGCCCATGCGCGCGTGGTCACGCCGCCGGCGCGCGCGGCGGAGAAAAGGCCATCGCTTTAGTCCCACCATGGGCTTCCTCCACGAGGGCCACCTCTCGCTCGTCTCCGCGGCCGTGGCGGCCTCCGCCGGCCCCGTCGCCGTCGTTGTCTCCATCTACGTCAGCCCCAGCCAGTTCGCCCCACCGAGGACCTCGCCACCTACCCCTCCGACGCGCCGGCGACTTCCCGCAAGCTGGCCGCCACCGAGGTCGTCGCCTGAGTCTTCACCACACCGGACCTCTACCGTCCCGCGGCGGCGTGTGACCGCCTCAACGCCGCGGAAGGCTGATCGTGCTGGAGGGACTGACGGTGGCCATGCGCACGAGGACACGTGGATTCGAGGGTTGGAACAGCTGGAGGGGCTGATGCGGGGGCAACGGGCCAGGTATTTTCGCTCATATTGGCCACCACGTATTGGTCGCCAAACTCTTATACCGGCATCGTCGAGCCGGACGTCGCTGTGTTCCGGGAAGAAGGATTACATCAGCGAGTGGCGCGTCATCTGCCGGATGGTAACTACCATGACTTAACATCCATGTATACACATGCACATTTCTTCCTTTTCACGATCGGCAACTGTCAGCTTCAACTGTTTC
The DNA here is from genome assembly GCA_015847255.1 of Hyparrhenia diplandra. NCBI lineage: Eukaryota > Viridiplantae > Streptophyta > Magnoliopsida > Poales > Poaceae > Hyparrhenia > Hyparrhenia diplandra. Next base: position 144,753 of record JADLZK010010816.1, read on the forward strand.
TATCTAGTACTCCATATATATGCAGAAAAGGACAACCTTCTTAACAAGCGAAATGAAGTTGTTTTAAAAAAAGAAAAAAGGAAGAAAAGTGTGTAAACAAAGTAGGCCATGATACAACTGTTGAGAATAGTATTCTTTGCTCCTAGTTTGTTTTTCCTTTCGTCAGAGTTTGCCTTGGAATCGAGGCCACCAGGAGAGCTCGTGCAATTTTCAGTCATGAGCACACTGAGTGCCTGTTTGATGCTGCTCTAGACAGTTATACTTGTTTAAGGAGCAGACGATTATACAGGTGCAGTCTGTCATCTGTAGTACCACTGTTGAGTTAAGCAGTTAGAAGGCCATAATCTGCAAGTATAGGTGATTAGGTGCAGAAAGCCTGGCAGGTTGAGTTGTGGCCAAAGCCTGGACCGTATTGTATTGGCATAAAGAGTGGATAAGATAGCTACCATCCAGGCCATGTGTTGGTCAGCGGTGGTCTGCATGCTAGTTTTTGGATTGCATTCATGGGGTGATTAATTGGGCAAGCCATGGAGTGCTTGGCCTAATCTTACTGGTGAGTGTGGCTCAGAGTATCCGTGTTTGTGTTATTTAAGCCAGTGTAAGCATCGTATTGAATAGAGCAAAGGTGAAAACCGTGCAGGCCTGCAGCGCCACAAAAACTCCTCTTTAGTCTGCTCTTCCGCCATGAGCTCGATTGCTGAACATCAAAGGAGGATTATTATGAGTGAGAGATGTAGCTGGATCAAATACTGAAGATCCAGCTTGTGGGCATTCTCACACTAAGCCACTCGGCACGCTTCAGAGCAGCTGTGGTACTTGGGATCAATGGAATCGATCTTAAAGGATATATGAAATTGACATTTGTGATTTGGGATAGCGGAGAATTCTGTCCGAGGTGATGCCAGTTCTCTGATTTGGACGCCTGGACACAAACAAAGGGGAAGGAAATCTTATACCATGACAATGGTTGTGCTGTGGAGCTATCACAATATTCTCCCCCTGATCTTGATGCAGTCACCAGCAATGTCAATGAAGTTAATCCTCGTATGTAACTCCTAGAATCCGAACATGCTGATCGCCCACTTGAGATTCGCCATATAATGTGCCTTAGCTGCTCCTCAGATCAAGCTTTATTTGATTTCTGTTACTGATACAAGCTCTTTGCTGTTTCAGGTTCGGTGGATCTTGATTTTGCCATACAGTATAGTTGGTTCAGGAAATAGTGCGTGAAGCTGATGGTTCTATGCCATGAGCTCTCGCAATGTAAATCTGTCACACGAGAGGATAGGGAGAAGGTCTGTCTTTTATTGGAAGTTGCAATTTGTTTTGGCAATGAACTTTTTATTACTATACATGCTTTAATCCGACAGGTCGCAGTACTATGTTCGTACAGCAGCTTCACCATAAAATAGTTAATTCTTCAGTGCTTTAATTTAATCAGTTAATCAAGTTGATTCATGCAGCAGCTTTCTCCTGCAGTAGCCATGGTTGTATACTCTGTTAGAAGTATTTGTTGAAACTTTGAATCTAGTAAAGAGCTGTAGAAATAAGTTAAGATGTCTTATCAAATCGATTGCTATTGCCGTTTTTGCTTCTCTATCCTTGTGCAGACCCAAGTTATTGTTAATTTATCATCACAGCAATCTTAAGGAAGTTCATAGAGCTAGGTTAGAAGGGAAGAATGGGAGTTAATTGTCAGTTTATCATCACAGCAATCTTATGGCACTTCATAGAACTAGATAAGAAAAGGAATAATGAGAGTTAATCTGCAAATGCAAACATGATGATAATCTTGCAAAATTTCTAGAAGAAACCATATTTTTTGAAACGGTTACTCATTATTCTGATTTTCACATGCACTATATAACTCTTCCCTGTGGTGTTGCTTCCATAGATCAGAAGATGACTGTAGATTTGTTGTTTCACTGTTAAAAACTTAACAATTTGATTTGTTTACTAATAAAGTTTTTTGCTGCATATGGATTGCCTTCGGAGGCACAACATAGGATGAATGTAGTAAACCAACTTTTTGTAAAACATCTTTGTACCTTCTCATGATAAACCTGGGTGTTAACTGTGGTCATTCCTTTGTTAGGCGTTATCAATTAGTAGATCGCTGGTGGACGCGAGATGCTCGCTGCCCTCAATGGAAACAATCATAGCCAACAAATAAAAGATCAAATAGTGCAGACACTTACTCAAGCTGGTGGTGAGGTTGACTATGTTGAGGTAAT
>JADLZK010010817.1:0-183397 GCA_015847255.1 Hyparrhenia diplandra
CTATTAACGCCAAAAGCAATACATATCAAAAAGAGAAAAACAAAGTGAGTATAAAAAAATCATCTGTTATACCTTTTTATTATTTCCAAAAATGGTAGTAGGGGGTAAAGGAACAACACTATTTCAATTTGTACTTATCGATAATCTCGTTTGAAAGAGTTGAAAGATGTTCAGGATTCGGCCTTGCATGCAGTCCGTCCGTGCACATGCTTGCATGGGCAGCAGGCTAGTACTCGTAGCCTCTCACCTTCTCTGCACTTTTCTGACTGCATCTTGCCCCACATGATCTCCAAACTGAGCGAGGGGCAGAAGCGTCCGTCCAGGAGCAGCAGCAGCTTGAGAGGAGGGAAGGAAACAAATGCTGTCTTCCTCTGCTCTCTCCTCCTTTCATCTCCTTCTACCACAAGCCTTTTTGCCTTGCGCCCTCAAAATCCCTCAAGGAACTCATCCATCACCTCCACCACGGCACTTCTCTCCCCAATTCTTTCTCTTCTCCCCCGGCCGGCGGCGCGCCGGATCGCGCGGCGGGCGCTCCGTCCTGCTAATGCGCGTGCTCCTTTCCTGGTAATCATCTACTCCCCCATGTGGCGTATCGTATCGATCGGGGGCTCCGTATATCTCTCGATCGGTCTGATTGCGCGGTTCTTGCAAGATCGGGGGTTTTTTCCGCGGCGGGAACCCTCGGTCCTCGGTTCTTGGCGAGGCGTTCTCGTCATCGGGGGTTTTTTTCTCGGGGTTTTTCGCGATCTTGCCGTGTGCGGGTGGGTTTCGTCGCGGCCAGCGGATTGCTGTCTGTCAATTTCACCGCCCGGTTTTTCCCCGTCGTAGGCGCAATGCAATCGAGGATTCAGTAGCGAAATCTCGTACTCTGCTCACCAAGATTGTTCACGGTTTTTCTTTGTGTGTTTATTATGGATTCTTTTGGGATTCTTAGAGTAAGTAGGTGTGATCATCGTTTCGGTACCTTGTCCTTCTTGCCATCTGGATGGATACGGAAGTTCTATTGACGTGCGGCGATTCCCCTGTTTTTGGTTTTTCCACGGACAGCGCCTGTTGTCTCCTGCGCTTATCTTCATGCCAAATCGTTCGTACCAACGCTTGCCTGTTATTTGGTAACGATTTTTGTCCTTGTTCTTGTGATCATGCAGGTGATTTCGTGGTGTTCGTGCGTCACATCCAAGTCTGGGTGCCGTAGTGTTGGTGAATCCACCTGCATTGTGTTGTGATCGAGTTTGGCTTCCAGGACTGTCCTGGTACTGAGATGGACGAGGTGCCGGGTAATCAGGACAACCAGCCATTTCTTGGCAACATCACTGGAGCCATGTTTGCAAAACCATGGGGAGCAATCTGCAGGGGTCTTCTTTCCTCGAGGGCAGGGTGGGTGCCTATGAGTGATAGAAGCCCCTGCTCACCATGATATAGCAAGGGTGGGAGGCAACCGGAATGGTCTGGGAATCATTGACAATCCCAATGCCAATTTGTTTTGATGATCAGTCATTGGCATCTCTGCGCCAGAGGAACACCTTGAGAGCTTCACTGCTAGTGCTGCTGGCTCTTCTGCTAACTCTGGCAGTGTTGGATCAGGGGATGGACTCCCTTTGCAGACTGTTGTTTTACACGAGCTGACAACCCAACAAATCTGCCACTTCAGCCAGGTTGGTCAGGATGAAGTTTTTTTTCCTTCATATTTGATGGTCAGCAATGCTGGACACACATGAAACCAAAGTTTGGTGCACAAAACCCTCAATGTTCACAGGGATGCATGGCACAGATAATGCTTTGGCTAGAGCCAATTTACCACAAGCTTTGCCTTTCCAGCAACATCTCATTATCGATAGGCAGCCACAAACATATGCACCTTATTATCAGCAGATGGACTCTAAATTCAAAAGCGGCATGATATCGATGCCGGGGCATTTTTTATCATGCAACCACAGTATTCTTATCAACCAAATTCCACATGCTGCTGATGTTCGTGGATCAATAACAATCAATATATGGTGTTATCAACTCATCAACCAAGTATGCTGCTGCATCACCTTAGAGTGCCCACTGTTTTGTCATCTGGGACATGGCAGTCCTGATATCTACTGGAATGGTGCTATGGTTCTAATGGAGTAACACGGGTTTGACACGTGTGAATAACTGTCCTTGTATAAGCTATCCTGATTGCTTATGTGAAACCTGTGAATATTGTCAGATTCAGCTATCTGAAAATCTTAAACATTCATTTGGGCTCAGACATTCACCAAAAAGGTTCATTGAAAATTGCATCTCTGATAAATTGAAAAGTTCAGAGTCATCCTCCTTAGATTCTGAAGTGGCCATGAAATCTGTGTCAACTGAATGGAGAATTGTACCACTTGGCGAAGGATCAGAATGGTTGCCGTTTTCCTCCAAAGGATATTTACAGAAGGTTCTCAGAGGATGCCCAAAAGGTTTTTGATGGTGTAATTGAGCATCTCGATGAACTTATGGTAGATCCATTTGGGAAATTACTTGATACAAAAACTAATTGAAGTGCAATGATAATCAAAAGATGCATATACTTTGTAAAATAACCAAAAATACCTGGCCAGCTAGTTGATGTTGCATGCAACATGCATGGAATATACTTACTTCATGCTTCGATATTAATTGCTTTCTTTTTTATTTTCATTTATCATAGCTTTTATTCTGTTTTGAACTTAAAATCCAGGACACGTGTGGTGCAGAAGGTGATAGAAACTGTTAGCACCTCAGCTGAAGTGTCCATGGTAGTATCTGCTCTGAGCCGTAGTGCCATTACTCTGATGATGGATGCCAATGGCAGTCACGTTTGCACAACGTTGCTTACAGAAGCGCGCTGTCACCTGAGGGCAAAAGCAGTAAGACATTTTTACTTTAAAACCAAAATGTAGTCTTACTCATGCCTTTAATGTTTATCTGACTGTCTCTAACTTCCTTTTATCAACTTCATATTATTATAATTCTTTACTCTGCTACATAGAACTGAATATCCAGTATGGTTAGAGCATACCCTAGTAACCATCATCGAGTACCTCTTTTAATTATGAAACCTTTAAATCCTGCTTTTATTTATCCGTTTGGTAACCATCTGCCATCTAGTCCTTCTCAGTGCTTATACACTGGTTGCATAGTTTTTATGTTTAGGTTCATACAATGATTTTTTGTTTTGATACCACTGATAATCTTGTTTTAGTACCTTGGGACATCTAAGTGGAATTAACTATATGCAATCTTTTAAATACCGTGTGAGTGCCTAATTGTATTTGCCATAGTAGCACTCTCTTTTGAATACAACCTTGTTAAGAAAAAGAATAATTTTTTATGTTTTTAGGTTCATACAATTTTATTTGCGGTGTTGCTGTCTATGGCTTTTTGGCCTCTGGATATGCCATCGTATCAATATATATGGTCTCCTACCACTACAGTTATTGTTGCAAGAGAACTAGAACGTTCAGAGACTTGATTGTGGAAATTCACATAGTTTCTCTCTCTTTCTTTTTGTTTCCTAGTTTAATCTTCCACAACATTCTGTATTTGCTGGAATTTAGGCCTGTTGGTTTTTAATCTGATTAAGTCCGTGACTAAAGTAAGGGCAGGTCAGGCCGAAAATGGTTGCAAAAAAGTCCCATGACTAAGTCGTTGTGAAATAAGTCCTAAGATAAGACTTAAACCAAATAGGGGCATAGGGGCAGGTCAGGCCCTGGGCAAATAGCTTCGTTCCAAAATAGGGCATAGGAAGTATACCAAAAAGCAGACATTCAAACTTATGCGAAGTAAAGCCTGTAAAGATGGTGCCTGGCCCAGGGCTTGGGCTGTTCTAGATCGACCATCCCTACTATGACAACTGTGATCAGCTTTCTGGACAGTGTTTCATCATTTATACTTAACCCCAGTGTTTATGACTTTTATTCTTGCTGCACATTTAAAACTTGCAGTGCTACTAATTGTCTTACCAAGTTACTTTTAATCAGCATGGTCTATAATATCCCTTTCCTGAACATTTGTTGTTACATCTGTATTTGAACTATCACTTCAAAATTTTCTTTTGCAACAGATGTCTCCAGTGATTAGTACTGTCATCTAAATCTAAATTAATTGATAATGTACTCAACAATGAATTCTGGTTTGGTGTAACATGGTACTAAGGATGTCTGAATTAACCATGGGGTGGTTAATTAGAGCAAATGTTGGGAAATATAGCCATGAGTTCATGCCTGTTGTATTGAGAAGAACAAAAACGATAATATAAATGTACTCAGCCACTCCTACGTATTTCTTTGCTATATGGTTATTACCAATTTGTAAACTCGATTTTTGGTTCTGCTATTTCCATTTGCAGTTTCCTTCTCCAATGCGGCCACAAAATATTGCGTTGAGCTGCAAAGGATCGGCAAGGCTGTTGTATCATCAGAAATGTATTATTCATGCAAATAAGGGCAGAAGAACAAGTTGTTGTACAGTATCACAACTAGGGCTCTCGATCTCGTAAGAACATCAGTATATGGGTATGTACGTTGGCTTTTGCATTCAGAGTTCATGTAACTTTGATTCCTTTGCAGACCTTTGGTTTTGATCATCCTTTGCTGGGCATATGAATACACTGCTGCAGGAACTATGTAATACAGTTCATACTGGACCTCAAGGTCGCTTTGGGCAACGAATGAAATTCTGTGGACAGGCTTGAGGGACGCTATGGATATCTGTCGATGCAGAAGTTTTTGGCAGCAACGTGGTTGAGATGCCTGTAAAAAACAAGCACAGGGCAAAACGTGCAAAGATCATCTTTGAGCTTATCAATGACCCAAGCTGCAGAATATCTTGCTTGATCAGTATGGGAACTATGTGATCAAACAGCATTCAGGGGTGCCAGGTAAAATACAATGCACAACATGACGTTTCTTTTCTCCCTCCTGCAAACTGTATGTGGAATACTTTCTTTCTTATAAACCAAAGTTTATAACGTGCAGGATGGTGCGGTTCAGGCTGAAATGGTCCGAGCCATCAAAAGCCCATATCAGCACCCTTCGAAATAACATGTTTGGGAAGAGGGAATTCTGTCGAAACCTGCCTGAGCAGGAAGCTCTAATCTCACGCCTCGTCAAGACGGTTTGCCGCACAGCTCGGGCAAGGTCTGCGCATTACCGGTGTACACAAATTCTGTAATAAAAGTAGTATATGTCACGGAATAGTATTGGGTCGTCGTCAAACCGAGGAGAAATGGGGAGGGAGAGTAGTCTGGTTGGAGGGAATCCACATTTTGGGCCCCTGTAGAGCAATCCCATGCGTGTTGTAGTTGTAAGTTGTTGGGAGAGTTTGTGCAAATAAGTAAGAGTTTGTGTCATTACGTACTACGTTGGTAATCCGTCAGATGATCATCTGTATCTTGTTTACTAAAAGTGTAGTAAATTTTGCATTTCCTGATATATCTTTATCTCAGGCATTGTACCGTTTTTCTGAAATGCTGGTGATACATCTACATCTGAGTTGCGCTTCTGAATTGTGTTGGTGGTTATTTGTCTTTTGGGGTTGAGCTGACTTTATTTATTTATGATAAGATTTGCAAACTCCATCTGGAGGCTGCCCTTCTACCACCAGGTGACGTCGACCTGTCTTCGCAACCACCGCCACCCGCCTAGCTCAGATTCTTGGACATGGCCGCATCAATGTTGAGGTTTTTTGCGGGGGTGGCGCACATCTCACCGGGAGGATATGAATTTGTGGGCCCTTGCACGGCGTGTACTGTTGGGCTCTTTCATTTATGCGTGTTAAATCCGCCCGTATATAGTATTCTCATTGCTGGGGCCAAAAAGCCCAGCTTGTCGTGGAAGCTTCGAACCTACGCCAAACAGGTCCAGCACGAGTGGCCTGGCGCTAGCGCAGCGCCACCGCCCGACTGGTCCTCCGCCGCCGCTGGGGTTGGAGCCGCCTTCCCTTCCGGACGTGGGTTGCTCTCCGCTCATCGATTCCAGCGGGACCTCTCTGGCGAGGTGAGTAACCCATCCCGTGATGTACGGTCTTACTGAAATTTTGAGCTTTCGCTGGCGCCTTGCTAATCCGTCTGTTTGGTTAGGTTCATCTTCTTCGCGAGCAAGGTCGGTCCGGCACGTGGTGCGGCGCTGTCGGTTCTGTCAGCCCCTCGGACCGCAGCAGTAGCAATGAAGATGTGAGTGCTCGTCTTCCCGATCTCTCGAGCTAGACTAGACCTACCGTGTCGATATGTTGTTCATGCAGGGGCAGGTTTGCTCGACCTAAGCTCGTCTCGTCAATCTACAAATTCTTCAAAAATTAGATCCAAATTTGTCTTGGCCGATGACATTTTTCTTGTTTCTCCAAACCTCACATTTATTGTGGGTTTTAAGTGTGAGTGCCAACTGTTATGTTACATTGTTTATTGTTCAATCCGTAATTTCCTGCAGGATTCATGGGAAAAATCTGTTGTTAGAGCATGGATGGATGCCAATTTTTTTGGAGATCTAATTACGTAAGCGTTGGAGGGGTCCGCCTTTTTACCAAAAATGTCTATTCATACCTATAAAAATTCTATTCATATCAAAAAAAGGAAGGATATAAAGAGGCTATTAGAGTTGCTCTTAGATTGATTTTTGTTTGATATAGAATATTCATGGGAAAAATCTGTCTGTGAGCTCCAATTGGCTTTGTCTCAATGATGCGGATGGCCCCGAGTGTAAAGGATTACTTTAGAGTTTAGACCATGGCTCCTGAATATCTTGTGCTGCTTGTCAGCCACTGCATGATCTAAAGCTCGGAATAACCGCTGCCCACTGTTGTTCTGCGAAGACAGAAAGCAAATGCAGGGATCCTTACCAACTTTGAAGTTCTTGATTTCTTTGCTTAACAAGAGGTGCCAAAAGTTGACCCTATGGGATGCTTGGGGGCTGTTGCTGCATCAGAGTGTAAGGGATTACTTTCCTCGTCTTTTACCTAGGCCTTCATCATTTCAACTTGTTTTATTTGTGCTGTTTTGTGCCTAAACTGGTCTGATCGATAGACGTCATCGTCTCATTAGGTGTATGTACCTTTTGAAAACCCCTGCTTTGCAAACCAGACAAGGGAATCAATTTATGAATTCGTGAAGAGAAGTGAGGGTTTCCAGGCTTTGTAGAGGCTGATAAACTAAATGTCATCAACTGGAGACCATCCTCAGCTGCTGATGCTTATGCGGTACTGTAATGTTCATCTTAAGGATAATCAGCATGTTTTTATTTTCCAGTTTTACTAACTTGTTTATGCAAATTAGCTATTTCATACAGAAATTTTGCTGCACTGACCACCGTGAAAGTGGCCTTCCTTGCTATGATATTACCATTTGTCTATTGATGTTGAAAAAAAAAATGTTTGTAGTTTGGGGCTGCTTGTCTGGTGTGAGGATAGCGGGTTTGTCCAATCCGTGATGCACATGCTTTTTTTTTCCCTCTAATACATAGAGGGCTACGCTAATAAAATTATATTAGGAAGAAAAGATATTAGAAGAAAAAGGGCCAAGAACTTATGCTTATTTCTTACTCTTTTTGTTAAAGTTATAAGTCGCTTTGACTTTCTAGATCACAATAGATTTTATGTATCTAGAAATAATAAATATCTAGATAATTTGGAATGTACCTCAAAACCAAAGTTTACTTATAATTGGGAATGGAGTAGTAGTATATAGAAGCAAATGGGCTAAATGGCTTTTCTCAATCAAAGTAGACATGAGGTTGAAAAGATGTTTTAAATCTGTTTTCCTTTTGCAAGGGCTAGAAATCTTTGAACTTCTGCTTTTAAATTTTGGTAAGATATGGAAGATGTTAGGATGTACTAACAACTATACTTGTTTGTTGTTTCATATTTGAGAACTTTATTTACTTGTCCATAAGCTGGAGTTTCTTTTCTTATAATAATTATCCATGAGCGCATCTCATGGATAACTTGTATTGCAATGATAGTAGAGAGAAAAAAACAGTTCAAGTGTCTCAAATACTATGAAGTAATCCTTGCTATTTGCTTTATTGTTATTTATTACACTTCCAAGAACCACACTCATAACTAACTCCCTCTATTCCAAATTATATAGGTCACATTTAGCGTTGTCCTAAGTCAAACTATAACTAACTTTTGACAAAGTTTTTAGAAAAAAATATATATATTACTATCTATTTCAATTAAATGCACTATCAAGACAGTATAGTTTAACTAAACTAATTTGATGTTGATGCAATTCTCTATAAACATGGTCACACCTAGATAACTTTGACTTGGGACAAAACTTAAGTGACACGGATGTACAATGATTACACTTTATAGATTGATGTCACTAGGGAATCAAACCGATTGGGATGTATAGAGAATTTGGTTATTATGGATTCTCTATGTTAAAGCAATGTGTATGTAACAAGTTCAAAAATTTTTGGTCATTTGTTTAGTCTTCATTTTGGTCCCCATCGCAGATGATAGAAGAATGTAGGGAAACGGTTTTTCTAAGGCTAACGAGGGGAGTAGCTACGTGATGAAGACTTAGCGGGTCCAGGAGTTTTTTGCATATGGTGAAGGAGGTTTTGCTACCACCCCCACCTAAGGCGCAGGCGAGGTGGAGGCTGGCAGGCAGAGGTGGAGGAGGAGTGAATATATGGTGTTAATTCGACATACATAAGGGGTTACATCTCTTGAGATACAAAGTGCTAAATACTTAATGTAGCTCTATTTTTAATATTATATAGGATTCCAAATGGCTTGGCTGGTCTTATCGCGGAGGTGCCTCAGGTGACTTCATAAAATCTCGAGAACTTCGATCTTCTGGCATTAGGGATTCCAAAATGGTTTGGCTGGTCTTAGATGTTTATCAATTTTGCAAATTTGAGTTATGAGGCCAATCCTAAATACAAGTTTGTGGAGGTTTAAATGCACATTAAATAGAATGTCAAGCCATCAATAGAAATAGAGTTTTGCATGTATCGACAAATAGAGATAAAGGGAAAACTTTTATGTGGGCTAAAACAAATTGAGCAGTGAGTGTTTTCAAAATGTTGGAAATCGGATGAAACCCCAACCGAGAGCCCATTAGTTTGTTTTCATGCTTGATTTTTCTTCTTCACCTCGCTAGATGTGCATCGCAGAGGAAATCGTGAGGGACAACGCACGCGTGGGGACCTATAGGCAGTATAATAGCCCCTTTGAACCTGTGCAATTAAACTATCTATTGAGAGAAATCGTTTTCCACACTAAGTTTCACTTATGGAAAATCAGGAGACTAAATCTTGCATTGAGATTGGCCCGAGAAACCGAGCCTCAAAGAAAGACACAAGGCATGATCTAAAGTGATGGATGTTAAGATGAATGGTCGGAACAATCGTCATGTCATCTCTACGTAAATAGAAAAACCTTTTGGGATGGGTCCAACCAAGGGTTGCCTAATTCTCTCCCAAGGGTTGCTTAAAACGACGGTAAAAAGTCGTAAATCCATTTACCGGTGATAGCAACTTTCTCAAGTATCCACGCCCGATACAAATCATTCTCTACCAAGCTCATCCGCATCCTACACGTTCCAATACGAAGACCGGATCCATGGGTCTACATCTAGTACGCAGTCCTTAGAGCTGACATGTCAACGTGAGTATTGAGGTTCAGTCCAAAACGCATTTCCATGCAAAGACATGGGCATATATCTAGTCTAGTATTAAAGAATCAAGCCAAATAACATGATGTGTCCTAAAGGTCCCATAAACCCAACCTACTCATTAAGCTTGTCAATCAATGCTCTAAGCCTCGCTTTTTTTCGGCCTCCGGTAGGCCCCCAATTTTCACCTTTGATTTAATCAGAGCTGACCGCACACCCCGAATCCATTTTTTCTCCAACCCCCCCTCTCACCGACACCTCCGGAGCAGCGGCTGGAATTCATGGCTCTCCGGTCCGAGCCGGAGCGAGCCGGGAGCCCTATCCCGAGGGCCTAAGTTCTTCAACGGGCTTATTGGTCAACACTCTAGTCAACAGATGACCGTTTTTCTTATCATAGTCCATGAGACCCGATGGATTGTCCGCCAAGACAACAGTGCCTTTCGCTAGAAGTCCCTAATTTGATTTTAGTAATTAAGTGACAACAAGTTATCTAATATTCTATACATGAGTTGATAAGATAGGTTGTCTACAATGCAAGGTTGAGTGACACTAAACCTTAAACCCTTGGTCCCTAATGGACGCGTTCTAAGCCAATCAGTCCTCTTCCAGCTTTTTTCCCCTTTTTCCCATTCATGTCTTCTCTTATCACAACTCCACCATGCTCCAACCCTACCTAGCGCTCAGCAAGTCCTTGTTTCCCCCAACACCTCGTAGGCCTGCCTAGCACTCCAGCTACATTTTTCCTAAGCAAGAGCGCGTGAGCACCATCGCCGGCAAACTACACGTGGCCTCACCTTCCTATAAACACCAATTTGTTTTGATTTTTCACATTTTTAGATGTGAGTACCAAGTGCAATTAAATCACCAATTTTCTCAAAAATTTGTTTGCCAATTTTAGTAATCAGTTCCCCTTGCAGCTCTCACTGCAGCCAAGCTCCATGGGGCCCTCGGATGCTTCCACCCTCCCTCTTTTGTGGTGAGGCGCATGACGTCCTAGTGGCTTTTTCTTTTTCCCCCTTTTCCCATTGGGTTATTTGGTTTCCTACCATTACAATTTTCATTGATTGGAAACATGTCATTTACTATTTTGTCAATTGTGAAGCCTGCGCCATTATAACTTTTCGCTGTATGTTGAAATATGTCATTGGCTTCTGGCCGCGAGTATTTGCCCACTGCGGTCCTACGTGTGGCATACTGAACCACGCGTAGATTACTGTCACCATGTGACGTCCGTGACTTCCGCTTCCCTCTCACGTTCCACGATCCGTGCAGCTCAACCACTAACGACTGCATGAAGGCAGTCTGCTGGCGGCGTTCTCGAGGCGAGCGCTATCTGGCTTTCGTGCTACGACGGCGCAACACGGCTAGCGAAGCGGCGCGCGCGCTGGAAGACGCAGCGCCGGCGGCAAGCGGCGTCGCGGCGGCGTGTCCGACGGCGGCCAGTGACTTTCAGCGGCGCAGCGAGGCAGGATTAGCGCGGATGCAGCCGCTTACAGCTCGGCAAAGGCGCATGACCCGCGCAGGCAGCGCCACGATTGCCGTACGTGCCTCGGTCGACGAATGCGTGAGCAGCAAGAAGCGCATGAATGCATGCATGAATTACATGTATTGTCTTGCCATCTGTTCGAGCTGTGCAACGAACCGGAGAGAGGGGAAACGTGCATCGGACGAGATAATTCAAGTGAGAGATAAAAGAGAGGAATAGACGACAAGCCACCTGGACGCTTAGTTACTAACAGGATATAGACCTGATGTGGTTCGTAGCTACGAGGATCATAGGCCCTAAATACTTCTGTAGCTAATGACATGGTTTCAACATATGGGAAAGTTGTAATGACGTGTTTCTCACAATAGAAGAATAGTAATGGCATGTTCTCAATGAATGAAAATTGTAATGACAGGAAACTAAATAACCCTTTCCCATTCATGTCTTTTTTATCACAATTTCTAGCACTATGCAACAACCCCACTCACGCTCGACAAGTCTTCGTTACCCCAACAACTCACAGTTCTGCCTGAAGGTGCAAGAGCGCGCCTTAGCGGTCTAAAAACTACATTTCCCTAAGCAAGAGCGCGCATTGAGCACCATCGCAGGCAAACTACATGGGCCTCACCTTCTACCAACACCCAATCTGTTTTGATTTTGTCACATTTTTTTAAAAACAATTGAGATGTGAGCACCAAAGTGCAATTAAATCACCAATTTTGTTTTTTTTTTATTGACAATTTTATTGTAGATTTGGAATTTTAGTTTAGGCAATCATTTCCTAAATCAAATAAATCAGCCATAAGGTTTATATATATAAAAAAATGTCTAGCATTTCATGCTGATGCATTGTTGCGGCAGATTTCAAATATGGCTATGCTGACCTTTTTTTTTCTTTTTCTTCGATTATTTTTTGGCCTGTTCACGGGCCATCGCACGCACCGAGACCCAAGCGGTGAGGTGAATGACACACATCAAACAAAACACATCACTCAGCATCAGTGCAAAGGCTCCTCCAGCCTCTCAACAAACCCTCTGCATAGCCATTTAACCTGGTACAGGGAAGTCACTCGAAGCCCTCGCAACAAACCAGAACAAAGACTAGGCATGCAGGGCAGCAAAACACAGCCGTCTTCCTGCTAGTCGTATAATTACATCAGGGATCCACACTAAACTACGGGAGGACTACCTTCCATTTTACTCCTAAAACAGCCAAATCGCTTGAGAGGATGGAGAGAAGGTTGACAAAAATTTCCACCTGGGCGATTGCCAGAACCACTATAATTCAGATGTCTGCATCACAGCAGACCATGTGTTAGGGTCAAAAAGATGCAAAGCGGTGAGTAACTGACATCTCAACTCGGTTGATTCCTAAAATGATTTTCATCCAGGGAGCATAGTATGGAACGCGAATAATATAGGGGCAGAGACAGTAACTAATTTTTAACAGTGCATATGGATATCTTCATTGAGAGTGCAACCGTATGTAATAAAAAATAAAAACAAAGAATAAGAAAGTCAACATCACCTAAGCAGCTCAATCAGCTTAAGTCAATACTCGGTAAATATGCAGAGCTAAATATCTGGTGCGGAACTCATTCACTAAATGCTATGTCCACGGACAAATCTGAACAGAGACACCCGATGTCAACAGAGTTCCTCGAAACCCTTCCTCAACCTGTAGTGTATCAGCTTTCTGTTCTGAAATTTCATCTGAAACATATAAGCAGCAGACGCTTAAAACCATTAGCATCCACTCTTTTTTTTAAAAAAAAAAGAATGGTTTGACACATCACTTTTGGTTATTTACCTGCTATGTCACGATTCTCATAGATTTCAGTGTCTCTGACCCAAAGAGTATCCCCAGGAAAAACACCCTTATCAGCAAGAGTAGCAAGGTCATCTTCAATCTCAACAGTGCCTTTGTGAAGTTTCTGGTTCTCCTTAATCTAAATGTAACAAGAGCACAGGTAGGCCATTTGAATAATTTAGTTAAAAATGGGATGAATAAAGATAAAAACAAGAAAACACATCCCATATAGCTAGACACAAAGGCAAAAATGTATGCAAGTCCCTTTTGAGATATGGACAAAAGGAAATAAATATAGTGCAGAGCATGGTTTCAGAGGCGACTAGGGCCCAGGCGAGATCTGAGTCCACTGACCAACAAGGTGCCACTGTTCCCTTCCCCCAAGGTGAACTGGCCAGCTGGGTACGCCTGGATGCCTTTGAAGCAGGGGTACATACTAGAACTGTGATCCCAGAATTTGAGATTTAGTGGCGTACCCCTAAAGATTCCCATATCATGAGTTTCAACTGATAGATGGATGTAGAACCAGAGACTTTCAAACTGATCGAAGTAGAGCCTGTTCTCCTGGAACGCTTTGAAGTCCGGACGGATCTGCTACAGAAAAACCGGCTTTACACGCTTCTTTAATAGACTTTGGTGCTTCTTTCCCACGGACAAAATAAACATGGATGTCTTCATTCTGATAATTGAGTTTCTCCACCAATGCACAGCTCTCTCTTTTCTCCAATACATTCTTCACAAACCTAACATACAAAATTCATCGATAGAGCTGAAACGGGAGAAAAAAATGGAAAGTAACTTTATACTCATTACATTTAAATCATTTCACTGCCTGCAAGCATTAAATCATTGAGAAGTCTGTCTGGAACTTGGAAGAAACTACTACAGGAGCTTTTTTGACGGTTATTACAGCTAACTATCCCAGTTTTCATCAAAAGAGCATCATTTGAAGAAGCACATAGCAAAAACCCACACCCCCCAAAAGGATCACAAAATTACATACACGCCTTGTTACAAATACACAGTCCAGCCATTGCCCAAAGTTGGGCCTCCTAAGCAAGCAGTAAGGCTGTCACCTTATTGGCGGCAAAGCTATCAAAGACACATTTGGTTCTAAGTAAAGACACATTTGGTTCCTAAGTTTCCAAAGTGTCCAAGCCCCTAGGATAACGAGTGAGTTGATGCCTCTGCAATTGTCCATCGACAGTCTCATCAGCTCTATTCCACCAGTCCTCAAAAGAAGTATCATTGATCGAATGATCATTGACGCCGGAGTTTTCACAAGACCGTATCATTGATCGCAATGATCATTGACGCTGGAGTTTCACAAGACCGACACCCTACCAACAGCTGAAGCCATCAGTCCATCAGTCATCGGCAGTCCAGGCACCAAAGTGACGTCTTCGGCTTGGCCCACGTGAGTGTGTGCTTCTAATCGGGTGGGGCCACTAGATGCAAGATGGCCCAGACATCGGCAGCAGAAGCAGCATGTACAATGCCGACACTCTAACGTACCTGGGAGGAGGGGAGGGTGGTTGGCCCTGCAGAGGGCACGTTTGGTGGCTGCCGGATCCGTGGTGGACACCGGCAGATGGCTGTGGGGGAGGTGAGGTGCCAGGGGAAGGGAGGAGAGACACTATCCATTTCTGGACATTCCATAAATTACCCAACTACCTATTAGCATGTCAATCTAAACAGCCCCTTGCTAATAAAATTAGGTAGCAATAATTAGCACCTATTACCTATTATCTGCCAAACTCTTAGCACTACTGGATCCGACCATGCCTTAACTTACATGTTACATCAATACTATTCCAACCAAAAAAATTATTATATATCTATTGTTATGGATTGTACGGGCATGATAGTACTGCCAATTTCTTACTTTAGCTAGCAACATATACAAGGTCGTATATCATACATATGATACAACTCCTACAAGACCTTCCTAACAATATTTTCTCATGCCTCAACCATGGGAACCACTAATACTAGAATTCAGTGATGCATCTAGAGGAGCTAGTTTACCTCAGGGTTAGTTCTGATATAGGGTTCTCTGGCTCCCAAATCATCATCTGTGTCATCAAGAGATTTGCCTTGATCTCCATCCACAACGGCATTGCTTCAGATGGTCCATGCATTTTGTCTTGAGAGCTCTTGCTGAAAGCAATTTCAGCAGATATACCTTTTATCAGGTGTGGCATTCCACTCCTCAGAGAATAATCTCCAATCGCCCTCTGGGATTACTGTTAACCCATCAGTCTGAAAATAAAAAAGAAGACGATTAACTATAGTAGCAATCAAAAAACCCAAATTAACTACGCAGTTAGGGCTTGTTTGGTAGCTTTGTCCTGCACTGTTTCGCCTTAAACAGGCAAGGCTTATGCAAACACCAAAAGCTTGTTTTTACCCAGCAAACTCGCACGGGTGAACAAGGATATACATGCACATGATGAAGAGCTAAATAAACTATCCCACATGGGCAAGATATGTTTTAAGACGATGGAGCTGCTCTTCCAAACATAGCATCCGCCGAATCGAGTCCTTGCCACCCAAATAGAGGCTCCTCCACAACGAATCAAGCTCAAGGGAACCAAACAGAAATGCATTTGAGATTCGCCCCTCCTGCCGGGGCGAGGCGCAGACAAGAAGAGCAAGGCGAGGCGAGGTTGGCAAAGCTACCAAACACCCCTTAGACAATGCAAAACAAAAGGATAAAGTGACAAAGAGTCTGCTCGATGATTCAAGAACAGTAGAAAGAAGAAAAAGCATAGTTAAAGACAGCAAGAGGGCCACATTTCATACCGAAGGACCTGGTTGATGTTATGGTTTTCGAAAAACTACAGTTTTAAAATACCATGCATAAAATCCCATAGTTTGAGAGTACCACAGTATTTTGTAGCATTGTCAAAGCAACGATGTAAGCATGTGTGTTCATGATGCCATATTAAAAAAAGGTAAAAAATCTGATAGGTCCCATTACTATTCAGTGCTTGATTTTTTTTCCCCCACAATGGTAGAGCCGAATTTCATTACTTGAAAGCAAACGAAATTAAAGAAACTTGTATCAGCAGAAAACACATATCGAGCCTAGCTTGATAACTAATGATAGAACATTTGAAACAAAATAATGATAAAACAAAGATACTTGTTTGATATATATGTATGGATACATACTATCAGGACATCAAAAAAGAAAAATGAAGATCCCATACAAAGCTAATTAGTACATTATCACAAGAATGGATATACATCCGTATCATTATCATTCCAGGCTTTCAGCTAAATGAATATTGAGATCAAATGGAAGCACAAGAGAGATGTGGCTTCATTTTAGAAAAGAGGGTGGGAGTGGATTTTCTGCATGTATTCTAACAAAACCAAGTAATCCCTGATACTATAAAAATACCTTGCATCCAAATAGGAACTAATATGCCTTTGTGTGCATTCAGTGGCAAAGCTAGAGCAAATTGAATGGCTTGTGTATGCACATACGATGGAATTATGGTCAAAATCACTGTTTTTTTTCTTTTTTTTGTGTGTGTTGGGGGGTGCAAATCTAATTACACTACACCTTGTCACTGTGCATTGGCAGTATCTCAGAGGCGGCAGTATACATACTTGGTTTCCACCGCTTAAAGATGAACCAAGCATCCAAGAATGATTTAAAACATCACTTTATTTAACCCCCCCCACACACACACACACACACACCTCCCTATGTATATTTTAAAGCCTCAGCCTCAAAAGTCAAAAGATAAGCATTAGTAAGTAAAATTTGTAATAAAGACCACAAACTTACAGTTGATGTTTTCTGAGTGATGCTCCCACGCTTACAGACAAGATCCAAAGGCCTTTGCAGCAATCTTGAATGCTGAAAATTATCAATCCACATGTTCAACAATAAAGCCTTTATACACCCAACAACTAGAATTAATAAACAAAATACTGTCGGTCACAATCAATAGAAACACAAATATCCAATCAAGACAAAAATTCACAATAACCTATGTAAAATTTGTATGCATTATACTAAGAATACAGATTAGTTGACACAGGAGTCTGTATTCAGGTTTGACTGAATTGATGTGCTATAACACACTACTAAGAATAAAAATACAATACAACTTGTTATATGCAAAACTGTACTTTGTCAGCGATCACGTTTTATACCCTGCTCTCTAAAGTCATTATCTATTCAGAAGTATAGATTACAAACATTACTAAAGGTAACCTCATGACTTGGGTATAGAAGTTCTGACAAGGGCATCTTTGAAAGTCTTACCATTTGTTCTCAACAGAAAGCCTCACTCACCTAAACTCGAATTCAAATATTTGAGTTCCACTGTTTTATTACCGTATAGGTATGCAAACCGGACACATACCAGCATGTGACACATTAGTTTACCTTTTCACATATAAGTGAACTGACAACAGCTTCCAGACACTGAGGTTCTGGTAACGAAGAAATATTTTTCCCGGTGGTTGTAATATAAGCTCTCCATTCTGAGAGCCATGATGAAGGAACCAAAAATATATTTTTGACCAGGATGAAGCGCAAAGCTTTTCCCAGATGCCAACTTTTTCGTGTTTGTGTCGTTGCTTTAGTTTCTCTGCTCTGGAAGTCATACACCATGTATAAGAAAATGCATATTAGACATAAATATTTCAGCGAATAATCCAATATCTAAGACTGATTTTCTGAGTTCTGACTTTATATTACCTAAGATTACCCTCCACAGAAGCAACATCAGACAATTCCTGATGGCAAATTTCACACGGTTGAGAATCTGATGGAAAAGTCACAATATCATCAGCCTTCTTCTTCGTTCATTGTCTCATAGAGAAATAACCAGAGGCTCTCTGGTACAGATACTCGCTTTGCTCCTGGAGCATACTCCGCAGAAGATCCCCATGGCAACATCTTAAAGCACTTGTTGGTCCATTATCCGCATCAGAAGGGATATCAGAATTTTTCCTCCGCAGCCACTGAGTCAACCTAGGAGTAAACAGCAAAAATATCAGCTAGTGCAGCAAGAATGCACACAAGACTACAGGAGGGTTGATTCAGAGAAATTTGTTTTGCAAAAAGTTGAAGAAATCACAACCTTAAGGAAAACATAAAGACTACAACTGGCTAAGGTGTAAAAGTTCAATCAAGAAAAACATAACATAATGTAGCAATATAGATAATAATAATTATATAAAACCATGATCAACATTGAGAAATAACCTCCAAGATAAATCTAAACATAGAGCAAGAGAGTAAGATCATGAATATGAATCTTGTATTAACACCAAATATATCAATCCCATTCTGATACGGCGAGAAGGGTGGGTATGTCTCTCATACCAGTGCCCAAATCGGCATAGAAGAGCCTTCATTCCGTTATGGCCTCAATACTAACCAATACTAATCATTTGGCATTCTATGAATTTCGGTACCGGCCCAGACTAAAGCCCCGTTCCTAACTGGGCCAGTCTAAGACTATGACAAGTGCATCATGTGTTGTTTTGGACCTAAGATCATGTATTTGAAGCATGATATGACTTCAGATTATGTATGCATATAAACATGCAAATCGTTTATGTATATGGATATTTGCATATCATTTTATAATAAAATCTGGAATGATACACCAGCATAGGTACCGAGATATTCCATTCCAATAGTCAAATCAGAATGGCCTCTGGAATGGAATTTACTACTATGGTTGAGACGTCTATAGCACGTCACCACAAAAGAGACTCATCGGGCTATAAGATGCACAGTTCACATAAAGGCAGACAGTATATGAGGGCAGTCCTAAGTGCACCAAAAATATTATCTTACACATAGAACAAAGATCAGAAATCAAGAGAAGGATGCATTTTGCGTACCATGTCTTTGAGATAAAGTAAGAAGGACCATCTGGACAATTACCAGACAGTGCTGCTTCTGCAAGGTTTTTTAATGATGCTTTTCGTTCACGGTAGACGTCAGCAGATACTGCATTTTTCGCACCATCTTTCAGACACTCCATACAAAAATCATCACTGCTCAATGTTGGTCCCCCTCCATACTTCAATTTTCCATAAAAGCCAAAGACAAATATTCATCAATATGGCACATGCATTAGAAAAATATTACAAAGCATTATATGTTAAAACTACAATACTACAGCATGCTGGAAATCATTGAACTTCAGCAATGCAAGATAAAATTCAATGAAGTGCAAACCAAGGGGTTGGGTTTCTTACCTTCGAATATAGTTTCCCCCAAGCTACAGATGATAGTCGCTTCATTGATGTGACTTTAGATGCTGGAACCTTTCCATGTTCGCATTGAATTGGACCATTGTCAATGGAACTGCAGGGAAAAAAAATAACTGTAAAATGATGATATTTCAATTGAGGAAGGAATATCAAGAGGGCAACAAGTTGCCACATAAAACCAGTTAATACTGCAGTGTCATGCAAAATATTAAAAAAACTATTTCTATGCCAACTGTTGGTGCAGTCACTGCTTGCGACAGCCGAGGTGCTGTCTTGTTGTTTGTTGCGTAGGGATTAGAATTATTAGCCCCATGAGACGCAATGGCCCATAGCATTCAATATCACAAACATTGCCATGCAAACTAAAGATGCTCATGCCAAAAGTGATTATAGAGACAAAATAATATTAGATTATCATTTCATTCTTAACTTGATCATTGATTCCTTAGTGACTTCTGGTGCTCTTAGCTTGATCATGGTTTTGCAAATTTTGCAAAGTTTTGGCAAGCTGACAAGAAAATGTGTTAAATGGTGGGAGTTTGCCAAAATTTTGGCAACCATTGGAACAAACTATGTGCGAAATTTGTCAGACCTGGGCAAATTTTGACAAGGAAAATTTGGCCACATCAAACAAACCCTTAGTTCAGTAGACATTTTAAGTTGACAATTAACGTTTTGTAAAAGAAAATATGAACTTGGTCATTAGAAATAGTTTGTTTAAGATTACTTGTTCCTCTTGAATTAATAGGCATGTTAAGCCATTAGCTGCTCTTATGGAAAATGCCCCCAAGATAAGATAAATGCCCAAACATACTGAGAAGTACTGGCTAAAAGATTCATAATCCAATCACAGGACAGAAAAAGGTGGTCAAGATGTATCCCATCTTATCCAAATTAACTAGTTAAGAGGAAAAAAAAAAATGTAGCAGGAAAAAAGGTTGGCAACTAGCCCATTTCATATAGCCACTAAAATATGAAAAAAAAATAAGATGTTCTCAATAATATTAGACACAGTCAGAGAATTGTTTTTCTTATTTCTCAATACACCGGTTTAAGAACAAAAAACATGTTATAGGCTTACAATGACCAGGACACAATCACACAACCTTGACAACCACAACCAAACATGAGCCTGCACAGCCCTAACAACACGCGACCAACCACAACCCTAGCTAATAACATACAACTAAGCATGACCCGAACACAACCTTTCCAAGCATGAACAAACATAGCCAAAGAAACAGGCTACGTTACAACACGTTACATGAGCAAGCTAAATAGTGAGCAAGAGATTAAATAGACTTAAGAGATGGATGGTGAAGTCGCAAGACCTCCATGATCCATCAATTAATCATGATGGAAGGCGAAGTCAGACAAAAGTTCAATGTAATGGCTGTACTCAGATACACTTGTTTGTAATACAAACAATGTTATTAAATCGGCTAATCGTCGCTAATCACTCTGGTTCGTCCGGTCGAACCTAGTCGCCTTGGGACCGACTAGGGCGATTAATCGCGATTAATCGACAAGTTGACACTACCAAACCTAGTCGCCTTGGGACCGACTAGGGCGATTAATCGCGATTAATCTGATGACTGTAAAACATTACCAATCAGGGCGACTAGTCAACGATCAGGGCGATTAATCAACCTCTTATACAAATAACAACATAGCCTGGATTAAATACTAATTTAATTTTCATTTAGTAGACGAGCTGGCCCTATGATATGCTTCTAAAGTACTGAGACAAACACCACTTTAGTATATACTGCATCATCATGAGAATATTATCCTTCCAAAAGACGGAGCAGTTCTATGCACGAGAGAGGGGTGCAAGAATAAACTTACGAGGGGGGGGTAATGTTATCTGCCCATTGACGAAGCCAGTCTGTTGAGATCCAAAAATACGAATCATCGTCTGGATCAGCAGGTGCTTTTGTCAGAACATTTTTTACTTCTTGGCGTCTCTCATTTACATATGTCACATGACTGTCCTTCTTGCTTTGATATTCCTCACATGATTTCATATATGATGCATTTTGCTCATTAATTTCATCAAGAAGATGCTGTGGAAGTGTATCATTATTGATTTCCACAATTTTATTGTTTTCTGTGGCATTGTCATCCTTGGTGGTACATTTGTACATCAGCATATAAGCATCTGTAGATGAAAACATCTCCACCTTGGTAGAAGTGGGTGCTGCCTCCTGGTGACCATTGCTATTATTATCTGTGACAGAACCTGCTGTGGAGATACATTGGGCCTTATGGTCATCTTTATTTGATGCCTTTCCAGGTTTTTCTCCAAATGGATGCAAACCAAGTTTGGATACAGTCTCATCATCAAACTCCCACCACTGCCCACTGCTTTCATCTTTTATGTGTGCCACATAGTGTCCACTATTAGCACCAGTACCCTTGTGAATTAAAATAGCAGCCAGGTCATAAGTACAACTAGCTGAAGGGTTTGACAACCGTTTTCCCAAATCAAGCTGTTCTGGGAAACTGAATGTTGAAGAAATCTTTTTCTTTGTTGTTGTCTGGAAATGAGAAAAGTTAGAAAAAAAATATTTGCAAAAGAAAAGGATAAGAATGCACGGGTAAATAAATGTGGAAGGAACATATTACAACAAAACTCTGAATCCGCTTTGCATCAAGGTATATTACCTTTGGGAGGAATACATAACGCTTCAGCTGAAAGTTGACAACAGGAGGAAGTGATCGAGTTTTTTTATGCAACGAGTGGCATCTACCCTTTTCTGACATGACTCACAAAAGTATTGGTTCTCCCCATCCAGTGCTTCTTCACTAAAGTAGTCATTCAGACTTTCTTCTAGATTATTTAAACCTTTAATATTCAACTCCAGCTCGTAAAAAGTCTTCCATTTTTGAAGACGCTGCAGAATTGTTTCCACATGATGAGCACCTGAAGGATTAATGGTTAAACACCAGTTCCACAAAAATGACACTGTATCTTATCAAATTCAGCAGTATGGAAACAACGAGCTAAAGCATAGTCAGCATTGAGCACACTAACATAATGCAGCACATAGCATAAATGAGACTACTGATCATTTTAAGTGACCCATTTTGACAACTCAACAGTACAATAAGAATACTATAAGTATTGAATTCTTTCAACATCAGCACCATGAAATGAACATCATCACTTTGATGTGGATAGGTTATGAATGAGAATACACACAGAAAGCAAAGATGATAGCGCAGGCACATGGCATCTACCTAATCCCTTTCTAACCAAGTATGTGACTATTCAGTGTAACAACAGAGCCTTCAAAATCTACCTCAGTATGCTTCTCTAAGCACCAGATACAGCAAAGTAGGAGTCTAGTTCAGAAGAATTAACGTCAGGCTCAATTTTTATCAGACAAATCAAGCATTTAGGGCCTGAATGGCTAAGCTTAGGTGTGGCATGCTATTATGCTAAGGCATGAATCAACAGGCCCATGGTGAATTTGGATTCATGGAAAAAGCAGAATTTTACAGGAATGGTTGAGGATTGTAGTTGACCAAATGTTATCCTTACAAACCTAATTATAAGAAATCTTGCTAACAAAATTCTTATAACATCATAAAGTTTAATTTTCTATCATTCAAAAATCCAAACCTAGAACTGCTAAGGAAAGTTACTTCAAGTGCATATCCCATACCTTGTCACGTGCGATACACGGCCACAAAACAGATCTTGCACAATTGTTCTAGCTCCAGGAACTTTGGAGTGACTTAACGATTGCTCGAGCAGAGATAGGAACAAGGTGAGAAATTCATGGCTGTCCTGCTGGACACCATTGTCTAATTCCAGCGTTTTAATAAAAGGCGCGAATCTATGAAAGCCATTTTGCTTGAGTGCAACTGAGCAAACAGCCGTGACAACTGATCCAGAACAGGATGTTTCTTCAAAACTTCAAGCTCTAAAGAGAAAATTCCAAGCGGAAGGATATATTCATGTAAAGGCACTGAAGTATGCTATTTGCATAACAGGTTGCACCCAGATTAGTCAATCCAGCAGGCGTATCAGTGGATACACGGAGGTCCTTGGATGGATTAGAGCCTAGAGAGCGAATAATTTCCTGCATTTTCTGCCAGAGACCGGTTTTGCGAACCCCATTGGCAGCGGGAATCAACCCACAGAAACAATTTGGAGAGTCCTTGGTATTCCCATGACAGCCATGGCAAGGCGCTTTCCACACCATGTAAAGCTGGCGGATGTCACTCTTTGAGATATCGCCATCAGAGTGTATCTTCCTGCAAAATTGGTAGCCCCAGAAAAAAAACGGGTAATGTAAACAATGTGACCCACTTTCGAAACCGCTGGTATCTGACAAAGAAATCACGCATCCATACTTGAAAACAGCCGCGGACGGGCTACTGGATTCATCGGACCGCGGCCTCTTGTTCTTGTGGCGAGTGTTGGGCCTGTTCATCAGGGGCGGACCTAGTGTAGCAGGGGAGGACCCAGTCGAAGTTTCGAGGCTTGACAAACAGCTAATAGATTAGGGTTTCGGTGCTCAGCTTGAAGGGAAGGGAAGAGAAGGGGTGGAAGTACCTGGTGGGTGCTCGTCGCCGTCGAAGAGACCAACTAAAGCCTCACCTGGCTTAGGGCGGCGGCAGCGCCGGCGCCGGCGGCACACTAGTCGTCGGAGAGCGAGAGGGGGCCGAGAGAGCTAGACAGAACGCACGAGCACGGGACCGAAGGGCGGGGCCGCGGGCGTATGGAACGATCGCCTGTAACCTTAAAGGTTAAGCCTTGCCTGGCCAGGCCAGGCCACCCCTCGCCAACACGAGCAAGCTATTCTTTTTGAACCCGCAACGCCTGCAAAAGATAGCAAAATAATTGCGTGTCTGAGATTTTTCTGTTCCTGTCTTTCACATCTTCAGCAATCAAAAGTTGTCATGTCATAGATAAATAAAAATACCACACATAATTTCTTCTGTTCCATGTCTTTCGCTTCTTCAGCAATCAAAAGTTCTCATTGACATAAAAAAAGATAAAACAAAAATATCATTTGCCCTGACGTGGGTTTTGGCTAATTAATGACAATCAAATTAGGTACTAATGGTGTTATCAAGT
This sequence comes from Hyparrhenia diplandra, assembly GCA_015847255.1. NCBI lineage: Eukaryota > Viridiplantae > Streptophyta > Magnoliopsida > Poales > Poaceae > Hyparrhenia > Hyparrhenia diplandra. The sequence continues at coordinate 24,263 of JADLZK010010817.1, forward strand.
TATATTCTCAGGTGTTAGTCCCTTGAAAGTCTCGAACGATGACATTTGGTGATTCTAGCACCCTCAGTTCATTTGGATGGAAAGCGTTTAGACTCAAATGCCAAAAATAGATTTTATTCTTAATTTGAGTTATAAGAAGCGCCGCACTATCAAGAGGGACTCAAGGTATGTTTCGACTCAAATGCCAAAAATAGATTTAATTCTTAATTTGAGTTATAAGAAGCGCCGCACTATCAAGAGGGACTCAAGGTATGTCGACTAAGTGGGGAAGTAGTGCTCAAAATGCTCTACATATATTTACACTTGAGAGGATCACTCACATTCACAAAAAAACTTGTTAAATTGGATTTGTGCCTGGGAGCACTAGTGACACCTGGCGGGCCAAATTCGCGGGCTGTTTTTGCCCTGATGCACCAGTGGCACTGGTCAAGGATCGGTGGCACCCGGTAGTTCAAAATCCCCCAAAACTCAATTCTGGGGGGAAAATGAACCGGTGGTACCAATGAAACACTGGTAGGCCAATTTCCCGTAAAACTCTGTGTTTCTAAAAGTTCCAAGTTTGTACTAGCGGGGGCACTGGTAGGCTAAATTCTCGCGGATCTGTTGGATTTTTTTCTCTGTAACAGTCGAATCCCACCGGTGGTATTGGGGCGACTATATATACATCTCCGCTTCGCTTCTAACTGTTACCCACGCCATTTGCTCACTCATACCCATAGGAAAACAACTACCAAGCATTGACTCACACTCTCTCTCACCTCCCTTGCTCCTAGATTCAATCTCTTGCAAGATTTTAGTGGAGAGGCAAGTTTTGAGAGTGGAAAACTTCGATTTGTATCTTGAGCAATTGATTCCCCTCCTAGTTGGCTTGGCTCGAGTTTTTTACTCTTAGGTTCTTGGAATACTAACCAACTAGGCGTTCTTCATGGTTGTCTGTGTTGTTCTACTTGTGAGGGCACTCCAAAGTGTTTGTATCACTGTTGTATTTGTTAAGCCCATAAAAGAATCAAAGAGAAATAATCCATAAGCACACGGATACCGATGTAGCACTTCACACGGGACAAAGGTTTTAAATATCGAACCCACAGAGAGAATGGTGAGAGAGTGGCTGAGGCTATAGCTGGATCCCCGAGCAACTATCAAGGACTGAGAGGATAAAGAGGTAAGGGGAGACCACTATGGTTGTCTAGCTTATTTTCTTATAAGCTATGTTGATATTGTTCTTATGGGAACATTAATCATAAGAAAAGGCACTAGCAAAGAGTGCAAACTGTAACAATAGGGCCCCACTAAACCTACTGACAGGAGGTGGACTATACAAAGAATTAATGAGGCTAGAGATCATTTGTTAGTTACCACTGATCTGGAAGGTAGGGTCCATACACGAGCTAGCTAGTCTAAGCGCCACTCTTACACTAGACAAAACAATTTCAAACCAAGAGCTTTAGTGAAATGAAGTACTCTAAAAGAGTCGCAAACCTTAAGAACAATAGAACAATGTTACTTACTTGAATAAAATATTGAACCACCATAATTTCTCAGGAGCAAGCCCCAATGGAACTTGATCTCGGAGGTACAAGATGAAGAGGAGACACCAACAAGTGCGGGTCTTCCTTCACCCACGCTTCTAAATCTCTAAACAAGACTAGTTGAAATTTCTCTTAGAGATTACAGTAACTAATCTCTCAACTTGATTGCTTGGCTCTCAACTCTATTTTAGGGCTTCTAGTTCTAAACCAGAGAAGGCTAGGGCTTGGCATGTTGAATAATGAATTGAATGATTCTTGGTTTATTACTATTTCATAGTATATAGGGGTATTAATACTATACATTCTAGTTATAGATACCTTCCTAGTGGTAGAATATAGCGGCAACTTTGGTATTACTCTAGGTAAAATGCTACAATGGTATAATTATCTATTTGCTTGTAGAACATATGTTATTTATTTATTTTTATATTATTCTTTATATTATTTTTCTGCCTAGTCTTATAATACTATTTATGACATGAATATATTTCTAGTTCATAGTTGGGGATGACAACCTAATCTCATAGTTAGAAGTATAGGTAACTGAATCATGACTAGTTTATTGGTGGCAAAATAATTTTAATACCAACACTATTTGGGGCCATTGCTATTTTAGCATTTTTAGCGCCGTTGTTATTTTAGTGATATCGCTAAGCAATGTCAACAATTACCTTCTTTTTTTTCTTTCAATCAAATCAACCTAGGAGTTTTTGCATAAAATTTAGAATCAAAACATAGCTATCCTTCTCTTTAGTGGTAATCTCAAATCACTCAATATATGTGGTATTTCTAGATTCTGACCAAGGCATTTATGATGAATGCCTTATAAGCATCCTGATTCCTATCTCTACAAAAGCTTTATCTCGTAGTTTTAGGTATGTCAAGGATGTAGCATACTTACATTGCATATATTGTAAAGTCAAATCTCAGATCTATGGAGGGGGATGTCATACTATTATGCTCTCTTAGAAACTCTCTCTCCTTTTGCAAAACTTAGAACACTTTTGCAAAAGACGTCATGGGCTATTTTTTTCTTCTTCCTTTTTTTTTTTTTTTGAGGCGGCCATCCTAACTTGCTTGGGACCGACAGGTTTGGTTCGGTTTGGTTTGGTTTGATTTGGGTATCTAAGTACCCATTGCTTTCATGACAGACACATGTCATTTTCTCTCTTTCTTTTCTATACTTTATTTTGCATAGCCCCATGCCTCATTGATTATAACAAAACTTGAATGCATAAGGAGGTAGAGAGATCAAAACTTATAGCATTTATAAATCCTATAAATCTTTTTTTATTCTATCTAATGGGAGCTGAGGCCCGATCTTAGGTAGGTAGTTGATAAGTCGAATTGTGGAGATCACAACGTAGATGATCCAAGGACTCGACCGAACAAATCGATTCCCTTTAGGTAGTTGATAAGTCGAATTGTGGAGATCACAACGTAGATGATCCAAGGACTATGACCGAACAAATCGATTCCCTTGCAATCACAACACCACTGCTCGGATGGTTATCAACCGAGCACGAAACCCGGATGACCTCACCAAGAAGGCTAGTCCCTACAAGCGATTCATGAACACGAGCAAGAACTAGTAAAGGCAAACTGAATTTGCAATTTGGGGTGTCACAAACCAAAAAGTAGCAGCCTAGTCGGTGGCGAAATCTCACAACAAGTGTGTAGATGCAATCTAAGCAATACCCAAATTTTTTAGCAGTACATATGTGATATTTGTAGTAGAAAGCAACTCTCCTAGAAGGCTATAGACACGTCGGCGTAGACACGTCGGCCTTATAGAGGGATGCTCATCGAGGTAGCCGCCAAAAATGCTATCGTCAGCAACAAAAGCAGGCATATCAAAGCGGTCACATTTTTCTTTTGTTGCGGAACCCAGAGCTTCATATATTAGCCATGGGCAAGATTTGCAATCGGAATCTACAAAATCCCTAAGACACGGTGGGGTCATAAGCCACTCCACCACCTGGTTGTCGCAGGATACAAGACGTGCACATTCATGAGCTAGCTTATTACAATTTTTTCTAACAAAATCTATCTCTACAACATAAAAACGAAGCGTGAGCATGATTTTTTCGTGCGGTAAAAACTTTCAACCGCATATGTCTGCCCCCTCCGTGCGACCCCACCGCCTCCACCCCTCCGTCGGCCGTGCGAAGACAAGAAAGGAAACTCACGCCCACGCATGCCAAGTAAGGCCCGTGATTTCTCCTTTCCTTTTCTACCGTAAAACCATTCAATCTCTACGACATAAAAGAACCGACGCTCCGTCATTCCTGCGACTCCTCTTCCACATCTACCACCTCCGCGCCCACGCTCGCTCGCCGCCCATCACCAGGCTGTCGGAGGCGGCGTGAGCCCCGGACGGGAGGTGGTCTCCCCTCCGCGCGTGCCTCGTCGACACCGACGCACCCCCACCACTGCGCTAATGTCGGGGCGGCCTGGATCTAACACCGCACCGCCTCCAGGCCCTCATCGCCGCCGCAGTGACGAGGGTGCCTCTCAGCGGCCGACGTCGCCTCCGGGTGGGTCGACATGACCAGCCGCTGCAGCCCCGCGCGCGCCGCCGCGACAACTGCGCCAATGCCACCGCCTGGATGGAGGCCGAACGCCGTTTCCAGTCCTGCGCCACCGCCATCGCCGCGGACGAGGGCGCCTCCTCCGTGCACGCCTCGCCGATGTCGCGGCGTTGCGCATCCGCGACGAGCGACTCGGGCATGCGGACTGCCGACCGGGACAAGCTGCCGGCGCGCCTTCCGGCGCCAGCGGTAGGCCCCTGCTACTCGCTCGCGACGTAGAGGAGGAGCGGCCGCGCCACGATTCGCGTGGGGATCAGGAGCAGGACGCTCGTGGGGAGCAGTTGGACCACGCCGCGGTCCTCACCACCACGGTCTACGCTCAGCAACACTAGATCCATCACGTCGACTTCTACATGGCTACGTGCACCTCCTCCACCTTTGACCGCCACCCGCATTGATCCCAGGTGCCCTCTCAGTTTTTCCCATGGTGAATCCCTAAATCCCTAGATGTTGGTGTATGTTCTTTTATTTTGCCGCATCTGAAAATGAACGCTAAAACAAGCTTTGTTTGGACATTGTAGAGTATGCAGGGTTTTCATTAGACTTGGCAACATAGAGTGCGCTATTGAAATTAGAGTAAAGAGATAAATTCACATTTTGTTCTCTGTTGCTTAGAAGATGGTGCTTAGAAGAAATTAGAGTAAAGAGATAAATTCACATTTTGTCTCTCTGGTGCTCTCTGTATGCATACCTCTCCCTGCAGGATTTTCCTCTCCCGGCGCTCGCGGAGTCACGCATCGTCCTGATTTGGTGCATGCAGAGAGGGTTGGTTGGTTGGTTGCGGCCTGAAGAAATTATTCGTTGGTTGGTTAGTTTCAGCCTGAAGAACAATCGTTTACTTTTGCGGAGTCAAGACAGAAGCAGGTTTTGCTCGCTTTCACATTGTTTTCATAGGTTTCCTCTCTGCCTGAGCCTACAGTTTCTTAGCCATCGTATGCTTAGCCTACTTTTAGTTGAGGATGATCAACAGATACCTTTATATGACATGGTTTTTTTTTTTTTCATGTGATGCTTAGAGATTCCACAAAATCTCTTTTTTCCTTTGTGGCTGTATTAGACTCTTGAATTTAGTCTTTATCACCTATGTATGCAGGTTATGTCTAGACTGAAGGCATTCTTTCCTATTTTTGGAGTGTAGTATGTCTGTTAGATCCTCAGCAACACCTGCATCCTGTCTCTGGTGAGCGCACTCAAGTTTAATTTCCCTTACCTATGAACAATTGTTGATAAAAAACCTGTATTTAATATTGTTTATTATGCAACTGTTTTTGGAGTAGTACATGTGAACGAATACTTGATTTGAGGATGCTTTTGCATGCATTGTTTCAAATTTTTTTTTAGTTTTTCTTCTCCAGTTTGAAATAAAAATACATTGAACTACTGGATTTCATTATTTATTTAGATGTGAGAAGGGTTAATGTTTAAGGGAAGGTTTGAACTGTATGAAGCACTTTGCATTTCCTATGTACCTTGATCCAATTTGGGTAAAATATTGTGAGCCTAATAATGTACATTGATCCAATTCTGGAGAACTGGGAAAGCAATGGAAAATTATGTGGTTCTAATTAGACATAGTTATCTATAATGGTAACACATTTCTTTTTTGACTTTTTTTGTGCCATTGTGATCTCAAATTTTTAAATTATGAATCAGACATAGTGTTGTTTCAGTGGTGAATATAGTATTGTCAGGAATTTTTTGTTGTCTTCATGTCTTCCTGAAAATAAAGCCATGAAATGTCTTTGCCACGCAATTATATTTCTAACTGAATTGCTTCTTGTGCAATGTTGGGTCTACCTATATGGCTATCTGTTGCTGTCATCCAGTTAGCTTTATTGCAAAAAGAAAAAAAAATTGTTATCCTGACACCTATTCTGAATAACAATATCAATCTACAGATTTGTATGGAAACTGTATTACATTATTATCAGGGATCAGTTAACTGGAAATGGCTTCTCAACTTTGATTATGTGTGGTCTCTACTGTCGGTGACCTGGATTATGTCAGTAAAGTGGCTGAGGAAACCTATAGACTGTAAAAGTTTTTTTTTATTTGCAGGCTTCTGAACTCAGAGTAGCTGGTACAGACTAAAGAGAAGATGCTTAATGCATGTTTCTGAACAAAAGAACTACAATTTTTTTTTTTTGAATTAAAGAAGTTGAATATATGGCTCGTATATGGGAGGAACTAAAACAAGGATATAATCTGTTTACTGTATCTATGATTACACATTAGACTAAATGCAGTGTATACTGTATCTATGGTCTATCCTCATATGCTGCTGTTTTTTTGCAACATAAGTTAAAAGCCACCAACATTATGAGTTTTTTTCCATATGTAAGAAAGGTTAAGTTTATGTCTAGAAGGACATTTATTAAAATTGACAACAAAGTACATGGGTGAGATCCAGTTGAGAGAAAGTTACATTTTTAGCACCTCCAGAACTGGGCAGCTTAGAGGATGATTTAGTTGATTTAGTTCAGTACAAGAGAAAATAGCTGTTGGAGGACTCTGGTCTTGCCTAGCCAAATGTCATATGGAAGTAGTAGGGTAGTGGTATTATAGGTTTGCTTACGGAAAGGGGTGCTTTGATTCTTCACTAGACGCTTTATATAGTCGAAAGTTTGGCATGCTGGTGACTATTACAGCTCCCAGTATTATTATATTGTTCTTGAAACGAACAAGAGCAAGCGCCCAGGTTCATGTTTCAGAATTAATTGACATGTTGGCTCCTCCCCTCTAAACTTTCGAGCTAAAGCTCTAAGCGGGTGGTCTAAAGTTAGCTCTAAAACTGTTGTGCTTCGGATCTTAGAACACATAAATAATTCTTATCCTCTAATCCCTTTTAATGAAACAAATGGATTTGCAGATGTTGGTTGCACCAAGTACTTGAGAAAAAGCTATGAAAATGGCCCTTGGAACATCATATCAGAGCCTTCTATGGACATGATCACATCAGTAAACTGCCTTTTATTCATGGCTGCGCTATTGTGGTTTATAGACTAGGGGACAGTGGATGCATTGTTGTGGTTTATAGACTAGGGGTAACCTGGGCATATTGTATTACAGGTTGAGAAATTGACATGAGTAAAAAAATCTGAGTCCTGAAGAAAAATAGCGGGTTGACCGAAGATGTAGGTCTGTATATGGATTGCTACTTTTTCTTTTTTTTTCCTTCTGTTTTTTAGGTCAAATTAAATTTCCTTTCATGACTGACATGCTTGTTCTATCTCTGAAAGCAGTCCTTATCGCCACATCTCTTTTCCAGGTTCTCTACATTTTACCACAACTATTGGCCACTCAATGAAGTCCCATGGCATCTCCAAATTTATTACCAGGCTTGATCTGAGCAAATCCCTTTGTGTTGTTGCTGACAACTTAGTGATAGTGTGCACTAAACCGTGGCATCAGACTCATGAGATTTAGGCCGATTTTATACAAACAATGTCATTGTGCTTTGTTTCTTATATAAGATTGTGTATCACAAATTGGCCTAATTGTCGTACCAAAAAAATGTTTTTTTATTTTTGGTAACCAGTTCAATGTAATGGTTGATGTATATTCCTGAATTTTAGTCGGCGGAATAGTAAGGAAGCTTTTCAAATCTGCATTTTGTTCGTGAACCTAATGGCATACGAAAGAAATGGATGTCGGGGATTTCTTTCTAGGCCTCTTTCTATTGATATAAAATATTATCTTAGACACATCTCTACGTACATACTATATACAACATAAAAAGAACAAAGAGGAGACATTTTTTTTGTGCGACAATAAAAGAAAATCGTGACTCTTGCTCTTCCGCCCGTCCCGTAAGCCCATTCCATTCTCCTCTCGATTGAAGGGGTTTTTTTCCTTTTTGAGCTCCCGTGAGAGAAAATTAGGAAACTTAAAATTAAAAGAAAAGATCCGCATGCACCCCTCCCCATGCCCAAGTGAATTTAGAAGCGATCAATCACGCCCTACACACCCGCATGTAAATTTGGACTCCACCCATGTGAATTTGGAAGTTGCGATCAATCACGCCCTCCCCACCCCCATGCAAATTTGAAAGGTGCGATCAATCATGCCCTCCCAACCCGCACATAAATTTGGAAGGTTCTATCCTCTCCACCCATGCGAATTTGGAAGGTGCAATAAATCATGCCCTCCCCACGCCCATGCGAATTTGGAAGGTGTGATCAATCACACGCTCCTCACCCGCACGCAAATTTGGAAGGTGCGATTCTCTCCACCCATGTGAATTTGGAAGGTGCGATCAATCACGCCCATGCAAATTTGGAAGGTGCGATCAATCACGCCCTCCCTACCCGTGACGTAAATCCGGAAGGTGCGGTCTCTCCGCCTCCCCACCCGCACGCAAATTTGGAAGGTGCGGGCCCTCCGGGCCTCCCCACCCGCATCAATGGTCAAGTATGCATACATAGCTCCTCGATAATATTATCTTATCTTAATTACGAAGAAGCCCATAAAATAGAGTTTAAAACCGCGGTATCCATGATTGATTGTGTTACTTTTTACAAAACTTATTTAGATTAAATATCTATTTAATATCATTGTTTAATTTTATAGTATTGTTATCTTATGATGCGATCCATTTGTTTTATATAAAATTTAGTTATCCCGAAGCAACGCACGGGCGTTTAACTAGTAAAACTAATGTTTGGAGCCCCCACTAGTTAATTTCTCTCAACATGCAAGACGCCACCTCACCATCCCACTAACACCCCACTAGTATGCCACCTCACAAGTCCACTAACTCTTCCTTCGCGCCACGCCATCAACATACCCCACATGTCTATGGGCATAAAAAAAAGTTATAACTCATGAACCAAAAAAAATAAATTAAATTCTAATTAGACCATTAAATTCATTTTAATAAATCCTTTAAAACAAGATCTCACATGGATATATTTTAATAAAATTATAAGTGGGACCCGTTGGTATAGAGAAAAAAAAAAAAAAAAAAAGAAAAATAAAATAAAAAATGAAAAAAAGAAGAAAGGAAAAGAATAGGAGGGTGATAGTAATATTGTAACTCATAGAATTTTCATTCATACCATGGCAACGCACGGAGAATCCACTAGTTCAATTCACAAAGCGGTCTCATCAGGGGCAGGGGACTGATCGGGACAGTGACGGGGCCAGCAGTAGGGCTGGCCGGGCTCTAACCCCACCTACGAGCCGGTAATCAAGGTTAATCATCAGAAGAAAACAAAAAAATCATCATTAAATCTCCATTGTTTTAGCCCCCTAAAATTATTTCTGGCTTTGTTACTGGATCGGGGGTGTGTGTGATTAGGACCTGCAAAGCGGCGGGATTACCGGGGACTGATCGGGAGTGTGTGAAATTCATATACCAGTAATATGCAAGCGGTCAACGAAAGTTTGATAGTACGTCGCTTGTGTTGCAAACCTGGTCCTGGTAGTGCAAACTGACCTTAATAACTATATATAGAAAACTAAAGAAGAGCTTCTTGATAAAAATTTGATGAGCCTGTGCTGATCTCCTTTTCCTTATCAAGCATGGTCTTTACTTCAGCTCCAAGGAGGACAAGACTACCTCATAGCAGGCACCAACATTTTAAGTCAGCTTACTGTACATACCAAGTCTGGCCCCTTGCATTTTGTTGAGGTGTTTCATCGCACAAATCCTCAATGATTCAAAGGTTTTTCTCTCCGTTTAAGCCCCTTGCATTGGTTTAATATTCGGTGCTATTTTGACTTAAACTCTTAATGGTACATATTCCAAAGTATCCTTCTATTTTAATTTAGTAAAACTACCAATCAGGAAGAATGCCATGACTTGTCATTTCATTAGTTTTGACCTGTACCAATACTGTAGTTGGTGGATCGGTTGCATTTATTTTTAAGAAGAAAACAACAAATACATACTTTAAGAAAAAATCATGATGACTCATTAATAAATTTAGGAATACAAAATATAATATTCACAAGTTCAAATATTTCAAAGATATAGTTCAAAAAATGAAGACAAGCTATAGAACAACAATTTTAAAAATAAATATTTTCAATACTATCTTCTATGCAAGTGCTTGTTAACAAAAAAACGTTTGGATTAAAAAATTGTGAATACTAAATTAAGAAAATAACGACAAGCCAGCTATAAAATATAAAAATAACATATATTATCTTCTACGCACGTGTGTATCGCACCTGCATGTTCACTTGTTGTATTAAAAGACTCATCGTTGTATTAAAGGACTCATCGCTTGTAACTTCTCTCCACGTCCATAATTTGACAGGGCCAGGCCTGAGCATAGCCTCGTAGGCCCGGCAAAACGAGCTCCAGGCGCACGGTGGAGCAGGGATTGGGTGGCCGGAGCTGGCTAGCCGCGAGCGGGGTGGCGCAGCCTTGGCAGGGCGGCGGCACAGGCGGCATTCCAGTGGCTGCAATGCAACGACGAACGCGAAGGACAAACCAGAGCAAGAGCATCCCCGAGGAGCAGAGGTCCGACAAGATAATCCTGTGCAAACAAACGGTTCACCAATTGCCTACTGGCACCAGATAATCCTTCAAAGCCTTCACCCTCTTCTTGCTCCTTAGTTTTCGAAACGCGGCAGACTCTATTTGCCGAATTCTCTCCCTGCTCACACCCATGATGTTACCGATCTCCTGCAGGGTTCTTATCCGACTATCCTCGAGCCCAAATCTCAGAACAATAACTTGCTTCTCGCGTGTGGTGAGAGTATCTAGTGCCTCGTGTACATCCTTCTTCATGGACATTCTGTTGAGCATTTCTTCAGCTGTCTCAGCACTGGGATCAGCTGTGACTTCCTGAAAACCAAAGGCGGGTGTTACCTGAACTCTATGGTACATCAGAAACACAGATTGTGTTACATGCATAGAATGGTCATACCTGATATGTCATGTCGGTGGAACCAATTTTACTATCAAGGGATACACTATACTTGGGGAGGTTTACTGCTGCCTCAACTCGTTTAATTGGCATACCAGTGTCCAGTGCAATTTCTTCATTGGTGGGTCGCCTTCTAAGCTTACGGCGAAGTCGTTTTGTGCACTCCTTTACACGGTAACTTGCTTCAACCATGTGAGCCTAGTTACCAGAATTAATTAGTGTGATTAATATATAGCATCTGAGATAACTGGTTTTGATAGATATAGTATAGAAAAAAATATTTCATCCATTGGGAACATGAATCCTAGTTCAACATAACATGATGCATAATGGATACCAATAACATCTGAACTTGAAGAGAACAAACAAAAGGGCTCATATAACAGTAATATGTAAGAGTTTTGTCAAAAGATGAGGGAAGCAAGACATTATGAACTGTTAAGTCAACATCATCAAAATATTTTCATATTAATACTTAGGTCACACTTTTTTTGATAAAATGTATCACGCACAAGGAAAAAACAGAAACACATCACCCTATGTTTCACCTGGTGATAATAATCTATTCTTTGAATTTTTCTAAACTAGATATGGGTCGCTCATGCATGACCAACCGCGATCTACGGTTGGAGACAAAAGGGTGCATCAAAACTTAGATATAGGGAGAACAGGAGTGGTGGGCATACAGGCAGGCTTAAATATTTGGGATTGCTCGAGACAGATTTACGCATTGCTTGCTTGATCCACCAGTGAGAATATGTAGAGAACCTAAAACCTTTTGATGCATCAAATTTTTCAGCTCCCCTTATAAGGCCCTGCATTCCTTCCTGTAATAATAATAAATAAAAAAAACTTAAAATAAAATGTCGATGCTAAATATGGCACACCAGAACTATTTTTATGTCTTAAGTTATGTTACCTGAATAAGATCATAAAGGTCCATTCCAGGGCCTTCAAACTCTCTGGCAATAGAGATTACAAGTCTCACATTAGATGTTACCATTCTGTTCTTGCAATAAATACCATAATTCAGGCGCTTGCGCAAAGTTTTTCTCATTAACTCCAGCTGCTGTTGCCCACTGGGAGAAGGTTGGCTGGCCACCGTTGTACTCTGTAAGCTCAGCTTGGATTGCCTCAAGCTTCAAAAGATCCTGCACTAGTACAAGGTACACAATTTCCATAATTAACTCTGCAATATAATATTGCAGGTACAAAGTTTCCAAAATTAACTCCCAAACTACAGCCATGGTTTTATATGTGAGTAGCAGTTTTCCAAACAACAACACCAAATAAAATTTCAGCTTCAGAAATGTGAAGAGCTCATATTCTTTACTGGTTGCTTCTGGAACTTTTAAATTCTTATCATAGATTTACAATACAACTGCAAGATCCAAAGTCTCTTGGGCCATGCATGTCGAAAAACTAGGAAAGAAAAACCTTCAGCACATGAATAGATATTTTTTCAAAAATCACATATCATGATTCCTTGTCCTCCAAACTTTTGACCTCTTGCATTAGAAATGGCAAACCAGAAATAAACAAATTACGTGATCAAAACTATTGTCTTATGCTCTTATGGAGGTTATAAAAACATCAGAATATTTCTGAATTCTGATCATAGAGTAATCAAACTAGTTTGTCTTATCATACTTCCTAAACCTTCTTGTAAAAAATGATGGTTTGGTTGAGTCAAACAACTTAAATTTTGGCCATTGGCTTTTAATATTGAGATTGAACATCTGTATAATGTTAGCAAAAATTTGTCATTAGAAGTATTCAGAAAACTATGTTTTTTCTACACAATACATAGATATTAATGATAGAATAGCATCGGAGTGTATGTCCAAATGTTACTTTTTTTGTGGCAGTGGAAGGAAAGAGCAATGTAGTGGCTGACCCAATGGCAGATTTCAAAATTACATCAGGACTTCAATTAATGTGTAATCATACATACAGAGTCCAGTAAGTCATAGATCTAGATCCTATACATGATCAAAAGAAAAGACGAAGCTTTGTCCTTGAGAGAAGATGAACATCTATATTTATTGATTGAATCTTTGACAGGGTTACACAGAACACTTATAGAAGAGAAACAGAGCTGGGGGAAAACAGAGTTAAGAGAGCGGCAGCCAGGGGAGGAAACCAGCGAACGGCCAACACTAGGCCGTACACAATTGGATGATTTCCAGGAGGCAACTGGTAAGCAGTAAATACAGCAGTAAAAGTGTCAAACATGGAGTTGAAGATGAATAGGTGCTAACAGTCCTAAGACTTTTTCTTTTTCAGTTGTCTAGGTACTTATTGGAACACAATAAAATCTGTCAAGCTAACTTCTGAGCTGAGAAGATTCGCTAGTACACAGATAATTAAAAGATAGTTTCGAGATGTAATAATATAGTCTTACCTGAATACCTTCAGAGAACTCAACCTCTTCCTTGGCTGTAAGAAGTTTCCTGCCAGTCAACTTCCACAAGGAACCTAAAGGATTCATACTAGATGAGGAACCCTTGGACCGCTTCTTCTTTGAGGATGATGCAGCCTTTTGTGAAGCATGGAGAGTTGTGCTAGCCTTTATTGCTGCTCTAGTTCTCTTAGCTCTTCTCTCAGATTGACGAGCAGATTTCACAGCTATGTTCTCAGTGTACTGTGCATAAGCATCTAATTCATCTTCAGAAGCCATGATACCATAAGACTCCAAATCCTCCATCAAAGTATACATGTCAGGGCTGCTCGATTGCATCTCTGTGCGAAGGATTTCATTTGCCAAGTAGTTGTCCACACCCTTTTGTTGTCTAATTACAGGCTGATGGTTGTTTTTTTGCACCATCTGAACAACTTCTTGCGCAGCTTCAGCAGCTGCTCTGGCAAGAGCAACTGCTTCTGCGGCTGCGGCTGCTACTACCGCCTCTTCATTTAGAAGTGCTTCTGATGCCAGAGTTGCCTCAAAGTTTCTCTGACATATTACAAAGTAAAAGTGAATAAATATTGTGATGTTGTACATTCTATTATATTATACTGCTAAAGTGCTAAGGAGTTTCTCACACTACAGACAATGCTGGAAAGGCAGCAGCAGCCTTCAACAAGAAAAGAAAAGGGCTTAGAAGCCTATGAAGAACAAGATTGTGTTTTGCCTTATATTACGACTCAATATAAGCCTTCCTTCTAGAAGCTTAAAAGTAGTTAAAACTCTTGCTTCATTTCTTTTTATCTTTGTGCTAGAGAAATACTCGAACAATTCAAGGAAGCAAAACTGAAATTAACCAATAATTGTCCCCACAGATGAAATGTCGTCTTAAGCAAACGCAAAAATGCATGGTGTACATTTGTTTTGCGTACCAGAGGAGAATCGGCAAGGAGACCGACTCCGGCAAATCTCTGGTGGGCCGCGCTGGTCGCGAATTGGAGCAGAGGAGAATCGGGAAGGAGACCGACTCCGGCAAACCGGCAACCCGTCTGCGGCGAGGAGAGCGAAGGAGAACCCGTCGCGTCGCGGCGCGCACCCGCAGCTGCCCACATCCTGACCGGAGGTGGCCTGTGGCCATCTGGTGACGCCGGATTCTGGTGGTGGTGCTTTGGCGACGCCGGGCGCTGGAGGAGGAGCGCGGGAGATGCGGCATGAACTGGGGAAGGCGAGGATGTGGCCGGCTTGGGCGGAGGTGAACGGGAGAGGGCGAGCGCATCGCGTCCCTTCGCGGGAATGGAGCTCTCGGCGACACGAGGCCGCGGCGGGGAGCTTCCAGGAGGGTTCACGGTAGGTCCGCGGCGGCGCGGCCAGGCTAGACCGCGGCAGGCAGCCGGCGGCGCGGCCAGGAGCAACCGGCATGGAAAGGAGCGGAGAGGATAGCGAATGAGACCCTCTGCCTGCAGTCGGATAGAACGACTTCACTCTACGGTCAGCCGTCCAAGCCGTTGATTCCAGATCCAAGCGTCAAAGTACAGGCCTGCAACCGGCCCATCTCAGCCCAGCCGCACAACTCTTCTTCCTCCGTGGGAACCGAGCTATGCTCGGGTGGTGAGCTCTCCCGGTGAGAAGGCCACCGGTCACTGGTTCAAGCTCGCTCGGACTCGTGATTTCCCATCGGGAACCGTGTTTCCCGAAATAATCTGCAGCCTCTCACGCGTGAAGCATAAAGGGGATTATGACGTGCCCGTCATCTATGGAGTTTTCCAGTGATCTCTACAAGGACGCGGTCTTCAATTTTGTGTGTAGCCGTAGGTCGTTTAATGCAGCGCGTATAGTGTGTGAGTGGGGTGTACCTAGGCGAGAGGCATAAAAACAAACTCTTCTTCCTCCGTGATCGGGTGCGCTACCGCCGGTCGGGAAATTTTGCGACCTGCTAGGGCCGTCACCCCCGCCCGCCCTCCCGATGTGGCGGTATATAGTGCGAGGCAGCGACTTCCCGGGGGTGTTAGTCGCCGACCACCTTTAGGTGGGCCGGCCCACCTAAAGGCCCACCCAGCGCCTCAGCCGTCTTCCTCCTCCCGACGCCGCCCCCCCCGCCACCGTCTCGCTCCGCCTCTGAGCCCTAGGGGCCGGGCGGGGCCCCCCCTCCCCCCCCCCCTCCCCTCCTCCTCCCCGAGAAACCCTAGTTGCCATGGGACGCCGCCGCTCCGAGCTCTAACCCCGCCGCCATGGGCGACCTCATGCTTCCCGCGCCTACCCGTACCCGGCCCGGATGAGTCCGGCCCCGGCCCGGCTTTCGGCGGCGCCCCCGCCGCCACCGCTCACCACCCATGCCCGTGTCGGCGGCCAGCCGGGCGCTCAGGAGCTCACCGACCGGGTCGGCGCCTAACATCCCCCTCCCCACCTCACCTGTCTCATCTCTCCGCCACCGTGCATGAGCCTCATCGGCAACGTCCTCCGCAGGTGACGGTGCTAACAAGTCCACGTGCACGCACAAGTATTTTTTGGGAATTAGGCGATTATACCCTTATTTTAAAGGCTAAAGGCGTTTTACCTCCCCGTTTTCCAACTTGGCATTTTTACCCTCCGTTTTCGGAGTCAAAGCTCCGTCTACCCTTCTTTTTCACGCCGTCCCGCTGGTCGGATTAAAACAAAGAAAAAAAAAAAAAAAAAGAAAAAGAAAAGAAGTGACGGGCCAATGGACCAAAATACCCCTTCAAGACATCCAAAGCCGCTCCGCTCCCGGGACCTTCTATCGCGACGCGAGCGAAGCGCCCAAAAAAAAGAAGGCCGGCGGCTCCTCCTCCCCACCGGGCGGCTCCTCCCCCCACCGGCGGCTCCTCCTCCCCGCGAAAAGAAGGCCGGGCAGCTCCTCCCCACCGGCGGCTCCTCCCCTCCCCACCGGCGGCTCCTCCTCCCCCCGCGAAAAGAAGGCCGGGCGGCTCCTCTCCCCACCGGCGGCTCCTCCGTGCCATCACATCCTAGGCCGGCCGCTCCTCCTCCCATCCTAGGTCTCCTCTTCCCATCCCAGTGCCGCCCCCATCCATGGAGCCCGAAGGCTAGGGTTTGAGGCGGTGTGAAGGGCGGTGTCGCCCGGCTCCGTCGTCGGCCAGGGGAGGAGCTCCCCCGCGCCCGGGGTAGGATCTGTCCATCTCGCTCTCTTCCTCACCCCCACCATGGAGGAGCCAAGGTATGCCCCCAATTTTCGAGCATGTTGACTTTTATTTCCTGCTGGTATTGCCGATGATTTGTCAATGGTATTGATCAAACCTAATGTTGTTTCGTGAAGACGAAGATAAAATCATTTTGGGATTGTTGATGCTTTGTCTCTCCACCCTACCAAACCGACCAAGAGAAAATGCAGGAGTTGAAGAAAGAACTGGAAGAAGACAGATCTCTAGAATCAGGAAGTTCACCTAGCAAACTTGCATCGCTGCCAGATAAGGATTATGTTATGTGGATGAATGATGTAGAAGGAATTTCAGGGGGGTGAATGGGAGCCTCTGATAGCAATCAGGATTATGTTATCCATCCTCACTTGATATTGCATTTTGAATGTTTTATTTGGATGGGTGTTCTATTTATACATGAATTTTTCACCGAAACATTCAAGCATCCACAATAATGTGTTTGGATCATTTTGTTGTGTGATATTGAATTTTAATTATATGGATTATAAGCTGAAATGCTGCCAAAATCAACCAAAAAACTGTACACAACATGTTAAAGAGTTGATACAAAACAGGGGTAAAAACACCAATATAAAAAAAAATAGGGTAAAAACGGATGGGCAAAGTTGTCCTTTTTAACACCGTTATCTGGACATAACGGAGTAAGGGTAAACACTCTTTTCGTTTGAAAAAGTGAGGGTAAAAATGCTCAGTTCAAAAAAACGAGGGTAAAATCACCTTTAGGTCCGAAACGGAGGGTAAAAACGCCATTACTCCTCATTTTTTTCTTAAATGCTATGTTCCAGAGTAATGGTAGCCAAGAGTATGTACTTCTTCAGTGAATTGCCATGAACGTCAATTCCACGAGGCATTCTGAGTCAACTTGTGGTGATTAAATAACACACTCTTGAACACAATGTACAACGCTTTCCTACACTGTACATGCAATCTGTTCAAACGTACAATGTCGATCCGAGCGAGCAAGATGCAACGAAAATGTTCGACACAATAAAAATGGTTTCCACATGTGAAAGCTACATCGACCACCAGACACGATCAACAGACAGGATGGACGCGAAAGCGAGAACAATATACATATTCACTGATGATTGATGAGTAAGGGGACTCATTTGGTGCGTAGTTAGATTAGATCCTCTTGGGAGGCCTCTGAGGCCCTTTGCCTGTCCTGGGAGCCTTGTCGAGCAGCAGAAGCAGCCCCACATTGTTGCCACACTGCCCAATCGGATACCTGCCAACCATCATACCATCGGTGGCGAACAACTTTAGAACGAAGCAGAGACGAAGAACAGCAGCAGCCTGTGCAATGGAAGGAAGGGACTCAGGAACAGGGGGATAAGGAAAGAGGAACTCACTTGACGCGGGTTGATGTCCTTCGCCACCACATGATTGATGTAACCCACTGCAAAGAATGGAGTCAAAAAGCAAGAAAATTAGCTTAATTCTGTTTCCAAGAATCTTTTTTTATGTTCACGAATTGGAGTAGCTAGTGAGATTACTTACCTTGACGACTGCAGCAAAGAGTGATGGCTGCCTCTTCACCACCTTCCTCTGCATAATCACCGGCGGGTGCCGTGGTGGTCGTACAGTGACGGTCATGGCCGGCTGCGTGTTGCCCCCTTTGTAGAAGCTGTGCTGCGCCACTGCCGCTGGAACCGGCGGCGGTGGTGCCGCCTCCTTGCAGAGCTTCTGCGCGATCTCCTTGAGCAGCATGGCCTGCGCCTTCTCGCCACCCATGGAGATGATGGCCTGCCTCATGGACTCACGGTCGGCCTCCAGCGCCTGCATCCGCGCGCTGAGGCGGCGCACCTCCTCGTCCTCCGTCCACGGAGCGCCGCCGTACCCGCAGTCGCTCCCCAGAGGCGTGCCACCGCCGTAGGAGCCCTCAGGAACCGCCAGGGGTGCCCCGTGAATGGCGTCCACGGTGTACACCCGGTCGCTGGCGCCACAGTCGTCGTCCGGGAAGCAGTCGCCGTCGTACAGGTCCAGGCTGTCGTCCGAGTAGGCGCGCGCGTGGCGCGGGAACGCGGATCCCGGCGCGACGCGGATGATGGGCGTGGTGTTGTTGTTGTTGCCGGCGGCGGCCACCGGGGTCGCGCCGCGCTCCAGGAGGTGGACGCGGTGGGCGAGGCGGGTGAGCTGGTCCCGCGGGGTCTCGAGCGCGTCGGCCTCGGACGCGGTGGGCGGGTGGTCGATGCAGCACCGCAGAGGCGGGTAGTACCCTCCGCCTCCGGACGACGCCGCGGGGACGGCGACGACGGCGGGTGGCGCGGCGTCGCGGAGGGGCGGCGCGGGGTGGAGCCCCCGTCGACGGCGCAGCGGCCATGGGGTGGCGAGGCGTCTGGCCCTGCTGGAGCGCCCGCATCCCGGCCGTTTCGCGCTTGGAGAGCGCCTCCTCGAGGGCCGCGAGCTCGGCGGCGTCGTGGGCCATCTTCTCCTCGGCGTAGCGGCGGAACTGGCGCGCCTCCATCATGGCCTCGGCCTTCTCGCGCTGCAGGCGGAGGATCATGGTCATGGCCTCGCTGGCGGCGCGCCGGCCGCGGCCCCGCGCTCCGCGTCGAGCTCCGCCTGGACGTCGCCGAGCGCGGCCTGCTGCTTCGCCAACGCCTCGCGCAGCGCCGCAGCCTCGTCCCCGATCTCCACCCGCACCACCGCGGGTGGCGCCTCCGGTGGGGTCCTCCGCTTCAGCGGCGGCCTCGAGGGGGACGCATTGGCCGCCGCAGACGTCGGCGTGGAGACGGAGAATGAGGCGGGGTGGCCGCATAAGGGGCAGAGCGACGGAGGGGGCTCGCCGACGTCGGCCATGGCGGTGGCGGGGCACGGGACATGCGCGGCGTCCGCGGCCGCGGGAGGTGGCGCGCGGGAGGAGTTAATTTTTGGGTTTCTCCCGACTTGCGGTTTTGGACGGTTGTCGGTTATTTTTTAGGATTAGGACAGATGGCTTTGGCCTCTTCCTTGGCTGGCCGTTGAAGAATGGACACACTCCACGACCTTGACAATTAGGGGTGTGAAAAAAAAATGTGTTTTGTGAACGCGCGATTGAAAACCAGAGACATCGATAAAAGACACCAACAGTGGATCGTTTTGAAACCGAGGAGTGTTGCACAAAAAGACATATTAGTGTATAATTGGTTTAGACACCCATTTATCCTAAGTATGAGTACATACTAGCACGAATACAAAAATGAGTTTTGAAGACAAGAATCTTTACTTTTTTTAGTATATAGTGCCCGTGCGTTCTGCCACGGTGTCCTTAAGAAATGCACTTAAAAACAACAAGGAGATTGTTTTCATAGTTTTTGTCTCACAATTATATATGATTATAAATATAATCCGAAATACATTCATGAATACCGCATACTACAAATAAGTTCACGCAACCATCCATCTCTTGGATCCCTACCAAGAGAAGATACTTCCATAATTAATTGTTATACTAACAAAATTGCAAGTGGCAACAACCAAATCAGCTAAATCAAACCAACATGGTCTAGGGAGCACTAAACTGAAAACCACTTCTGTAGCATCATCAACGCCTGACCTGCATTACCCTTTTTTGAAAGCACCTGCTTGGCTTGTCACAAGTTTCCAGCCTGGAGGCTTGCGCCGACAACGAGCCATCCCATCTGCAAAGAGCCCTTGCGCCGACAACGAGCCGACAACGAGCCATCCCATCTGCAAAGAGCCCAGGACAATTCGTCTGCTGAAAGACAACGAGCCATCCCCAACTCTAATAACTTTCAAGCTGAAAACATGCAGGGTCCCCTTGTCCTATACACCGCCAGCCACTGCAGTTTAGGTGACAGGGCAATGCTATGTATCTGAGCAGAGTGAAACCCTCTACGCACCTGCAGATTCATTCAGGACATCACACCATTGCTTAATTGTTTAGCTCTCAGTTCTAAAAATTAAACAGCAGGCAGATCTGAGGATTTCATTGTGCAAGTGACTGAACACTCACCGGACGATCTTGAATATTGGTGCCAAAATAGACACATGTATAATAATAATCAAATTAAATAGTTAACTGGTCACTCTGCAAAGTAGTTAACATGTTCAGACTTTATGACTGGTGGACATGTTTTGGTGTAGCTTTAGGAAAGTTTTTTAGTTGCATTATATGTGGTAGAGATGGGCAAAGCACCCAGTTATACGCCATATTACGGTAGCATGAAGACTCCTTGCTTATACCCTTAGGTAATTTTCTCAAAATGAAAATGCACTAAAAAACAATCTGTGCATTGCCACAGTTTCATTTAAGAAATGAACTAAAAAACAATCTGACTATAAGATTTTTTTCATAGAAATGGTGCAGGCCATTTTGGGCCTTGGCCCATTCGTGTCCATGAAACAGTAAAACTAATGTTCTGTATATACATGAGAAATACACTACTTCCCTCTGAAACTTATGGACTACATGGAGTGGCATCGATGCATTTTACTGAACAGCAAGATAGCCCTTACACAATTAATAAGAATCTGGATTGTATTACTGTACTGATGTGGTTGATAACATGGATGTCACAGCTGTTTAGTGAGCTAAATTACACGCTACTTTCATTGACTTATCCTTTTTTTATAGTTTGTTACCTCGTCAGGTAGTTGCCTTCATGCAACCTTAGTCTTTGGTTTTAACTTCTTGAACTGAGAGTACAGGAAAACTCCAGCAAGGGCAACACCGGTTCCTGCATGCAAGTGAAAATTACAACTCAGACAGATAAATTAGATGCCCAAAAAATGCTACTTCAATGAAGGATAGCATCAGTTCTGTACCTAAGACATTTAGGTGAAACTGGAATTCACTGTAAGGTCAATTAATCACACCTTGCTCCTGACGAAATGATCACACCTTGCTTAAATCCCACTCGCTGACATACACAGATGGAGTGCTTCAGCTGCATATACTGAACCTTCACATGAACAGGCCTGAAATCTCTTTCCGTGACATACACAGATGCAATAGATTAACTGCTTGTTCCTACCATCTGTATCAGGTCAACTCAGACCTGTTGCTGAACTCACCATATACAGGTAGTAGAGGCACCAAGCAGAGCAATCAATTGAACTGAACAGCCAACCGAACAGCCCCTTGGTTTCTCTCTAGTCTCTATTATTGTATGACACAAAACATACTCAATGTTAGAACTACCGATAAGACCACATTATAAAAGTGATCTAATTTTAAAAAGCACATATGGGTAAAAAAACAAAGCTTTGTAGATATGGATACCTAATAGCTCCATTACAAAGAGGCATATTGTATCGTTTCACAGAGCAGGCAACAATCCATTACAATGAGGCAATTATATAGAATACTCGATAGGCAACCAATTTCAACACTGGCTCATTTTGTTCATGGCAGTGTATTCATATCCTGAGCACAATGTATGTTGACTGTACAACCCAAGCACATTAAACAATTGTTCTTCAGGCTGCAATCAACCAACGGACCACAAGATCAACTTCTAGCGAGGCAAATAAGGTGGGGAAAAATTCCAAATCACCTAAAAAGCGAAGCAGCTCACCTTCTTGACCTTGTCGAAGGAGAGAACCTGGTTGCGGTAGATGGGATGTTCCACTGTTGATGCGAGCCGCTGATGCTAAACTGCATGAGTATTAATAACATAATTTATCTGTTATGTCAGTGACTATTTGGAACCCATCAAGAGCCAGCGATTAACTGAAATCAGAAATATAAGAAGAGGAGCAGCTGTATTACCTCGTATACACATTGGCCTGCTGAAATTGAGAATGCAAACCAAAATTAACACCATCCCTCCCAGATCGAAAGCACGTAGTGTTGTTCGTACCCCAGGCTACTCGGATCTGCTCTGCGTTAAGATTTCTGTTGTGGATGTATCTAGCTTTGAACTGTGTTTAGCTGTTAATCCTTTTGATGGCATAGGTAAAAAGTCTAAGTGGGTTGTCCACCCTTTCTAGGTCCCTGTCTGTTTAGTAAGGCATCTAAAATAATTATGAATGCTAATTACAGGTAAAAAGTTCCAGAACCTACTTATATTGAATGAGTTACATAAGGCATCTAAAATAATTATGAATGCTAATAGCTGTGTTGCTGCATAAACGTGCATCTTGACCACTCACATGAACACTGAAGCAACCTGAAACACAAGCATATGCAAAAGTTAAATGTTTCTGAGCATGTAATGGCTATCATGTTTTTTTTTTTAAAAAAACTGCATGCCAGCAATTGAACTAATCAATATAAAATATTAAAGAATCTATGGAGTACAATACCAACAAACTGGAAAAACATGCCTAACACAATAGTATCACAGATATGAATATCTTTCAAAAAGCTAGCAAAAAATGTGGGCAAATTGTATGACAAAGATTGTATCTCTGAAACAAGGAGAAAATCAGTTGCATGACAGATTGTACAGTTGCTTCCCACTGAAACTTAAGTTCTGTATATACATGAGAAATGCACTGCTTTTTTTTTTTTTTTTCCTTTTGTGGAGTAACTCCTATGAAAATTAGAGGGCTAAATATATAGCAAGGATCTTCTTGCCTATAACGGAAATAAACAAATGGAAAGATTACACAGAGAAGACAATGACAAGCACCACCTTGCTTGATAAATAAATGAAACTCTCTACTTAACAACACATGGTGCAATTCAGCAACCCCTTTCTCAGCCCCCTGCCATGACTTTATTACCTACATAAATTAATATCCACCTCAAACATGCCATGATTTTGCAAATTCTTTCACTACCGTGACTTTCAGTACTGAATAACCTATCACTTTCTTTCCTTCAACACATGCCAGGTTGACAGCATATGAAGTCCAACAAAATCAGAGAATAATTTTATATTATGACAAAAACAACAAAATATATATTTTAGAAACCTGGTACATTTATAGAACATGACCAACCCAGCAGTTGCAAGAAAAGCTCCTGACCATGTGAACATCCCAAACGATGCACAAAAGAAGAGGAGCAAATCTTAGTTTTGAAAATTTCCCAAATCTGGTGTTCGCACCACATCCTCAGTCATTGCATTGTCCTGAAAATATTGATAACACACATAAGCCTCTGGAAGGATATAATCAAGCGAAATTGAAAAAAACAGAATCATGCTTAAAGACTATCGGCATGTCACTCGTGGTCACCTAGATTGGCAACGCCTGAAGCCTTTATCTCTAGTTGCACCTTTTTCTGTCTCCATGCGAAAATGTATGCAACAGTATCACAGGGAATTCTTTTCGTTTTTCAATTCAATGTTTAATCGGTCTGAAAGAAGAGATGGATGATATATATATAATCAGTCTGAGAAATAGAATAAGTATATATCTTGACAATGAACCTTCCAGAGCAGGAATGATAGCAGAGTTTGTCATAGACTAATTGGAGCTTACCAACGGCTGCGGCGGTGGAGGGCAGGAAGGAGACGATCCGGAGAGAAGCACGCACTGCACGGTAATGGGAGGCAGCGGAGGAGGACGAGGTGGGTATGTTGTAGGGGGCAGCTCAGTCGCCGCTGGAGATCACCCGTCGCGGAGACCCGTGGCGGAACCGGTGTGACGACCGAGAAACCCTAGCCGCGTCCGTTGTGCCGCCGCGTGCTCGGTGTCCGCCGTGCCGCCGCGTGCTCCGGCCGTCGCGCCGCCGCCGCGTACGCCGCGCCGCGCCACAGCCACCATGGGCAAGCACGTGAGGGGCGCACGGGCCACCTTGCGGGCGTGGGTGCCAGCCGGCCGGCGACCGCTGCGATGGGGCAGGGAGAGGGGAGTCAGAGTCGCACCTTGGGTGCGTGCACTGCTGCTGGCACTTGCTCTCGCGGTCAAGGCATCGACGAGCGGACCTCCAGGCGGCGGCGGGCCGCGGGTGGCAGGCGGTGGACCTCCAGGCGGCGGCGACTTGCATCCCTCTACCTCCAGGCGGCGGATTGGGGGATGGAGGCCAGGGGGATTGGAAGGGGCGAGCGTCGGAAAGATTAGGAGACGGAGGGTCGCGCGTCGGGAAGTGTGGGTGACGGGGAGATGGATGGTCGCGCGCGTGCGGTATGTGGGAGGAGAGTAGCGCGGGTCTGAGCGGGATGGTGGCAGATGAGGTTTGATCCCAGCAATTTTAGCCTTTGGATGTTGGTGGATGAGTGAGAGAAGAGTTCAAAATAAATCCGGGCCATTCGTTTTAAATATTGTTTAGCTTTGGGGTGGATTTTATTGGGGGTGCACTTAGAAAAGATTAGGAGAGATAATGGCGTGGTGGTGTACAGTTTTTCTGTGTGGAACTTTAGGAAAGTTTTTTTTTTTTACATGCATTATATGTAGTAGAGATAGAGATTGAAGGCCATTTAACCTAACATCTCAGTTAATAATTTTAGAACATCTCTGAAAATTGAATTTTAGAGACTGAATATTTATTATTTAAGTGGCCTGCCTCTACTCATCTTACTTAAAAAACCCACCTCTAAAAATCATTTTTTAAAGAAGTGCCTCTCCTATCTCCACTTGCCACCTCCGGAAATAAGGATCAAGGCCCACAAATATATAAGAAGCTAGCGAAAAAAAAAATCCTATAAAACACAATTACTAGCGCACATGGATTCGCCGTCGGGGAGCATGGACATCGTTGATCCAGCCGCTAGGAGCCACCGTCGCCTGGTTCGAACCCTGCTGCTGCTCCTCCCGCAACCATCGCGGAGGAAGTGGGAGGTTGTGCCTCCATGCCGATGGAGGGGCCACGCCGAGTCGTGCCCTAGCCGCCGCCATCGCATGCTGCCCGTGCAAGGCCCAATAGGGTGATGGGATGGAGGAGAGGGCGCCGGTAGGTGTAGGGCACCGGGATGGAGAGGTGTAGTAGCTACCAAGTGTGTATAGATGCAATATAGCTTAAGTAAGTATAGCTTTCGTATGTTGCTTATGATGTGTTTTAGATGTTACATGATTTGATAACAACAATAGTGATTAAGGAACTTTATGAACTTATATGTGAAAATTTGCTTAAACAATTAAAAAAATGTGCTTAGATTGTTCTTAAATTTAGGATCCAAATTTTTTGTTGTGTTTTTAAGTCAACATGTTCAAGTTTGAGCTGAAAGATTGGATTCAATAATTATTTCCCTTACGTAGCCATTCTGACTAACTCCATGATTAGTTATATAGTTCAATGTTTGTGATCTATTAAACAAATTACCAAAGTTCAATGTTTAAATTACCAAAGTTGCTTGATCAAAACTGTGTTAAAAATTTCTGAACCTAGGATTACAGTTTCACTGAACCTGTATTCAAAATTCAAAATCCTTTGATCTTGATGAGCCTTAATGCAATGTTGAAGATCATGGATCAGAAAGCAAGTTTTGTAAGTAAGGTAGTATTTCAAGTTGTTTTGCAAAATTGTGACTGAGTTCTCTCTCAAAAAAAAAAAAAAAAGAATACTGAGTTTTTTTATAAGAAGAATACTGTGGGTTGACATGTTATATTACAAGCAAGCAAAGTGACAGTAGTTCTGCATTTTTTTAAACAAAAAAACTATGAACAAAAGGATGAATAGAAGTTAACAAAGCTCCTACGATTTAATCAGAACCCGGGTTTCCTTTACAATTACAACACGTATGCACAGGAGCATTTCACATAGTATGATGGGTACACAAATGTACAATGCGACACTACAACATTGTCAGCTATTTGCCTTCGAGGCATCCCTAAAACCAATGCTAAGGTGATGACCTTTCTTGCCAAATCCGCCTGTTGACTTTTGCATCATTGCGACAAACTCGTTGTAATCTATGCGCCCATCCTGCAACAAGGATCAAACAAAAATGAATCAGGACTATACATACACCAGAGTTAATGGAGATTTGAGGATCATGAATCATCATACATTGTCTTGATCCACTTCGCCAATCATGTCTTCCAGTCGGACATCTTCTATGCCAAACTCGTCACACGCTTGCTGCAGCTCATCAGCTGTGATGTATCCACTGCCATCTTTGTCGAAGTATTGGAAGGCGGCGAACAGATGGTCTTCCCTTTCGATTTTGTTGAGATGCAGTGTGGCAGCTATGAACTCTCCATAATCTATGGTGCCACTGTTGTCGATGTCAGCCTGCAAGCATGCCAATAAGGCATAGGAACAGGAATTGTTTCTTGAACAGTTGAAATAATCAGCATTATTTTTCTTCTGGATGTTTGCCATAACACAACACTTGAAAATTGCCCTGCTTCTTTGTCCATTCATGTGTGCCTAGCTAAGGGAAGAAATTAAGCCGAAAAGACTTACAGCCTGCATGAGCTGATATATCTCGGGCTCCTTCATGTTGGCGCCGACCCTCTGAAGTCCGGCCTTGAGCTCCTCGAAATTGATCTGCCCGCTGTTGTCGGTGTCCATCATCTTGAACATCTCCTTGAGCCCTGCGATCTCCTCCTCCGACAGGTTCTCCGCGATCACCTGCCAGCAGATTGAAGATCATATTTATTCCATGAAAAAACGTCATGGAAAGAAGCAGCTTGTTTGTTCACCCTCAGCGCCATCTTCTTGAGCTTGTTCATCGCGGAGAACTGCTTCAGCCGGGACAGCACCGCAGAGTCCAGCGGCTTATCAGGGGCGGAGGCGATCGTCTGCAGCCACGGGTGGCCTGGAAAATCAACAGCAATTGACTCCAGGTCTCTCAGCCATGGTGGAGATAGAGAAAATGTGTGCAACTCACAGAGGACTTGGTGCGCGGTGAGGCGCTTCTTGGGGTCCCTGATGAGCACCTTCCGAAGCAGGTCCTTGGCGTTCTCCGACACGCTGGGCCAGGGGTCGGAATCGAAGTCGAGCGAGCCGTGCAGCACCTGCTCGAAGATGCCCTGCTCCGTCTCCGCCCAGAAGGGCGGCACGCCGCAGAGCAGGATGTAGATGATCACGCCGGCGCTCCACACGTCGGCCTCCTGCCCGTAGCGCTTCTTGAGCACCTCCGGCGCCACGTAGTACGGGCTCCCGACCACGTCCATGAACTCCTCGCCTGCAATCCAACGCAATGCAAAATGGAGATGCGTATCATGCGTGCATGAGCCGATCGATGTTCTTGTTCTTGTGAATGATAGGGCACCTGGCCGGAAGAATATGGAGAGGCCGAAGTCGATGGTCTTGAGCGGCGATTCCTCGTCGTTGCCGATGAAGAGGAAGTTCTCCGGCTTGAGGTCGCGGTGCATGACCCCGAGCGAGTGGCACGACTCGACGACGGCGACGATGACGCGGGCCAGCTCCCCGGCCTGCCGCTCCGTGTAGTGTCCCCTCCGCACGATGCGGTCGAACAGCTCCCCGCCGGCGCAGAGCTCCATGACCACGTGCACGGCGACGCCGTCCTCGAACGCGCCGCGGATGCCGATGATGTTGGGGTGGCCCGCCAGGTGGTGCATGATCTGGATCTCGCGCCGGACGTCCTCCACGTCCTCGTCGGTGACCAGCTTCCGCTTGGCGATGGACTTGCACGCGTACTCCTGCCCCGTCGCCTTGTCCACGCACAGGTACGTGGTGCCGAACTGCCCCTGCCCGAGCTTCCGCCCCAGGCTGTACTTGTCCTTGAGGTTGTCGGTCTTGCGCCGGAGCACCGACTCCACCTGCAGCCCCGCGCTGGAGATGCGCTTGATGTGCGCCGCTTTCTTGCGGGACTGCTGCCGCGGCGCCGCCGCCTGCTGCTGCTGCTGGGGTTGCGCTTGCGCAGGCTTTTGCGACGCCGGGGGCGGTGGTGACGGGTCCTCGCGTCGTTCGCTTGGCGTCGGCTGCGGCTGGGGAAGCGGTGCCGGCTCGGAGATGACGATGGGTGCCGGAGCCGCGGTGCTCGGCGCGGCCTCGGATTCGCTGGGCTGGACCTGGACGACGGGCACGGAGCGGGAGGTGGTGGTGGGGTTGGAGGGCGTGCCGCCGGCGGAGTTGTTGGGCAGGAGCGCCACAGGGAGAAGTTGCCGAAGAAGCCGCCGTTCTTGGAGAATCGGGACCCGACGCAGACGTTGCCCATCGGGCAGGCCGCGGCGGCGATCACAGGCTGTGTTTCCGCCTCCTCCTCCCCTCCGAGTCTGCAGGGGCATGGCAATGCGGCGGCGACGGCGGAACGCACCACGTTCCGCCGGGAGGCGATCGGAGGTGCAAGGATGGGAATTGGTGGTCGAGGTTTCGGTGGAAGGGTCAGAGATGGTCGGGGAGCGAAACGAGGAGCTAAAAATGGCATGCAGAGGAGAGAAAGAAACAGGTGAAACAGAGTGTGGCAGGCTTGCAGCTCAAGAGCCCCTAATTTTGGAGGAATTTGAGGGGAAAAAAAAAACAGTCTGGAACGCGGAATCTGTGCGTCTAGGGCCTCGTTTAGTTGGCTAAAGTTTCTAACTCTTTTTTCACTCTCTCTTCATCACATCACATTAAATACATCAAAAGTTATATGTTTAGAGTATAAAATGTAGGTAAAAAAAATAACTAATTATACAGTTTAGATGTACATTACGAGACGATTCTTTTGAGCCTAGTTACGCCGTGGTAGGATAATATTTACCACAAACAAACGAAACGTGCTACAGTGTGCTACAGAAGTTCCAGGAGTTACTTTTGCTAAAATTCCTAACATCTAAACGAGGCCCTACACCGTTTCGAACTAGAGTAAACGCATAATTTGATCAATAAATAACTTGTACGTACAGTATACAAGTAACCACGTAATAAACTGATATGTTTGATAGTACAAAGCTCTAGCCGTTGCTTTAGATACGTTCTCACAGTGAATGGCATGTCACTTATATAGAGTTTCTGGCCGACGCAAAATGTAAAAACGAGATTGCAAAATCCCAAATGCACATTCAACATCTTTTCTTGTTCCCTCTTGCTGTTCTAAAAACAGCTTGAGCTCAGTGTAAGAGGTTTAGAAATTCATAAATAATTTTTGAACATGGGTTCATAGTTGAAATTACATATCGTCCATGCTATACCATTTAATTGTATTTTAACATAATACGAATGTAGGTCGATAACCAAACCACGAACCAAACAGGTTTTAAATTAAATCTATGTATATCGTTTTGGATGATGTAATATGATATATCCTCCGCCCACCTTCTCACGCGATCGGAGACACATGCGCCGCCACCACACGGGCGGCTCGGGCGGCAACAGCCGCCACGCCCCTCCCCCTCCCTCCAATCTCCGGTCGCGCCGCCGCCGGGCGGGGCCGGCTGGCAAGATGCCGCGCGGCCGGCCGGGATGGCGGTGGCGTGGCCCCTCTCGGTCGATGGTGTGGCGGCGGCGGACGACGTGGCTATGTGGGGCAACTTGCATGAGCCGCGTGGGTCTTGGTGAGGTTGCCGACCACGACCGCGGTGGTGCCCGATCGGTGGCCTGGGCAGGCATAGGGCGGTGTGGCGGTGGTGGATTTCTCCGTCATCGGTGTGCCGTCGTTGTGGCGGTGGGACGGGCGGATTTGGACCTGCGGGCCTAGATCGACGTCCTTGGTGGGCTGGTGCTGTCCCTCCGCCGGCGGTACCCTCGCTCCGTATGGTGGTGGATCGTCGGCAGCGTCCGGCGTGTCGTTCGTCTAGCGACGGTGGCGGCGGGGTCGAGGATTGGGCCCCCGGGTCTGGATCTGATCCACGGTCAACGCCCGGGCTGCCCGCCTTATGAGCGTCTCTAATGGTGACCTTCCGGTGAATGCGGTCTTTCACGTTGGGCGGGCGCAGAGTCGACGGTGGTGGCAACGACTTAGGCGAAATCCTTGCCTGGTGTGCTACGCCGACCGACGGCGGTGGAACTTTTGTGCCACACACACCTTATTGAAGGCACTTTGCTAGAGCCGTTGGTCATTCTGTACCTTGCTACGTCCGCGGGCATTCAATAACTAGGTGAATACCTAGCCTGGTTTCTTCGGGCCGACGGTGATGGCGTAGGAGCATCGTCGAAGTTCTTGATTGCCAAGGCCGGACAGTATTACCGTGTGGCTACCTTGTTCGGTGTTCAGCTCATGGCGAAGGTGGCATTGGATGGCGTAACAGCTCGGTGTTTGGTGGTCTACACCAAGAGCTTTCGTGTTGTTGCCAAGGAAGAAGCATCCGGTCTTCAATGGTGGTCGGTGTCCAACGTTTTCAATACCTTTATTAGGTCTAAGAAACGTGTTGGGCTGCTTCGTCTTGACGTTGATCTTATCTTTGTGGAATTGACATCACGGTGGAAGTTAGAGGTCGCATAGGACTACTCATGCTCCTTGTTTGGGATGTATTTTCTTCAGTCAATTTCTTTCTTTACTTTTTTTGTTGTTGTAATATTTTGGGCTGATTCTACCCATGGGTAGATGAAGCCGGATAGTTTCTTTCCTTTATTAAAAAAAAATGTCGTTCTGAATGCACTTCAAAAAAAGATTTTATATATAAGTATATTTGGCGAAAAAGGTGAAACTAAAAACCACTAAAGAATGTTTGCACAGTAGCAGTGTAGCACGCACATGCAACAGGCTAAGTATACACACCGGTAATTTCACTCCCATTTTGTTCAATTATCAAATTATAGCTAAAACTTTATAAAGATTTGAAAAGAAAGGCCAAAATTCCAGCCGATTGTCAACGATTCATGATTTTTGTTTCTATTGGTGTCCTTCGATATTTATGTCGATCTCAACCGGTAAATGATCATCCGGAGCTGATCTTGATGTATGTACTCCGTCTCCCTACGTTTCCGATGAGACTGCCGATAAATTCGGATCATTCACGTTTATAGGCTGAGAAAGAAGAAGATAACCGTTATCCAGCGAACGAGACTAGATCGGAGGGATAAGGTCATTTGCATTGTTTGCCAAGATAACGCTGGACAAGGTCAAAACTCCGAACCATATCGATCCCTCATCAGGATTCAGGACCTATAAATACAGATACTACGCCTGCATCTAGCCGTCATTACTGCGAGTTTATCTTGCACACACACACCGTCTATCGCCATATCCTTAGCAATCGAAGCTACCATCAACATGGTGCAGCGGACTTCCACCGCCGATGTGCCTGCGATGTCCATGGATCTAAGCCCAAAGAAACCCAACAAGGCCTACGGCAGCGACGGCGGAGCCTACTACGACTGGTCCCCCGCCGATCTGCCCATGCTCGGCGCCGCCTCCATTGGCGCCGCCAAGCTCTGCCTCTCTGCCGGTGGCCTTGCCCTGCCCAGCTACTCCGATTCTGCCAAGGTCGCCTACGTTCTCCAAGGCAAGTATTGTATTCTGTTTCTTTCTGAATCCTATATAGAATCCATCTCCATTTCCACGCATGTCACATTCATGCACGCGTACATCTTGATATCGTGTGCTTTCTTGATCGAAATCTTGAATGCATCTTGATCGATTGTTGGCCGGCTGCCTATATATATAACACAGGCAAGGGTACCTGCGGCGTGGTTCTGCCGGAGGCGACCAAGGAGAAGGTGATCCCCGTCAAGGAGGGCGACGCGCTGGCGCTCCCCTTCGGCATCGTCACCTGGTGGCACAACGCGCACGCCGCCAGCTCCGACCTCGTGGTGCTCTTCCTCGGCGACACCTCGACGGGGAATTTTTTTTTAATTTTAACCATTTTTTAAAGAAAAACTATTTTTAACCCGGGTCAAACTTATATTCCAGGAATAACCCTTTTGGCCGCGCCATAGCTCGACGCGCGGGATTTATATACTGCCACGCGCCCGCATGCGCGTGCGGCAAGGCAGCTCACGTGACAAGTTTGCATGCGGTCCACGCTGACGTGGCCGCCTCTGTCGCGCCGCAGATCATGGCGCGGCGGTGCTACGCCTTGATCTGGGGCGCGACACCACCCTCCAATGATCTGCGACACCACCCTCTGAGTCGCTGACAGAAGAGAGTGGAGGTGGGATGTGCATGTGACAGGTCTCGCAGACATTGATGTCATGCTGCTACTACTACATGTGAGACATGGACGTGGGATGGTGCGCGTGTGTGACAGACTCGAGAGAGGAGAAGCAGGCGTACGGAGTACTAGGGGCTATTAATTTAAAGATTTTTTTTTTTTTGTTATGAGCATGCAGGCGCGGCTCAGCTAGGTACAACGACGGAGCAGGTGGGCGGCAGGCCAGCGCCCAGCGGTGACTGTGTGACTGTGATTTGTGGTGTTGGCGTGCGTGCGTGAGTTTTGTGTTTTCTATTTTCTTTTATTTTCTTTTACAAACAAGTGTTCTTTTAGTAAAGTACTCTACATATACAATTAAATAAGAGTTTTTTACTTTAATTATGTGACACAGATATTTATGTTTTAATATATATATTTTATCATAAATATTTCTCAAGAAACACAAATGACACATAACGAAGGGAGTACAGAGTATATCATGTACTCCCTCCGTCCCAAAAATAAATTACGTTTTGGATTGTTTTATGCCTACAAGTTTGACTCGATTAGTATAAAATACGTGTAATAGTTATATTTTTAAATAAATTTATTAACAACTATACTTAAAGATCTTTATGATGATACTAATTAGTTAACATAAATATTTATATATTTTAATATATAATTACTAGCGATTGTTTCTCGAAGCTAAAAAACGTCATTTATTTTGGTACCGAGAGAATATAATCAGTAGCCCCTACTTCTACGCATGCACTGCACACACATCAGCCCATCACATCTCTCCCTCCCTCTCTTACTTTTTGCTTTTTTTTTGCATGCACGGGCAAACGCCCGCTCCCGCACAACTTTTTGCATATGGGTCGGTGTGTTTAGATGCATTAAATGCACCAAAATTTCCTACACGCACAGCTAGCAAGACATGCGATGCGGGCAGGAAATGACAACAGCGCGGTTCTCTCTTTCTATCCCGGCGTAAATTGCGAGCGAGGCGATAACCTTTGCGCCCCAGATCGAGGCGGAGCACCGCCGCCCGCCATGATCTCATTGGCGCGGGGGACCGTCACGTCGGCGTGGACCGCATGCAAACTTGCCACGTGTGCCGTCCCGCCGCCACAATGCATGCATGGCGCGGCAACATGCAAATGCCGCGGCGCTACCCCTATGGCGCGGCCAAAAGGGTTATTCCCGGATTTTCTTGTTGACCCGGGTTAAAAATAGTTTTTCTTTAAAAAAAGATTAAAATTAAAAAAAAATTCTCGACGGGCCACAAGCGGGGCCAGTTCACCAACTTCCAGCTCACGGGCTCCACGGGCATCTTCACCGGCTTCTCCACCGAGTTCGTGGCCCGCGCATGGGACCTGACCCCGGACGCCGCCGCGAAGCTGGTCTCCAGCCAGCCCGGGGCCGGCATCGTCAGGGTCAGGACGGGCACCGGATGCCCGAGCCTCGCGACGAGAACAGGGAGGGCCTGGTGCTCAACTGCCTGGAAGCGCCGCTGGACGTGGACATCAGGGACGGCGGCCGCGTCGTGGTGCTCAACACCCGGAACCTGCCGCTCGTCGACGGCGTCGGGCTCGGCGCCGACCTCGTCAGGATCGACGCGCACTCCATGTGCTCCCCCGGCTTCTCCTGCGACTCCGCGTACCAGGTCACCTACATCGTGCGCGGCGGCGGCCGCGTCCAGGTGGTTGGGATCGACGGCACGCGCGTGCTCGAGACCCGTGCTGAGGCCGGATGCCTCTTCATCGTGCCCAGGTTCTTCGTCGTCTCCAAGATCGCCGACGAGACCGGCATGGCGTGGTTCTCCATCATCACCACCCCCAAGTAAGCACTGAATTAATGATTGATGATCAGAGTAATGTGATCTACCAAGTGAACTTCGTTCTAAATTGTTGCGGATTTTGTGTTTTGCAACTTGCATTGCAGTCAATCTTTAGCCACCTGGCGGGCAGGACATCGGTGTGGAAGGCAATATCTCCTGAGGTCCTGCAGACGTCGTTCAACAGCACGCCGGAGATGGAGAAGCTGTTCCGTTCCAAGAGGCTTGACTCGGAGATCTTCTTCGCGCCTTCAAACTGATCCATTCGGCGATGGAAATGGTCAAATGGAACAGTGCTACTGCCTAGTTAATTCCATCTCGGGTACCCTTGGTCAAGATATGTCTTCGAGTCTGCAGTGTGTTTTCAATTATTCGTTTCAGTTTAGAATCATCAAGTTATGTCTTATCAGTTTTTTTGGATGGCTTAATGTAATAATAATAAACTTGAGATGGTATACGTGTTTCTTTTAATAAACTCTCTTGGTACTTTCTATTGTTTCCAAACATGAAACACAACCAAAACATTGTTGTGTCATGTCATTTTTTAAAACTACCAATTCATTCATACTCTACCAACTTCGGTTTACATGGGTTTTTTTTTCTTTTTTGATTTTTGAAGCGTTTATCCCAGGAATGGAAGCGAAACAGGGGATTGCATGAAGAATTTCCTACTCCCTCCGTCCATGAACAATTTGAATTTTGACTAAATTCATATTAAAAATACTAACATTTATGCTATAAAAATCAGTATCATTAGATTAGTTATAAAATATATATTTTAGTAAATTTATTTGAAGACACTTATTAATATTATGTACTGTAAATTTGATCAAACTTGAGTTAGTTAGATTAGCATGCATCTCTAATTATTACATTAATTTGTGTACGGAGGGAGTATATTTCTATTTTTATTTATCTGTATATAGTGATCAACTGATCATAGGGCGCACGTGATCCAACTGGCACGGAAGAAAACCGACCCATCCCAATTGGCTCATGAGGTGGTACGTGACAATAATTTCTAGCCGTCATGTAAAACTTGAGCGGTGTGGGACTGATTTCTAACTCGCGGGCCAACCCGATTTCTAGGATTATCCTCTCTCACACATATAATACTATTGAAATAGCTAAGATCAGAAGACGACTTATCGATCAGTAGAATTGCAGCCCGGTATTTGAATTCTATAAGCTAGCAACTAGCAACTAAAAGCTAACTATAGTGCATCTACATACAAGGACTAATAGCTAGATATACTAATTTTAGTCACCCTAGGTAGTTGTTAGGGCATCTCAGAATTCTTCCTTAAACCCACTCTATTTGAATAAAAAAATGTTCTATATGTCTTTCCGTTCTAACAACTTCCCTATATCTTGAGCTGATCCTTGAAAATCAACTACGCTCTTCATCTTTACCTAACGTGAAATTCAAAATAGTGGATTATAATATTTGAGGATCAAACTAAAAATGTTCTTGGAGAGTATTTTCACTAATGAAGTATCTCAATAAAGAAGTATATAAAGAGACTCTATAAGAGTACGTTTGATAGGGATCTAAATTCTTGTACAAACGTTTCGAATTCGATGGTCTCGCAAAAAGTTTCTGGTGATAATCAAAATCACTTCGTGAAATTGTTTGGCTGATAAGCTTAACTCTAAGTAAAACATATTTTTGAGAAAGCCATATAACAAAAATATTCTTCTTCGAAAAATAGAACTTGTTAAGTCAAAACTTGTTGTGGGTGATGAAGAACTTAAAACTTAAATCACATAAAAGAACTAACTCAAAATTATGGTTGCTAATACAGAAGGGGTGCAAGAATCAAAATCATGTCAAATCAGAAGAAATGTTGCTCCTTGTTAGGCATAAAAATGACAAACGTTGTTAACGGTTCTCGAGTGAAACGTTTCTCATCTAACACGTTTGACGGTGATTCTACCGGTTCTCAAAAGAATCTGACATATTTCTGGTTGCCAAACAGGATGTTAAGTTGCTCTTCGATCATTAGTTATTACTAGCACAACTGGTAAGACTTCTTTTCGGCGTTGACAAGAAGAGTAGTGTGTATGGTTAAACTCTCCTTAATTATAATGATAAGACCCATGTTTCCATTATTCACTACTTATGAAACGATTTTTACCTAGCCTGGACTTTATAGCACCGTGTGGCGTGGGAGAGAGGTAGAGCAGTGGGTGTCCATATATAATCAGGAGTTCAACATCGGGTTGAATGTGATGAACAATCTGGTAACGGGTCTGGCCTATTAATATAGGTGGGCTTTATAGCCTGATTGCCTCCAAAAATGGATTTATGGAGGCAGACACAGTAAGACGATCGCCCCATAAATAGGCTATTTTTGGAGATGGTTGTCTTAAGGTCCCCGCCTCCGAAAATCTGTGCTCGCCTCCGTTGGTTTTTTTTTTTTTTGGAGGTGGTTGATTTTTGTGCCCGCATCCGTTAAGTTTTTTTGTAGTTTCTCACAAAACCAATTATGTAGTAGTGGCACTCTGGAATCTGACAGTGTAGGAAAATAAAGTAATTATTTAAATAAGTAGGAAAGAAAAACACGCATGAATTATCTAATTGAGTTGTTAGGAATAAGCATTTCGAGGATGGTAGTATAGGACTAATATTCAGAGTAAAAGCTAGATAAGAGCAAGTAAAATAGCAGCTATATATAATAAGCTGCTGCAAGCACATGTGAATGAGAAATGCTGCAGCATGGATTTCAAGATATTATCTGTGTATGAGAAGTGGGTCAGATATTAACGATGTAGCATATATTTATATGAAACTTCTGTATGTATAGGGCAATGAAAAGTGTGCTTTTTGTCCCGACTAGTATGATGCCCGCTAGCTAACGCTACGGTGACATTTTAGGGATGCACAAGATTGCGTTGCTGTTGGCAATGAAAAGAGTTTGCGGCTTCGGGGAGAGGGAGGGTGTGCGGTGCCTCGCGCGCCGGTGGGTGCGGGATGGAGGGGATGAGTGATGAAGACTGATCCAAGTAATCTGGTCCGTTGGATGTGAGTGAGTAAGAGAGAGGATGTGGTAGAATCAATCTGATCCTTTCATTTGAAAGTTGGAAGATTGTTGTGTGTATTTTTTGGGGTGCACTTAATGTAGCTAATGACTGTGGGGGACAGATTAGTGTGTGGCTTTAGTAAAGTTTAACTGGTGCTTTATTAGTAGTAGAGAAGTAGAGATTTAAACTGGTGCTTTATTAGTAGTAGAGATTTAAACTGGTGCTTTATTAGTAGTAGAGATAAGGAATCCATGTTACATATCTTCTTTGAATGCCCATCTGCAAAATACATATGGAGTCTATTAGCTTTCGCTCTTGGTTCTGATTGCCGACCAGGAAATTTTAACCAATATTGGCACTGGATCCACAACTCTCTCCCACAATGGCCTACTATGCATATGGTGGGAATTGCAGCAGTTTGCTGGAGCATTTGGAGAATGAGAAATGACATTTGCTTTGAGAAGAAATGCATGAAATCTCCAACTGAGATTGTTTGCTTAATTTGTTCCTTTCTTTCATATTGGTCAGGTCTTCTGAAGGATATGCAAGAACAGGTGAACCAAGCTGCAGAGGTGGTGAAGCACGCTAAAAGGTAATATAACGAGAATATCTTACAACCTACCACAAGGTACACAATTACATAACTTACTATGACTTACCAAAGCACCTTTACTAAACAAACGGTTTTCAAGTCGACAAACACTGAATAATGGGTAAATTGACACATTATAAGTTAATAAACATGACTTTATTGGATGCGTGCCCAACAATAGAAACTAAACCATTTCTATATCTAAAAAATCACCGTGACTTCAACTGCATGACCATGTCAGTATTGGCCTCAGATGTGTCCAGATTCCAAGTGAAACATACAGAGCAAACTTCAGTCTACTATATATGCAAAATCCAGCAATGAAAATGAACATTGCTCCAGGAATGAGTTCCAAGCTCTGAAAGGATCAACTCGAGGATATTCTGGATCATAACATATTCTGTAATTCCTACAACAGAGACTGTCTGATGGCACTCAGTTCCTTGACAATATCTCCAGTTGACATTCTATTCGATGGCATTTCCTGAGAGCATGACAGTCCAAGCCTAAGCAATGATTCCAATGATACCAGGAAATCACTCCTTCCGTTGTGTGAAGAACCATCTGCAGCTGTATGAAGTTCATTCCCATGGCCCAAAGACAACCGAGTGTCAACTATGTCTGCAACACCGTCATGAAGACCCAGCTCAACATACTCACGAAGGCCATGCATAAATTTGCTGTCTGTTGGCCTCTCACCAGTGACTGTTTCTAGCACAAGAATGCCATAACTGTATATATCTCCGTGCGTCGACGAAGTGTTTCCAGCTCCATACTCTGTTGATGAGAATTTCAAGAAAACATTAGACTTCTTATAGTTTGCACAGTTCTAAATTCAAGAGATTGTAAAACATCACATAATCTAGCTTCTTCTACACGTCCCCTTGATGTCCAGTACAGCATGCTTTATTCATATTTTTTTCTTCAAAATAGTGAAAAGACATAGAAGTGGAAATAAGGAAACCTGGTGCAGCATAGCCGATTGCCCCTTTAAATCCTATTGAGGTTGATGACTCTTGGAAAAATGAGTTCCCTCCAACAAGAATCCTAGCAAGTCCAAAGTCTCCGACATGGGCAACCATATCAGCATCCAAGAGCACATTACTTGACTTAACATCACAATGTACAACAGGTGCAGGTCCATGGCAATGAAGATAATCCAGTGCATAAGCCACATCAAGTAGTATGCTCATTCTTTCCAGGATATTCAGGCTCCTCTGCTCTGTTTGCTCATTTGCATCAGGATGTAGCCAACCCTCTAAACTACCATTAGGCATGAACTCAAAGACTATTGCTCTAAAATCATTTCCTCTGGTATCGATGCTTGAACAAGCTGTGACTATCTTGACAAGGTTCCGGTGTCGCAGGTTTCGGAGCGCTTCGCATTCAGCTATGGAACTCTTGAGTGCCCCTAGGTTTTGAAGCTTTAGCACCTTCACAGCAACAGGATTTGAACTTTCACTAGATGGACAATCTAATTATCCTTTGTACATAGATCCCAAAGCCCAACAAATTGGTAGCTGAGAAACCATCTGTTGCTTTTACCAATTGTGAATAAGAGATCAGTGGGTGGCCTTGCATGGATGTTGTTGAAGAGGCTTTTGTTCTGCTTTTCTTGCATCGAATGCAAAGCATGTAGAGCAAAGCAAGGATGACTAGTGTTGCAACGAGGGAGAGAACAATAGGAATCACTACAAGTGTGTGGTTTTTCTTTGGTAATTGGGAAGAACATGGAGGCAAATGCATATGAGGCACGCCACCACATAACTTGTCATTTCCTTGGATTGAGAATGCAGTAGCATTTGCAAAAACACCAAAAGTTGGCACTTGTCCAACAAAGTTGTTGAAGGAAAGATTTAGGTAATAGAGCATGCCAAGCCAAGGTTCCCTAACAGCTTGGGTATTTCACCAGACAAATTGTTCTTTGAGAGGTCAAGATTTTCTAGTCCTTGCAACTAGCCCAGGGTTGATGGAATGCTACCATTTAAGATGTTATTTTGGAGGTAGAGATTCTGAAGAAGTTGACATTCACCAATGGTGCTGGGAATTTGACCTGACAGTTTGTTCCACTGTGCATAGAATTCTATAAGACCTTTTAGATTCCTGATTTCTTGTGGTATTGATCCCTCCAAGTTGTTGTATGATAAATCCACAGAAACTGCGGTGATGTTGAATAATTCAACTGGAACTTGGCCTGCAAAGTTATTGCTCGAAAGCACTAGTAACTCTAACTTTCCCAGATTTCCTAGTGTGCTCGGTATCCTACCACTGAAGGAATTGCTCTCAAGGTTCATGTAACTGAGCTCTGTAAGATTTCCTATGGCCGATGGGACTGGCCCACTCATGTTGTTATCAAATACATAAAAAGGGAAAGGTTCTTGAGGCTACCCAAGGAAGAAGGAAGAGATCCTGTGAAGGAGTTCTAAGAGAGGTCAAGATATTGCAAGTTTTTGAGGTTACTGATATCATCAGGGATGCTTCCTGAGATTGTGTTGTCCTCAACATTGAGCTGTATCAGTGAGCTGGAAAGATTAGAAACTAAGTCAGGAAGAACACCAAACTTGCTAGCACCCAACTCTAAATTTTGTAGCTGAGAGCAATTTAGAGCGCAGTAAAGAACTCCCAGTCTCGGGGTTCTTTAGCT
This sequence comes from Hyparrhenia diplandra, assembly GCA_015847255.1. Classification (NCBI taxonomy): domain Eukaryota; kingdom Viridiplantae; phylum Streptophyta; class Magnoliopsida; order Poales; family Poaceae; genus Hyparrhenia; species Hyparrhenia diplandra. The sequence goes on from JADLZK010010817.1 coordinate 64,754, forward strand.
TCAAGCAAAGTTTCTAAGAGCAGTAGCCTCTGCAATTTTGTCAGCCTTCCAATCTCTGGAGGAACAATACCACTGAAAGAGTTACGGCCCAGCTGAACTATCCACAGTTCAGAGGCATTCGCTATCGACCTAGGGATAGAACCATGGAAGAAGTTGTGGTCCATGAATATGCTCTGAAGATTAGGAAGATTGCTGAATGCATCTGGTGGCATGCTTCCATTCAGCATATTTTGCTGGACAGAATAGTAAGTCAGAGAGGAGATGCTCCAAAAGGAATCAGGGATTGGCCCACTCAAATTGTTACCACCTAACGTGAGCCGAGATAAACTCGGCAACAGGCCAAAGGATGAAGGGATAGCCCCTGACAACATGTTGAAGTCAAGATGAAGAACCCTAAGGTTGGTGAGGTTGCTGAGATTAGTTGGTATCTCACCTGATAACCTATTGTAGTACAGTGTCAAATGCTCCATCAACGGCAACTCTGAAAGAGATGGAGGGATCTCTCCAGACAAAGAATTTTGACCAAGGTTCAGGTACACAAGATTCTTCAAGCTGATCCCAACCTCTGCTGGGATCTCACCTTGGAGCTGATTATAGCTTAGGTTCAGCATCTAAAGCCTGACAAGGTGACCGAGCTCTGGTGGTATTTGACCAACAAGCTGGTTGTCGCCGAGGTCGAGCTCTCTGAGGAAGGACAGGTTGCCCAAGAATGGCGAGACGTGTCCCGACAGGTTGAAGGAGCCCAACCGCAACGACACGACCCTCTGCAGGTGACGACTGCCGCAGGCGACTCCCGGCCAGCTGCAGTAGTGCCCTGACCTGTTCCATGAGGCCAGCAAGCCCTCAGCTCGGCCTGAGGACAGCGTGGACTTGAAGGAGAGGAGCGCGAGCTCGTCAGCTGCGCCATTGCTGCTTCTGCCTGGAGATGAGATTGTAGCATAGGAACGGGTGAAGAGCAACAGTGAGAAGAAGAACAACATCATTGCTCGTGCCATGACAATGTGGCTAAAAAGTTGTGTGAGCATCGATGGATTGAAGAATGGGGAACTGGAAGTTGGGTGGTATGTTATCTGTTAATCCTCTCTCCACTCACTCCTTAAGTACTACAGCCTATTACACAGACCTTGAGCCCCATGTATCGGCCACTTGATCTATGTTGACGACTGACGAGTGGACCGGCGAATCCTCCCGTGGCGTGAACTCTGGAGGCCTCCTTGCTTGTACTGTCGCCACCAGCGATCAACTCTGCAATAGTCATCTTGCTTGTTATTGGTGTGTGTTGTGCCGTTATTGTTTCGCATTCATGCTCACGCACACATCTGACAACCCCCAACACTTTCGCTTACGCTTATGCTTAGAAGCCAAATTTTGAATTCTAAAAATTGATTTTGAAGTTGATTTTGTGGGTTTTTTTATCATAGTTCTTAAGGTGTAAAGGTAAGGCACGGCGATGTACCATCTTCCATAAGCCTAGGTGCCCAACTTGCCCGCCTAGGCGACCATTCTGCAAGGCGATAGGCAACGTCTTGAGAACTATGGTTTATTTTATAGCATCTGCTTTTGAATTGTTATGGACATGTTCATAGAAATTTTTACTTACAAGTTCTTTTTGAATTGCTAATAACCTGTATAAATAAACATAAGCTTAAGTGAAATGATGGGAGCGTAAACTTTGGGTGCTCAAGTCAAGTCAGTGGCTACCAAGCCGCCAGCCATGGCCCCCTCAATCTTTGCAAATTGACAAGTGGGAAGTGGGGACTCATATCCTAGGAATGACTCCATTGATCAATGACATGAATCTGGCCAATAATTACACATGAAAAACAAAGAACAAAATGTCCATCCAAGTCAACAATCAGAATTTAGCCTTTTGTTCTTTTGAAAAATGGGAGGACTTTCCCTTAATTTCCAGGAGGACATGGATAGGGCCTGTAAGTTGCATGGCAATGACCATAAGGCAACAAGGCCTCGAGTCAAGAAGACAAGAACCACTACAGTGCTGGCTAGGTTCTTCGCCATCTCCACACGGTTCTACAAGATTTCAATCAGCTTCCAATCAAGAACACCTCGAACTCAGCAATCAATATACATGATGAACTTTCTGAGTTGCAGGAATTACAATTTGCAAAGACAGTAGCAAGAAATATTCTCTTTGGGGAATCAGGACACTAACTATAATAAAAGCACCCAAAGATTCTGCTAAAAAACGACATCTTTCCATCTCAACAACAAAAGTTTACCGAAAGTTTATTTGTACACCAAAAGTTTACTGAAAGAATCCATGTTTCCGAATGAGAGCTTTTAACTCATAGACCGAGAGTTTACCAATTGACTCCATTGCCTGACTGAAGATCTCTTGTTTGGTTTTGGCTAATTAGTGACACCTAAGGACTAATCTCTCGATGCTAAGTGTTTGATTAGATTGAAGATTGGTCGTGCCGGTGTTGGTGCATGGTGGTCATGGAGGATGGATCGAGGTGATCCAAAAGATGATCAAGCATCCAATTCGGTGGTGTTTCGGAGATCAATTGTCCCCAAGGCAAAGGTATAACCATAGGGCTTTTGATTTCACACCCAAGACACCATAGAGGGTGTGGGTGGTTATAGGATCGATAAGCCGTACTATAAAGAGGGGAAACTTATCGCATATATCGGTCCTCATGTGCCTTTAGGTTCAAAATTCATATGCATGCATTCTAACCTAAAGAGCTAACTCCGCACTTGGTGAAAATGTTTCAAAAATGCTAACACATGGTGTCGAGGTGTTCTTCGATGTGTCGGCAACAAGAATCAAGTGGCGGAAGTCGGTTTGGAGCAAAGGCGAAGGAACGACGACGAAACGACAGAAATTCGCAGCTCGGGGTGTCCGGGCGCTTTTTGATCGGAAGCACAAGGCTTTGACGAGGGACGCACCGCGCGCGGGTCCGGTCGGATTTCTGAAAAGGGCGTAAGTCGCGGTTTCGGCCGGCGGCCGACCCGGATCGCGATGACGGATGCTTCGGTGCTGACCGGAAGCATCGATCGGTTCGCGACGGACGCTTCGGAAGCCGGGGTCGAGTCACTATTTGGGTTTTGTCGGTTGTGACCCGGACCCACCGGCCGGACTCACCGGGGTGAGCCCGGTCAAGCAGCGCCCGGTCGGGCAAAACGTGGTTTTCTTCCCAACGGCCACATTTCGTGGTGTGGGGTATTTATACCCCCTTGGCTGCCTCTTGGTCTCTCTCTTGGTCATTTGAATCATTTCTAACAAGCTAGAGCAAGCAAGCAAGCCTCCCTCCTCTCTCATTCTTGATTTGAGCTTCATTCTTGAGAGAAGAGTTGATCCAAGTACATTGCATCGAGTTCTTGCATCTAGAGGCACTTTGAGGATCGTTGTGAGATGGTTGGTTTCTTGTTACTCTTGGAGACACCGCTCCTAGCCGGCTTGGAGGATTGGTGGAGTTGTTGGCAAGAAGAGGTGATTGTTTCTTGGCCACCTCCGGTTGATTTGTGAGAGGATTACGCACTCCTCGTCGGGGAAGACAAAGTGCAAGGAATACATTGCTCGTGTCTTGGGTACCACACTTGTTGAGTGGTGTGTTGAGGCTAGCAAGGGCACCGCCAGCTCAAACACCATCCTTGTGTTGGTCGGCACAACCGGAGAGTAACTTGTCGGTGTACAAGAGAACTCCGGGTCAACACATCAACGTGTCTCTTGTCTTGGTGATTGGTTCATCGTCTCATTGTGTTGATTGGTTCATCCTCTTCCTGGTGATTGGTTCATAGCCTCTACAAGTCGGTATAACAAGTTCTCTCACTTGCAATTACATTCCTAGTTTATATTGTGTAGAGAGCTAGCCTTGCCTTGTGTAGTTGCTCTTGCTAGCATAAGGACCATATTAGGATCGCTCACTAGATAGAGTAGTGACATAGACTTTGTGTGTCTTAGAGATCATAGAAATATTTAGTCTTGTCACTAGAAGGCTTACAAGACCATTAGAGCTAGTGCAAACCGCTTTTCTGTTGTGTTTTTATACTAATCGGTTTGTTGAGTTGAGTTTGTAGAAAAATTTTATAGGCTATTCACCCCCCTCTAGCCATCTAGGACCTTACACCGACAAGTTCACATCAGCCGAATTGGGAATGCCATGAAGAAGTCACTTGCTTTTCTCTAGCTTTTATTGGGATATGGGCAAATTGGGAGTGCCCGGTTGTTCCCACCGGACAACCATTGGCAAGGATTTCTTCTATAATTTTTAAACAAAGCAGACCACTTGCAAAGGATACCCATCTAGTCTAGTTGTACAACCAGCTGTGAACTTTTGAACAATGAAATTGCTTTCTTCAATTAATAAGCAGGCAATCGGCGTTGTCTTTAGTTTGTTCAGTATTAAGCTCATCATGGTCAGTCATTAGTCAATAGAAAAGACTGCCAAGAATCAAATCATTGATCAGCATGGATTGTCCTTGCTACTTACATTTCTAATTCTCTGCACAATGCATAATAATCATGAACAAACCGATCTCAACCAAGCTTTTTTTTTTACCAAAAGGCAGGGAAGGCCCCTACCTGCATTTTTGGTATTTTCTGTGTATAAAAATAGTTTTTATGTATATTTCGTAGGCATCTAGGACCAAACAAAAAGCAAAAATTACATAAGGCTATCTCTCCAAGCACCAAGTAAAAGTTTCCTATTGGGTTTTGATGAGGACATCCTCTACTATTACCCGTTGGCAAAGATACAACAAAAAAATGGGCCAAGTGGCCTAGTTGTAGTCAGGTGGCGACCGTGTGAGCCTCTGAATAATCCCACCTTGCTTAGCTTGGGAGGAGGAAGCCACCTTAAAAGGGAGAGCCAGCCTTCCCCTATTAGACTAGTCTTTGAGGGCGATTGGGCCTTTCCCTGAGAGGGTGCGCCGGAGTGCGGTGCTAAGATTGTTGAAGCGCAACAGGAGACCCTAGTAGCGTTGTAGTCAGATCGGTGCTTCGAATTTCGGTTGTCGGTGCTTCGAATTTCGGTTGTTGGATTCGGAGAATTCGGATCGATGTGTCGAGCTTTTCATCCAATGCCACCTAGGCCAAACTCATCGAGGTTTATCCGAAACTAAATTGCATTACTTCTGGTCAAAGATATAGTCTAGATAACTTAACGAGTTTTAATAAATATTTCTCTACATATTGGACTCCCAAATGTTTATCTTGCCTGAAGAATCATATCAAGGGGTTTGAGGTTTAAGTCCCAGGTTACAGAGAGTAAAGCCCAACAATCTCTACTGAAAGGACATTCCAAGAACAAAGATACCTGAAGAATCATATCAAGGGGTTCAAGGTTTAAGTCCAGGTTAAGAGAGTAAAGCCCAACAATATCTACTGAAAGGACATTCCAAGAACAGGTGGAAATTAGTTTCCTCGGAAGCTAAATATTAGTTTCCTCGGAAGCTAAATTGCATAACACACCTGAATAGTCTTGGAGTAACATATTCTTTCGTGTTTAGTCTGTCTCGAGCAGTAGCCAAAAGAAGAATTTGTGTGATCCCAAGTTATCTCCTTGTTTCCCCAAAGAACGGCGGACTCCCCTTCCTTCGCGAGCAATAGGCAAAGAGCAAAAATCCCACACGACCACACCACCATGGATTAGGCTCGGAGGTTCAGCTGGCCGCCATCACCGCTGGTGCCGGTGCGAGTCGACAATGTCAGCGGCATCGCCGCCACCACCGCTAGAGCTCCCACACCCAACACGGTCGCCTCGAGCTCTTCACGCTGCCTAGCACCTGAATAATGTGCGAGTGGTAAGCTTGAGTCGGATTTCTTGTCTTTTCCTAAAGTTTTTTTTTTTGCAAGATTTTTTCGTTCTTCCTTTGGTTTTGCTTCCTCTGAACCTATCCATATGTGTTGTAGTTCGTGAGTAGTTCACCCTCGTTGTGGCTCGGGTAACACCATCTTGAATGTTCTTTGTTTTGTCTTCAAATCTTATCTCGTGTTTCTAATGAAAAATTTGTTTTTAGACAAAGGCGGTTCTTAACCCTCCACTCATGATTATGATCATGCTCTACCCCTTCTGTTATTGCATTCACTCGGCAAAGACGATACACTAAATACAATTTGCTCGTTCCCACTCTGAATACACCCAACGCCGCTCCTCCATCTCCTCAACAAAATGATGATCCTCACAACCAGTGGCGTAATAATACCGGAGAAGCTATGGCTTACATGATCATTTCATTCATGGTTATGCTTTTTCATCCATTGCTTTTTATTGATTTACATGACCCTTAAGGGGCCCCGATGATTCTTCTCCAAGAATAGAATGTTCCGTCTCTTGCATTGCGCCAATGGTGTTTTGGTTCTCAACCGTCTTTACTTCTTCGTCTACATCATCCTTGCAAGGGAATTTCTATTACAAATGATACCTTGCTTTCATCTACTTCTTGTTAGTTACTAATGAACAATGGTGATTCTATGTAGATATGGAGTTGCTGGCGAGGAGTGGGTGACCTTCGAATCGCCATAGGAGTGTTGTTGTTCCCCACTTTGGGTTTCATGATTGCAAAGTTTTGTTTGATAAAAAAGTTCTTATTTATGTTAGATTTCTATCATTACTATGTAACAAGTTGATTTTTATTGCTTTTTTTGTTGAGGGCCCTCTCCCTCGGGAAGGTTGTGAAGCCTCCAAACAATGTCGGTTAGAACAATGCGGTGTGATGATGGAACCTCGTCTTGTGGAGCTCGGAGGAATTTTAGTAGTTTTTGGTTGGTCTTTTTTTTTCCTATGGTCTCTCGTGTGTATCCATGTTTCTTGTTGTTGCTCTATTTTATCATCATTGAATAGAAATTCTTTGGAATGTAGTACGTGGTTTCGGTTGGTCGTGAGATTGGGAGATGATGGGACATCTCTTCTTTTTGATGAAGATAGAATGAGGCCTAGCTAGTTGTCAGTGGTGTAGTCAAGATTTATAGCTATGGTGGTCCATTGTAAGTTTTGTTAAGCAAGCGGTAAGCAAGTATATGAATTACAAAATATAATGGAAGAGAAAGTAGGAGAAAAGGAGAATTGTCTATTTCTTTTTGTTGCTTTTTTTGTTGGATGTTTTTACCGGGGAACTAGCCTCTATTTATAGAAGGAGCCGCACTTGTCGGATTCCGTCTCTAGATATTTGTACTGAGTATTTTGAATTCTTCTTAGAGTCCCGATATTTTTTCCTCCTCCCTTTGCTTTCGAGATTCACCCTCACATTAATTATTTCTTAACCAAGTATAACTTTCTTAACATAGATTTGAAATATCACACAAGAACAATATGTCATTACTAATTGGTAGGCATGGGCCCATGATAGTGTTTATGATTTCTTCTTCATGCAGTTGTAAGAAGATAGCCTGCTCAATAAAAGTCACACGACAATTATCCAAAAGGCTATTAATGGCTATTATGCATCTTATTTTTTGACTTATTCTTAATAGAAGTCGTTGTAGAAAATATTCTTTGATGCATATTTTTTGAAAAAGAGAGGCAATATCACCACTCCTTTTTATATTTTAATGAGCCATAAAGAGAATAAAATATTGTTTCAATGTATGTTGACACTACTTAACGACATCACTAAAATAACAACGACACCAAAATGTTATAAGAGCAATGACACCAAACAAAGTCTTTGGTATATGAAAATTACTTTACCACTCATAAACTAGTCAGAAAAAAAACCTATACTTCTAGTAAAGACGGGTTGTCGGTCCACCTTACAAAACTAGAAAGTATAACATGGCCTAAAATAATAAGATGGGCGTAAAAATAAAGGATAATAGAATAAGACTCTACAAGAGGACGTAAATAATAATACCATTTTAGCATTTTACCTAGAGTAAAGACTAGGATGTCATTTCTATTCTACCTTTGGGAAGGCATCTATAACTAGATATGTATAGTACTAATAATATCCTTATATATGGAATAGTAAATAACCAATAATGAATAATGTTTCTACATAATAATAGGGTTAATGTCACGATAAAGATAATATGATAAAGATATATATGATAAATGATAATAAAGATAATAATAAATGTAGGGATCAAGCGTCATAAAATATAAGATAATGATTTAACAGTAATATTCTAGTCTAAGGACTCACAATGAATAATATAAGAAAATTAAACTTACTAATGAGTAACTATTATCACATGTTATTGCTAAACTTTAATAAGTGCAAACATCTAGCTATCATCGTTAGCACTTGTAAGGTCTTAGATGGCTAGAGGGGGGTGAATAGCCTATAAAATTTTTCTACAAACTCAACTAAACAAACCGGTTAGTATAACAAATGGCGATCAAGCGGTTTGCACTAACTCTAGTGGTCTAGCAAGCCTTCTAGTGACAAGACTAAATATTGCTAAGATCTCTAAGTCACACAAAGTCTATGTCACTACTCTATCTAGTGAGCAATCCTAATATGATCCTTATGCTAGCAAGAACAACCTACACAAGCAAGTGCTAGCTCTCTACACAAATAAGCTAGGAATGTAAATACAAGTGAGAAGCTTTTTATACCAACATGTAGAGGCAATGAACCAATCACCGAGACAAAGACACGTCGATGTGTTGACCCGGAGTTCACTTGTACACCGACAAGCTAGTCTTCGGTTGTGCCGACCAATACAAGGATGGTGCTTGAGCTAGGCGGTGCACTTGCTAGCCTCAACACACCACTCACAAGTGAGGTACCCAAGACACGAGCAATGTATTCCTTGCACTTTGTCTTCCCGACGAGGAGTGCGTGATCCTCTCACAAAGCACCGGAGGTGGCCAAGAACAATCACCTTCTCTTGCCAACGCCTCCACCAAATCACCAAGCCGGCTAGGAGCGGTGTCTCTAAGAGAAACAAGAAACCAACCGGCTCACAACGATCCCCAAGTGCCTCTAGATGCAAGAACTCGATGCAAATGCACTTGGATCACCTCTTCTCTCAAGAATGAAGCTCACAAGCAAGAATGAGAGAGAGGGAGAGTTGTTGCTCAGCTCTAGGCACTACACCACAGCCCAAAAACAAGCGTCCAACCAAGGGTCGGTAAAAGTATCAAAATACCGACATGCGGTCGGGTCGCTATATATTAGTGACATACAGTCGGACACTATACGTCACCAAACAGCCAACATTCCCCGAAAGAAATAGATCCATTGTAAATGAGGGTGATCGATAATGTAACAAAGCATTTAAAATGAATATTACAACTTACATGCAAATGTGATAAAAACAATGACTAATTATTCTTTTCTATTTTGAAACCGTTGCCAAATATGCTCAATTAAATCCTCTTTTAGTTGCACATGGATTGGTTGAGAACAGATAGTAGAATTTCTATGTCGCACATCAGCAAAGCACAAGTGATTGTTATTGCTAGTTTGTGCTTCGGTGGAAGAACACTTGATGCCCTGGGACATCATACAAGTTAATAGGACGTTCAGCCATTGTAGGTCCCTCATCTTCCACAATGATATTATGAAGAATAACACAAGCTTTCTTGATTTTTCTAATGATCTTGAGGCTCCATGATCTCGTTGGGTGACACACAATGTTGATGCGAGCTTGCAGCACCCCAAATGCACGCTCCACATCTTTCCTTGCCCCTTCTTGCTCTATTGCATACACCTTGTGCTTCTCTAGTTAGGGGGCTTTATGGACTTCATCGAAGCTACCCTTCCTTTCGCATGCAAAGGGGATGGAATCGATTGTTGATGTGCGATTGGCCATGCACAAAGCAAAAAAGGAGGCGCATGATGCAAGATTTTGGGCCACGAGCAATAGATCTGAGCTGAGGGAGAAGAGTGAAATCTCATGTTTGGTTTTGGAAATTGATGACACACTTGTGGGACTAATCCTTTGCTCTAAGTGATGACTTGAGATAGGACGCATGACCGGACGCACGGGGTGCGACCGGACGCACGCACCGGTGGCTCCGGTCGGTGAGTCCGATCAAAAGAACAGAGAGCATGTTTTTGGACTTGGCTCGGTGGATCAACCAGGACGCCGCACCGAAGCATCGACCGGACTCTTGAAGACGTTGTCACCGTGGGCCCGAGGAGCTTGTCTTATCGACCGGACGCACAAAATGGAGGCGGCCGGACGACGACCGACGGACTGGGTGGTTCCGGCCGGTAAGGTCCTAAGCCGCCGCTGAGTAATGCCCATTTTGAAGCTCAACGGCTCTATTCTTTGGAGGAGGCTATATATACTTGGATGGCCGGGTACATGGTCTCCCTCTTGCACATTTGAACACTCCTACACACTTGTGAGCAAGTGAGACTCCCCTCCACTCATCTCTTCACTCTAACTTTGATTCTTGAGTGAGATTGAGAGTGATAGAAGTGCATTGCATCATCGGTTGCATTCTAGAGGCACTTCATCCTTAGAGAAGCCGCGAGATTCTTGTTTTCTTGGGAATTTGCCCGGTTCCCTAGCGGCTTGGAGCAAGAGGCGGTGTTGAGCTCGATTGGAGCTTGTTCGAGGCCACACCGGTGGTTTTGTGAGGGGTTGAGCCTTACCCTCGCGGGGAGGTTCGCGAAAAGGCGTCACTAGTGGATTGCTCGTGGCTTGTTTGGCCCCCTCTTGTGATTGGTGTGCTTGAGCTCCCATGGGGGATTTGGCACCGGCCATTAAGCTTAGCAACCATCAAGTGGGTGTGTCGCTACAACGGGACTACCGTGCCGAGCAAGCACGTGAACCTCGGTGAAAAATCATCATGTCACTTGTTCTTGCTCGTTGGAGATTTCTTGGTGATCACGGTGATTGGCTACAACCTCGACACTTCATCGGTGGTATTGTATTCTAGCACCCCTTCACATTACTTTGGTAGTATATCTTGTTAGGGTGCTTAGTGTGAGTAGTTTGCTTAGTTAGCTTAGCCTTGTTACTCCTAGTGGTAGAATTAGTTAGTATATCTTGTTCACCTAGGAGTAACTTAGCAACCTAGCTCTTGAGTGTGATTAGAGATCATAGAATTGCTAGAATTGTTAGGAGGCTTGCATAGTTAGCTTGAAGCATTGCTTAATTGCTACACCATCTTATTTACTAATCGGTTTGCTTAGTGTTGTTGCAAGAAATTTTAATAGGCTATTCACCCCCTCTAGCCATTAGGACCTTGCAAGTGGTATCGGAGCCGAGGCACCGTATTTGAGTGGCTTAACAACCAACGGTGACAAAATGGCGTTGAATTTTCATGTCAACAACACCAAGAAGGCGCCACCTTCGATGACACTAATTTCGCCTATTGAAAGGTGAAGATGACCGCACACCTCAAGTCAATCAATAGACAAGTGTGGGTCATGACCGAGAAGAAGTTTGAAGTTGCCAATCAAGCGCAACCAACCGCCTTGGAAGAAAAGAAGCTATATACCAATGATGTGTCCGTGAGTGCTTTTCATGAGGCATTCAATGATAGAGTGTTTGAGCAAGTCAAGTCACTCCACAGTTGCTCATGAGATTTGGAAGAAGCTAGAAGAGTGCTATGAGGGCACCGAAGGCGTCAAGCAAGCAAAGGCCTATATCAAGCTTGAACAATTCAATAGCTTCAAGATGGAAGAAGATGAGAGTGTGCCGGAGATGTTCCACTGCATGCAAGTGTTGGTGAATGATCTCAATGCTCTAGGAGAAGAGATCAAGGACAAGACCTTCAACATGAAGTTCTTGAGGTGTTTGCAGGAGAGGTTTGGGATGTTCATCACGGTGCTTGTGAGAACAAACTTGAAGAATTTGACTCCCAACCAATTGCTTGATGAGGTCATGACCGATGATTCATATAGAGATGACAAGAAGAAGCAAGAGCTCATCAACAAGGCAAACAAGAAGGTCAAGGAAGAAGAGAAGAAAGAGGACAAGAAGGGCTTGTCACTCAAAGCAAGCTCTTCATCCAAGGGCAAGAAGAAGAAGGAAGAATCAAGTGATGAAGAGGATGGCACCTCTACAAGTGGAAGTGAAGTGGATAAGCAAATGGCTCTCTTTGTGAGGAGATTGGGAAAATTTGTGAAGAAGAACTACATCTCCAAGAATAAGAATAAGCAATCATCCAAGAAGAAGACCAAGGATGGCAAGAATGAAGGCAACATGACATGTTTTTCGTTGCCATGATGATTATCACTAGATTGCCGAGTGCCCATATGAAAGTGATGATAAGAAGGGCATCAAGAAAGCAAGAAAGAAGAATGATGCCAAGAATGAGAAGGAGAAGAAGCCTAAGAAGAAGAATGAGTCACATGTGGCTACTTGGGATAGTGATGGCTCATCCTCTTCAAGTGATGAAGAAGAGGAGAAGAAGAACAAGAAGAAGGGACAAGCTCACCTTGCTATGCATGACAAGATCTCCCTCTTCGACACTCCTTCTTCATGCTTCATGGCTAAGGCCACCAAGGTACAATCTATCACTAGTGATGATGATGATGATAGTGATAGTGATAGTGATGATGAGGAGCAAACTCTCACTAGGGAGGAGTTGCAAAGCATGCTTGATGATTGCATTGTCATGTTCAAGCAAAGTAGGAAGGAATGTAAGGGCTTGCGTAAGGGAAACAAAGAGCCTTAAGCAAGAACTTGATGAGCTTCCGGGCATCTTATGAGAGTCTAGAGGTAGACCATAAGAAGCTTGAGAAATCTCATTCTAAGTTAGAGAAAGCTCATTCCTCTCTACTTGATGAGCACAAGTTGTGCTTAGTTGAGGATAAGGTTGATACATGCAATGCAAGCATCATGTGTGACATTCTTGTTGATGAATCAACCCCCAAGTACGAGACCTCCACTAGCTCTATCACTAGCATATCCATTTCTAGTGAAGATAATGATAATCCCATGCTTATTCATGAGAATGCTTGTTTAAAGAGGGAAGTAAAAGAGCTCAATCACACCTTAGCTATGGCTTATGGTGGTGAGGACCGCTTGCTTTTGTGCTTGGGTAGCCAAAGGGCATCCTTGTATAAGGAGGGCTTAGACTATATCCCCAAGAAAGGCAAGGCCACCCTTGTAACTCACAAGACTCGTTTTTGTGAAGAACAATGGTAGCTATTGCAAAGCTTGCAAGCAAGTTGGTCACTTAGAGCCAAAGTGCATGAACAAGAAGGCCAATGTTTCTTCTATCAAGCTTGATCATTCATATATGCTTGTCAAGAAGGACAATGGTGTTCGTGCTAGGTTCATTGGTACACCATGGATGGGCTCAAAGAAGAAAGCCATTTGGGTACTAAAGGCCTTGGTGACTAACCTTGAAGGACCCAAAAAGGTTTGGGTACCTAAGAAGAATTGATCTCTTTTGTAGGTCGATTATCGTCTTGGGAGGAGAACATTGGATAATGGATAGTGGGTGCACTCAACACATGACCGGGGATTCTCATATGTTCAAGTCAATTAGCATCAAGGGTATTGATGAATATGAGTCAATCACATTTGGCAATGACAAGAAAGGCAATGTGTTGGGTCTTGGCAAGATTGCAATTACTCAAGAGAAGAGCTTGTCAAAGGTGTTGCTAGTTGATTATCTTGATTACAACCTATTGTCGGTCTCTCAACTTTGTGATCTTGGTTACAAATGCATATTCACAAGCCAAGAAGTTGAAGTGGTTAGTGGTGATGGTGTCAACATGATATTCAAGGGATTTAGATATGGTAATCTCTACCTTGTTGATTTCAACTCAAAAGAAGCAAAGTTGATAACATGTCTACTCTCAAAGGCTAGCAAATGGTGGTTGTGGCATAGGAGGCTTGGTCATGTAGGGATGAAGCAATTGAACAAGTTGATGAAGCATGACTTGGTTAGAGGCTTGAATGATGTGAAGTTTGAGAAGGACAAACCTTGTGGAGCATGTCAAGCCGGCAAGCAACATGGCAATGCACATCCAACCAAGAGCACAATGAGTACAAGCAAGGCATTTGAGTTGCTACACATGGACTTGTTTGGGCCAACATCATACTCTAGCATTAGTGGCAACAAGTATGGTTTTGTCATAGTTGATGAATACACTAGATACACATGGGTGTTCTTCTTGCATGACAAGAATGATGTATTTAAGCTTTTCACGACATTTGTCAAGAGGGTTCAAAATGAGTTTGAGACATCCATCAAGAAGATTAGAAGTGACAATGGGAGTGAGTTCAAGAATACGAGAATTGAAGAGTTGTGTGATGAGCTTGGAATTGGACATCAATTCTCACCAACCTACACTCCTCAATCCAATGGTGTAGTTGAGAGGAAGAATAGAACCTTGATTGAAATGGCAAGATCAATGCTTAGTGAGTATAATGTTAGCCATTCCTTTTGGGCCGAAGCAATCAACACGGCTTGCTATTGTAGCAACCGACTCTATTGCCATGGTATGCTTGGGAAGACACCATATGAGTTGCTAAATGAAAGGAAGCCCAACATTGGTTACTTTAGAGTCTTTGCATGCAAATGCTATATTCTCAAGAAAGGCACAAGATTGGGCAAGTTTGACAAGAAGTGTGATGAAGGATTCTTAGTTGGATATTCAACCACAAGCAAAGCCTATAGAGTTTGGAACTTAGGTAGTGGCAAACTTGAAGAGGTTCATGATGTGGAATTTGATGAAACTCAAGGCTCTCAAAATAAAGTTGAAAATCATGATGATGTGAGTGGTTCCAACTTAGAGAATGCAATGAGAAACATGGATGTTGGTGACATTCGGCCAAGGCAAGTTGATGATGATGACATCCCATTGCCTACCACTACGGTTGAGATTGGAGACAATGAAGCAAGCACTAGTGGTACTCAAGATGAAGATCAAGAGCAACAAGCTAGTCCATCCACTCATCCTAGTCATCAAGTGCAAGTGATGCAACCATCCAACATTACAAGAGATCATCCAATTGAACAAATTGTCGGTGACATCAATAGCGGAGTGATCACTAGAGGAAGATTGGAATCCTTTTGTGCTCACCATGCCTTTGTGTCTCAAGTAGAGGCAGAGAATATTGAGAAGGCACTAAAGAAGGAGGATTGGATCAATGCCATGCATGAAGAGTTGAACAACTTCAAGAGAAATGATGTATGAGAATTGGTGGAAAGGCCAAAGGACTACAATGTGATAGGAACCAAGTGGGTCTTCAAGAACAAGCAAGATCAAGATGGAATTGTGGTTAGAAACAAGGCAAGTCTAGTAGCTCAAGGGTACACTCAAGTAGAGGGTCTTGATTTTGGAGAGACCTATGCACCGGTTGCTAGACTTGAAGCAATTAGAATCTTGCTTACCTATGCATGTGCACATGACATCAAGCTCTATCAAATGGATGTGAAGAGTGCATTCTTGAATGGGTTCATCAATGAGCTAGTATATGTTGAACAACCACCGGGCTTTGAAGATGAAAAGTATCCCAACCATGTCTACAAGTTGAAGAAGGCTTTGTATGGATTGAAACAAGCACCTAGAGCATGGTATGAGAGGTTGAGAGATTTTCTCCTCTCTAAAGGGTTCAAGATGGGCAAGGTGGACACCACTCTCTTCACCAAGAAGATTGGAAAGGACTTGTTTGTGTTACAAATATATGTTGATGACATTATCTTTGGGTCAACCAACGAAGAGTTTTGTGAAGAGTTTGCTAAGATGATGGCCAATGAGTTTGAAATGTCAATGCTTGGAGAACTCACATTCTTTCTTGGACTTCAAATCAAGCAATTGAAGAATGGCACATTCATTAGTCAAGGCAAGTACATCAAGGATATGATCAAGAAGTTTGATCTTCAAGATGCCAAGTCAATGTCCACACCAATGGCAACCAATGGAGGCTTAGACCCCGACCCTAGTGGCAACATGGTTGAACAAAAGAAATATCAGTCCATGATTGGTAGTTTGCTCTATGCAACCGCATCAAGACCGGACATTGCATTTAGTGTGGGCATGTGTGCTAGATATCAATCCGATCCTAGAGAGAGTCACCTCAAGGCAACAAAGAGAATTGTAAGGTACTTGAAGGGCACACAAGATGTTGGACTATGGTATCCAAAGGGATCCAAGTTTGAGTTGATTGGATATTCAGATTCTGACTATGGAGGGTGCAAGATCAATAGAATGAGCACAAGTGGCACATGTTAATTCCTTGAAAGGTCACTAGTATCATGGTCTTCAAAGAAGTAAAATAGTGTTGCTCTTTCAACCGCTGAAGCCGAATACATTAATGCGGGAAGTTGTTGCACTCAATTGCTTTGGATGAGGTCAACCTTGAGGGATTTTGGATTCAAATTTGACAAGGTTCCATTGTATTGTGACAATGAAAGTGCTAGAAAGATGACTCAAAATCCGGTTCAACATCCAAGAACAAAGCACATTGATATAAGGCACCACTTCATAAGAGATCATCAACAAAAGGGTGATATTTGTATCATGGGCATTGGCACCGAAGATCAACTAGCCCACATATTCACCAAGCCACTTGATGAGAAAAGATTTTGCATGCTAAAGGGAGAATTGAACATTATTGACTTCTCCAACTTGAGTTGATGCACCCCACTTATATGACATGCCTCTCCTTCGACAAACCCAAGGTAAAAGTTGTTTGTCATGGCATTCATATGTTGCTAAGGACTTGTTAGTGCATCTAGACATCATGCATGCTTATTAGGCTCATTCATGGAAAATAAAATGATTTCAATGTATGTGTGGCACCACTATTGTTTTGAATGCTTTTATGAACTAGTGGTGGCATATGACATGTTTATGTGCTTGCAATCCTAGTGTCAACTCTAGAAAATGCGCTATTGATGTGTATTCTAACATGGAGCAAGATAACCCTTATGCATATGAGGTGTGAAAAAGCTTGTCCTTGGTTCAAACTTGAATACATGAAATGGCAAGTGATCTAGATGAGACCACATGTGATACTTTGATTGACTTGATTTCTCTCATTTACACCTTTTTGGTGATTGTTGACAAAGGGGGAGAAATAAGTCACAAAGATGTTGGAAAGAATCACACAAATAGGGGGAGCAAGCTCATAGACTATTTGTGCATTTGTATGTGCATGATCATAATGAAATGTTGCATTGGCAATTTAAATTCAATATACATGATTGCTTGGTGTATGCTAGTTTTTGAAAATTGATTGGTGATTGACCAACTAGCATGCATAGGATGTATCTAGACAAAGCTCACATTTTAGCCTATAATGTTGATCTCATGGGGTATGTTGAGTTTTGATGTTTGTCTAGTTACATTGATGCTAAGGACTCCGATGGTTTCACGCTTCAAAGGTCCGAATTCTAGAACCTTAGCATCTCTTTTGGTATTAGTATCTCTCCCCAAGATTTCTATCCATACATATGTGCCAAATTGATCCAAACACATGGAAGCACATATGTAGGGGGAGCTACTACTACCAAAACCGAACCTTGAAATGTTTGTCCAATCCTTGATTCATGATCAAAATGCTATGGGCAAGCAATTCAAGTTCAATTCAATTTTATTTCATATCTTTGTAATTTTGGTTGTCATCAATTACTAAAAAGGGGAGATTGAAATCTCATGTTTGGTTTTGGAAATTGATGATACACTTGTGGGACTAATCCTTTGCTCTAAGTGATGACTTGAGATAGGATTAGGTGGATGACGTGGAGCATGATGATCATGAACATGGACAATGTCGGTGGACTTGATGGATCGTCAAGCTCGGTGATCGGCCTGAGAGGAACCCGGGAGATCAAGGCAAAGGTATCTTGATAGGGTTTTCCTTTCGGTGATCAAGACACGATAGAGCGTGTGATCACATTATAGGATAGATAGCCGACTATCAAGAGGGAATGCCGCGACAATCCTTTGGTGAAGTGCTTCTAGGTCCAATTGACTTGCATATTGCATTTAGGACAATGAGAGCACTAACTTCGATCTTGCCTAACCGTTCGACAAGCTAACATGCATGATAATGTGGTCATCTTCGACATGTTGGCAATTTATGGCAAGAGGCGAAGCAAGGTTGAAGCAAAGGGCAACAACAAGATGAAGAGCACATTTGGAAAACTTCGTAGGACACATGACCGGACATGACGGGTGCGACCGGACGCACGCTGCCGGGTGGCTCGATCGGTGAGTCCGATCAAAAGAACAGAGAGCATGTTTTTTGGACATGGCTCGGTGGATCGACCGGACGCCGGCACCGAAGCATCGACGGGACTCGAAGACGTTGTCGGCCGTGGGCCCGAGGGAGCTTGTCTTATCCGACCGGACGCACAAAATGGTGCGATCGACGCTGGACCGAACCATGCTGGTGGTTCCGGTCGGCGCCCGGTCGCCGCTTGCAATGCCCATTTTGAAGCTCAATGGCTCTATTCTTTGGAGGAGGCTATATATACTTGGATGGCCGGGTACATGGTCCCCTCTTGCACATTTGAACACTCCTACACACTTGTGAGCAAGTGAGACTCCCTCCACTCATCTCTTCACTCTAACTTCGATTCTTGAGTGAGATTGAGAGTGATAGAAGTGCATTGCATCATCGGTTGCATTCTAGAGGCACTTCATCCTTAGAGAAGCCGCGGGATTCTTGTTTTCTTGGGAATTTGCCCGGTTCCCCAGCGGCTTGGAGCAAGAGGCGGTGTTGAGCTCGATTGGAGCTTGTTCGAGGCCACACCGGTGGTTTTGTGAGGGGTTGAGCCTTACCCCGCGGGAGGTTCGCGAAAGGCGTCACTAGTTGATTGCTCGTGGCTTGTTTGGCCCCCCTCTTGTGATTGGTGTGCTTGAGCTCCCACGGGGATTTGGCACCGGCCATTAAGCTTAGCAACCATCAAGTGGGTGTGTCGCCACAACGGGATTAAGCGTGCCCGGCAAGCACGTGAACCTCGGTGAAAAATCATCGTGTCACTTGTTCTTGCTCGTTGGAGATTTCTTGGTGATCATGGTGATTGGCTACAACCTCGACACTTCATCGGTGGTATTGTATTCTAGCACCCCTTTGCATTACTTTGGTAGTATATCTTGTTAGGGTGCTTAGTGTGAGTAGCTTGCTTAGTTAGCTTAGCCTTGTTAGCTCCTAGTGGTAGAATTAGTTAGTATATCTTGTTCACCTAGGAGTAACTTAACAACCTAGCTCTTGAGTGTGATTATAGATCATAGAATTGCTAGAATTGTTAGGAGGCTTGCATAGTTAGCTTGAAGCATTGCTTAATTGCTACACCATCTTATTTACTAATCGGTTTGCTTAGTGTTGTTGCAAGAAATTTTAATAGGCTATTCACCCCCTCTAGCCATTAGGACCTTTCAAAGAGACAACTGGTAACGATAAAGTTTGGCTCATGCGTCCCCGTTTTTGAGCGAGACTAGCACAAGATCCATCGCTAGCTTGTTTGTTTTTCATGTTTCTCCTTCTACCCTTGGATTCCTGCTGATGTGTACTGGTATGAGCTATCCGACCGCAATCGTTGGGGACGCCCTCACGGAGCAAAGACAAACAGAGCATTTCTTAGCGAGCTCCTGTAAAGCAATCCTAACAGGTGCGTTTCTGGATGTCCAGGATGCTATCCGTCTGTTCCAATCCTAACAAGACAACTCAACTCCTGAATTTGAATAAGATGGGGAGAATTATGGCCACATAGGGATACAACTTCTTGCAAGCATTCTCGGATCAGGGGGAGACAATTACCCAAGACAATGCATGCATATCAACCTCAAGTTGATAGATGACACATGGATATTTACTATCCAAAGCCTATGGATGTTTAACATCCAAAAGCCTAGCATAACTTGTGCACAAATTTAGGTGCTACGTCAATGAAACACCCTAACTCGTTATTATGGGAAATGACATGGAGTTGAAAGGGTAAATATTTCCACATGGTAAAATTGGTTCCACTGAATCTATCATACTAAAGACTACGAATTGTCAACAAACGTCTCACTATTGCCATGCACCTTATATCTGATCCATACCACAAATCCTAGGCAGAATGTTCAAACACTCATCATATTGGGTCAATCAAAGGTGGCAATTAAGGACAATTGCTTTCACTTAAAGTGTGAAGTCTTTACTTGTTAATGATTTCTCCTCACAATGCTTTCTTGACAGAAGCACTATGGATTGACAAATCCATAAGGTGGTGAAAAAGTGAGAGCTTGTAGCACAAGGTTTCACGTAGAGACTTAGCATGACATACCCATTGGTATGTGTGGAAACTATGTTCCTATATTGATAATTGGCAGACCAAACTTGATTTGGATAGATTTGGTACATAAATCGTAACATACATTTTGTATGAATCAAGTCACTCTATGACTTAAAATAGTCAAGTTGATTGTGGTACACCGACTAGGTGAGTTCCTTCCAAAGAAGGATTTCTCCGATCATGTTGATTCACCTGTGTGGCCATAGTAAAAATCTCCATGTATTTTATACACCTCATATGGTACATATCAAAATAGGTAATCATCGTATAAGACGGAATTTGAGATGAAAGATTTTTGATAAAACCAAATTATGCTTAAGTCCATAATTTAAGCAGAAATGTCGATCTTCCAATATTCCATTGATATTGTATATCAATATCCAAATAATATTGAACAATCATACTACTAGCAATATGGTCATTCAATCCCTAAATATGGATCAATATCCATTCTGACCCTTGGGATAATAACCTTAGTGCCATCAAAGCGCTCATGTATCTTGCTTATCGCAACAGACCTGATATTGCATTTGCGGATACTTGCTATAGCTTAAAATAGTGTAGCTCCTATAACAATGAACGGTAGGAGTCAAGATGGATATCCTCATATATCTATATGGCTCAAAATGGATATTCTTATTATGTAGATTAAGATATGATCATGTGGAGTATCAAGATATTGGCTATTTAATCCCCTAATGCCGGATCACATACTGATGTTATAGTGGTAAAGTTATCATATGAGTCATCGAGACTTGACTGTAATGACTACTTCCACTCCCCATTCTCAAGCATTACATGAACATGTATCACTTCATTGAGTGGTCACATTTGATTCCATCGAATTACTAGCCATTATCCTCAATGATAATGCAACTTAATCACAAAATGATAATGCAACTTGTGTTGCTTGATGTAAATAGGTTGCGTAAGAGCAATACCACTATATTGCCTTCTAGAAATGTTTTCTTCTCATGAAAGTGAGGAGATAAACACCTTGCAAACTAAATCAAGTACTTCATGATATTTATTCACAAAGCCCTTACCAATCCCCACATTTCACAATGTGTTGTTGAGATTGGTATGCAATGACTTTAAAAACTACAAAGTTCACGGTGAGACTCCTCTTTAAACTATAACTTGTTCTAAACATCATTTTGTACTCTTTTGCTCTATGAGTTTTTTCTCGCCCATAGGTTTCTCATAGAAGATTTTTAACGAGGCAATATCAATATAAGTTCATATGTCATGTATCCCTTTTTTTCTCCACAAGGGTTTTTGTTTGGGATATCAAAGACATAGCTTATGTCATTTTTTTCTCCCACTTTGGGGTTTTTGAGAAGTTACCAAAGACATATTATTATAGTTATGATTATGATCCTTAGATCATATTTATTGTTCTCTAAACTTAGTCATGAGTTTTCCTTCTAAGGTTTTTTTTCCCATATGAGTTTGCAACGAAACAATAATCAAATATGTTATACCATTCTATCCTTATTTCTCCCAATCGAAGTTTTAAGGAGTTATAATGACATATCCACACATATTTTTCCTATTTTTTTCCCCCTTAGGGTTTTTGAAGAAATTACTTAATACATTGATCTCAATGGATGATTCGATCAAGTAGGAGCGTTATGAATATCTTGTTTAACATGATCGCATCCTAACCACCTCATTGGGTTCCTCAACCTGCCAAACCACAACAGGTGACTTGGCGGTGAAGTTTCATCCCTGTGGGGACGCAGAGATATTCGGACTAAGTCAACCATCCTAACCCGACCCCAACAAAGCGTCGAAAGGAGGGAGCGCCCGTTAGCTACGGGGACGTCACCCACAATAAAAGCCGAAACCCGACGGGGACGTTCCCACCTCGAGCGCGAACTCGCGGGATGCTAAGATCCAAGGACGAGCTCGAGCTCGTCCCAAGGAAATGTTCGCCCGAAGCGAACTCCCCGGGAACGCGGGGATGCGGCGAGCCGCCTCGACGACCGAGCTCCTTTCCGCCGAGCGAGCTCCGAACACCAAATCCAAAGACGATCGGGAGAATCCGGGACACGATGATTAGGATCCAAAGATCACGGCCTACGCGGCGGCGCCATAGCGGTCTGACCAGATTTGATCGCCGCGAGAGATCGCCGACGGCACGCGTGGCGGGGGCCGTCGGATCACGCATGAAGTGACGACAAGCACAAGGGACAACCACTACGCGACAAGAATGACCTCGACGGACTAAGTCAAGCTCACGCCGAGCTCTCCGGCCACACATTTTCCCGTGACCCCGGCACGAGCATTTAAGGCACGGCGGCGCCTCCATGATCCGCCCGCAGGCACCGGCCGTGCGTGCGACGGGCGGTACGACGCAAGAAGTGCGACGACGGCGGACGAGCTCATTGTCCCCCTTCACACCCGACCGACGAGCTCCCAGCCGTCACCGCACGCACGCACGTGTCGGGATACGGAGCCGCCCCTATTCCACTCCACGGCGGCCGCGAGCATGCCCGGAAGTAGGGTGGCGGCCGTGGCTTCGCACGCCGGACAGCCCCGCGTGTTCGACATTGCGGGGGGAACTTTTCCTCTTCACCCCAAACTTGTATTCCTTCTAACTCTAAGGCCCTCCGCTCGGTGACCCCCGTGAGCTCCCCTTACGACTATAAAAGGGAGGGCTCGGCCACGGGAGAGAGGGCAAGCTCTCTTGCACCGTAAAGCACACACACACATCGTCGATTCCACTCATCACATTTGAGACTTGGGAGCTCATTTCCCTCTCTCGCCCAGCTTGTATTCGCCCCGTCACGAGCACTTTGAGCTCGATAGTACCACCCACTGGACTAGGGTGCTCGATATCCCCGAACCAAGTATAAATCACCGTGTCATTGTTCTTGAGCTAGGCCATCGTTGCACACATTAGCCCGGTCGGTTCTTTGTGACCGTGGTATACGACCACACAGTTGGCGCTAGCCGGGTAGGGGCGGCTAGTGTGGCGCGTTCACCGCCGATGGCTCCCTTCACCACCGTTCGGCGCCAGGGGCACCGGCGCGCCGGGACCCGGACTTCGCCCGGCACCAGCTCGA
The DNA here is from genome assembly GCA_015847255.1 of Hyparrhenia diplandra. NCBI lineage: Eukaryota > Viridiplantae > Streptophyta > Magnoliopsida > Poales > Poaceae > Hyparrhenia > Hyparrhenia diplandra. The sequence goes on from JADLZK010010817.1 coordinate 87,945, forward strand.
GGGCTTCGCCGGAGCCACCTTCCCTCCGGATGGTGCGGGGACGAGATGACTCCCTCGCCTTGTCCGCGACGTTGCTGCCGACGCCGTGCTGGTGCGCTCCGGCCGAATCCAACTTTCGGTCCGCTAAGCCCCTCGAGCGGCGGCCGACCACTCTTCGCCGCCATTGCGGACCTGCTCCCGCACATCCTCACTCGAGCCGACTGGGAGCTCTTCCGCGACGTCACCTTCTCCATCGTCGCCGGATGCAGCCGGAGGGAGCTGCTCTCCCACGACGAGTTCTTCGCGGCCTACGACGAGATCTACCCGCGAGGGACAGCTCTTCTTGCCCGGGAGACGGCACCGAGCTTGAGCGACCGGGTCTCGAAAACCCTACCGGGCGGTACCAAAGCCTCGCAAGGTCGACCCCACACGCGAGTGCTACATGTGCCAAACTTGGCCGGATGGCGCAGTGCGCAGCTACCACAGTGAGGACAGTCCCTCCCAGCACACCCCGGCACACTCAGGGTCAAGGCTCGACGGCTCGCTCAACGGCGCCCCTCCAAGCGGTGCACGAGCGCCTCGACGAGCTCGAAGAGGCCGAGCGCGAATCGCGCGGGGAGCGCCACGCCCTCCTCGAGGACGGGAGGCACGACGCCGCATCGCCGAGGCCTACGACCTCCCGCCGGTCTTCGACGAGCGACGCACCTCGCAGCGGCCACCGGAAGCTCCTCCACGAGCTCCCCGAGCCCGAGGCGCCGTGGCTCGAAGGCTCCACCAATCTGCGCCCCTCATCGAGAGCCGCGGAGTGCTGAGTGGAGAGCTCTGGAGTCGCACAGACATCTCTAGGAAGAGCATGAGGCCTCCTCCAACCAGAGGCGGTAAGCGAGGGAGAGTCCCCCCCGTGTCCACACACGCTGACGGGTGGGAGAGAACCGCGACGCCCGACACCAACGCGACGACGCGCTGGAGGCCGGCGAAGCGCCCCGGACGTCGGGCCCCGCGACCGTCGCGATGACAGACGAGACGACGACCGCCCAGCCAGGTCCTACAGCAAGAGGAGGGGCGACCGCTATGACAGGGAGAGGACCGCAGCCTCAGTCCGACCCCGAGGTCGAGGTGGTGGCGCAGCTCCTCCCTCACCACCGCGGCTGCCGAGCTCGGGGCGGAGCGCGCGGGCGGAGCTCCACCGGCGGGAGGCGGCCCGGTGTGCCCACCGCCTGGGCACGACGCCCCGTTCCCTCAACGCTTCCGAGCCCGACCGCCCGTCCAGAAGTATAACGGGGACGGACTCAGCGTCGGCTCGAAGACTATTGCCCTCACAGATCAAAGAGGAGCCGACGATGAGCATTCATCATCCCGCAACCCTCCCCCATACCCGCCCGACACGCCCGCTCCCTGGCTCGAGCACCTGCCCGCAGTATGATCGACACGGGCGCCGACCGCGATGTCCCGTTGGTAACTTCAGGACCTACTTCGCTCCCGAGCAACACGTGGGACCTCCGCAGCCGAAGCGCTGGAGGAACGAGAGCCCGCGATGACACATCCGGCGCTTCTCCAAGCTCTGCAACGAGCTCACTGACGCCACCGATGCGGAGATCATCACCGCCTTCACCTTCAAGACGACCGCGAGACGCCATCCGCGGAGCTTGGCACTCGCAAACCCAAGACGGTGAAGGACCTCCTCGACCTCGCCACGAACCACGCCGGGGCGAGGAGGCCATCTCCGCAGTCCTCCACGGCACCACGGTAAAGGCAAGGAGAAGGCCGCCGATGAGACCGGCGAAGGCTCAAGCTCGCGACCCAAGAAAAAGAACAAGAACAGCGCCGACGCGGGGCGAGGACGACTTCGTCGCGGTCGCCGAAAAGAAGAAGCCAGCGCCAAGGTCGCAAAACCCGGCAAGGCCCCCCAAGGACTTCTTCGAGAAGAAGCTCGACATGCCCTGCCCCAACCACGAAGGCCCGGCCAAGCACAAGTTTAGGGATCGCAGGCTCCCACGGAAGTTCGTGGGGCGTGAGCGGGGGAAGGAGAAGGCGCGGGCGACGAACACCACGGGGCGAGTTCGACGGCCAGGCGGGCGACAAGGACGCTCTCTTCGAGGACGGCGCCATCAACGTCGTCTTCGGCGGCCCGCCAGCGTACGAGTCCAAGCGCTGTCAAAAGCTCCTACAGCGTGAAGTCCTCTTCACCGAGCCCACGGCGCCCTCCTACCTCAAGTGGTCCGAGGCCTCGATCACCTTCGACAAGAAGGACCATCCCGTGCACGTCCCCACATCCGGGAAGGCCCCCTCTCGTTGTCGATCCCATAGTCGGCACCAAGCGCCCGGCAAGGTGCTGATGGACGGCGGAAGCGGCCTCAACCTCCTCTACGGCCGACACCATGGAGGCTCTTGGCATCACGCGAGCTCGGCTCCGACCCTCCACCGGACCCCATCCACGGGGTAGTACCGGGAGACAAAGCTCGCCTCGGCGGTCGACGACCTCCCCCGCTCACTTTTAAGTGACCCGAGCAACTTCCGCTCGCAAGGAGGTGCTCCCGCATACAAGAGCGCTTTGCCATGCCTTGCCTGGGGCGGCCGTGCTACGTGAAATTCATGGCCGCCCCCAACTACACGTACCTCAAGCTCAAGATCCCGGAATCGAAGGGCGTGTGTGTGTGTTACAAGTGAGGAGTGCCTCTCTTTATATAGTGGAGAGGAGGAGGGAATGGAGGGCTCTCCTTGCTTCGAGGTCTTCTTGGCGGGAACGAAACCTTGACCGCATGCAACCGCCGAGTGAAAAACCGGCTCCAAACCGCCGAGAAAGGGCGGGAACAGAGGGCAAAATTTGCGCCGACGCCGCAAAGGCGCCGGCCGCCCCTCGGGCCGGGCCTCCCGCCCCCGGCCTTCCCCAAGGCGCGTTTTGTCCCTCATATGTTGGGCCTATGGTGGTGCATGGGCCAGTTTGTGCGGCGGGGTTTGGTCCTCTTGCTTGATCCTCTCCTTGTCGCCTTTTATTCGATGCGCTTTTCTCGACTTATTTGGCGACTTGTACTGCTTTCCACTTTTATACCGCAAAACATAATTTCTACGAATACAAGTGGAACTAGGTTAGAAGTAAAGGTATATGTAACATAAGTTTACTCCTTTCTCATGAATTGGATATAAGTTGGCGGTATAATATACTCGATAATGACCGCCAACAAGGGCGTGATCACCGTCAACTCCACCTTCGAGCGCACCTTCAATCGCGACAAAGGAGAGGCGCGTCTTGACGACTGTCATCGCTCTCATCGGTCGGAGAAGCTCATCCCCGAGATGCTAGCGTGGGTACGCGCCGAGGACTCCCGCCGAAATAAGAAGGCCGCGAGCACGCCCAAAGAAGGTGGCGAAGCTCCTCCGTCGAGCTCGAAGGCCGCTGGATCCTTCGAAATGGACGGGGACGCTAAGGCGGTGAAGGTCGACGAGGAGGCGCACCGCCAGATCGGTGCCGAGCTCTCTCCTAAATAGGAAAGCGAGCTCGTCGACTTCCTCCGCCAACCTCGACGTGACATTTGCGTGAGCCCTCCGGACATGCCCGCATACCGAGGAAGTCGCGAAAGCACTCCTTAAACATCAAGCCGGTTCTCGCCGGTGAAGCGGGCGCCCGGACGCTTCGACAACGGCGCAGAGGGCGTATAATCGCCAAGGAAATAGATAAGCTCTTAGTGGCGGGCTTTGTTAAGGAGGTGTATCATCCCGAGTGGATAGCCAACCCCGTACTAGTTAAGAAGAAGAATGGGAAATGGAGAATGTGTGTTGATTATACGAGTCTCAACAAGGCATGCCCAAAGGATCCGTTTCCTTTCCCGCGCATCGACCAAATCGTTGACTCCACCTCCGGTGCGAGACACTCTATTTTCTTGACGCTGCACTCCGGCTATCATCAAATCGCGATGAACGAGCTCGATCAGCTCGCCACCTCCTTCATCACACCCTTCGCGCTGGCGTTCGCCACGTAACCATGCCTTTCGGCCGAAGAACGCCGGCGCCACCTTTCGCAGGTGCATGCGTAAAGTCTTCAAAGAGCTTCTCGGAAGCGGCGTGGAGGTATACATCGATGACATCGTAGTCAAGACGAAAGCGCACGGGAGAGCTCATCCCGACCTCAAAGAAGTCTTCGACAAGCTTCTCGGAGTTCGGGTAAAGCTCAATCCGAAAAATGCGCGGTTCGGGTCCCGCTGGGAAAGCTCCGGCTTTATCGTGTCGAGCGCGGCATCGGCCAACCCCGAGAAAATCGAGGCCATCCGCAACATGGGCCCCATCAAGAACGTCAAAAGCGCATAAAGCGGCTTACGGGTGCTTGGCCGCCTCTTAGCGCATATTCATTGCTCGGCTAGGCGAAACAAGCCTCCCGCTGGCCAAGCTCCTAAAGAAGTCAACGCTTCACCCGGGACTAGCGAGGCCCCCCCGCGCCTCGACCTCTCTCGAAAGAGCTCTTGACGAACCCGCCCATACTCACCCGCCCAAGCCGGCTTAACCAATGCTGTTGTACATCGCGGCCACTTCGCAGTGGTGAGCACGGTCCTCGTAGTCGAAAGGGAGGAAGAAGGCCACGCACTCCGTGTGCAACGATGACGGTCTATTTCGTCAACAAGTCCTCTCCGACACGAAGACGCCGATATCCTCGGCTCTAGAAGCTCGCCTACGGCGCTCCCGATCACGCCGCAAGCCACGACACTACTTCGACGCCCACCCGATCACCGCCGCCTCCAAATTTCCGCCGGCGAGATAGTCCGCGAGCCCCGAGGCCACGGACGACGCCAAGTGGGGAATCGAGCTCATGGGGTCGATATCTCATATGCCCCAAGGGGACGCCATCAAGTCCCGTGTCCTCCCCGACTTCATGGCCGAAGTGGACGGAGACAGTACCGCCGCCAAGCACCGACGACGCCGAGCACCGACGCCTAGTTTGACTCGCTTAGGAAAGAAGCACGGCGCCGGAGCGGTCTGGTCTTCGTGACAAGATGCAACGTGCGCATGAGGTACCGATCCGCCTTCACTTCACCGCCTCCAACAACGCTGCCGAAGTACGAAGCTTTGGTCAACGGTATGCGATCGCCGTTGAACTCGCGTCCAAACGCCCGAGATCGAGGGGATTCTAAGCTCGTGGCCGATCAAGCCACAAAGGGGAGGCCGATCGCGCCAGCAAGGATGATCGCATACTCCGCCAAAGGTGCGTGAGCTCGAAGAACGCTTTGACGGGCTAGAGTTCAAGCACATCCGTCGCAAAGACAATGGCGACGCCGACGTCCCGCTGCCTTCGCCTCTCGACCGATCGCAAAGTCCCGCCCCGGCGTCTTTGGCAAGATGACCAGTACATACCCATCCATCGAGCCTCGAGGGGGAAGGCTCGAACCCGCGCACGCGAACCCGTCGGGAACCCCGTTTGTCCCCTCTCCCACCAAGGCCGAGGACCTCTCGAGCTCTCGCCGATGGAGGAGGTCGACGCGGAGGTCAACCTCGTCTGATCCGAGATCCCCGCCACCCGAAGCCGAGTCCCGGACCCGATTGGCGGCTCCCCATCCTAGCATGGCGGCAGGACGGCAAACTCCCCGCTGAGAAGGAAGAAGCCAGCGCACGCCCGTCGGGCCAAGTCCTATGTCGCCGTCAAGCGAGCTCTGTTGAAGGGGAGAGCGCCCGGAGTGCTCCAACGCCGCATCACCTTTGAGGAAGGGCACGAGCTCATCGAGAGATTCACGCCGGCGTGAATGTGGACACCACGTGGCTCCACGAGCTCGGTGGGCAAGGCGTTCGCCAAGGCTTCTATTGGCCGATCGCCCGATGCCGACGCCGTCCAGATCATACACCGTCATGCAGGGATGCGGTTCTTTGCCAACCAAACGCACCTTCCAGCAAGCAGGCCCTCCAAACGATCCCCATCACGGCCCCTTCGCGGTGCGGGGGGCTCGACATGGTCGGTCCCTTCACAAGGTCGCCCTCGGGGGCTTCACTCACCTTCTCGTAAGCCGTCGACAAGTTCACCAAGTGGATTGAGGTGATGCCCATCTCACGCATAAGATCGCAGAGACGGTCAAGTTCTTCGACGGCATCATCCACCGCTTCGCGTGCCAAACTCGGACATTACCGACAACGGCACCAACTTCCCCGAGCGGATCTTCCTCGACGGGTGTGACGACTACAACATCCGGTGGCCAACATGGGCTTCCGTCAGCCCATCCAAAGACTAACGGGCAAGTCGAGCGCGCCAACGGCTTAATTTTTGCGGGGACTAAAGCCATGAATCTTCAAAAAGGCTAGAGAAATTCGGAGGGCGATGGCTCGCCGAGCTCCCGCAGCCATATGGAGTCTCGTGGACTACTCCAAGTAGAGCCACAAGACGGACCCCCTTCTTCCCGCGTCTCGGCCCTCGAAGCCGTGCTCCCCACCGACCTCGACGGGCGCGCCCGAAGTTCAAAGCGCATAACGACGCAAGAGAGATCCGCAACCTCACTCAAGACGCCGCACCGGCTCGAAGAGGCCCGCGGAGGTCGCCGCCGCCGCGACTCGGCCAAGTACCAGCAATCGATGCGCCGCTATCACGACCGCCACGCCCCGAGGGCGGGCCTTCAAAGTCGGCGACCAAGTCCTACGACAGTACGAGCATGAAGGAGAAACACAAGCTCTCTCGGCCCTCGGAAGGACCGCTTCACCATCGCCCTCGAGTCCTCCGCCAGTGCTCATACAAGATCCAGACTCCCGCGGGCGTGAGCTCGCCAACTCTTGGAACATCGAACAGCTACGTCGCTTCTACCCTTAGATGCATTTTGTAATGTCACTTTTGTACAAACTCGAATAATAATGACACACCTCGATGCAAAAGTTGTGCAAGCATTCGATCCCTTTTTTCATGGCGGTTAAGCAATGGCTACCCTTTTACCTCTAGCAAGGCCCGCCCTTGCTCGGGGGGCTAGGGGGACGGGCGCACACCCCGCCTTTTTATTTAACTCTTTTTTCGCAAACAACGCGAACACTTAGGGAAGAGCTCGATCAGCTCAACCTCGCACTCGTTACCTATCTTTCCAGTAAGCGTCGAGTCCGGCAAGCTAAAAGGGTTTCGAGCAACATCCCCGGTGAGGTCCAACGCGCTTGCCCAACGAGCTCTAGCGCCCCGCGCCAACGAGTAAAAGGCCCGTTGCCTTAATCGATAGGGATGTAAAACTCGTAAAACTACGTGAGCTAACCGGAAGCGCAATCACGTGAAAGATAAAAACGAGTCATTCATAACTTAGATAGCTTGTTATTTTTTACACTATGCCCCGAAGCTCTGGGGATCTGCTTGACGGCCACTAACGACATATTTTTTCCGTCAACTTACTACCATAAAGGAGTAAAACTATACCTTTTTATACTCATATGCATTTATCACTAATAAAATTCCACTTGTAGTGTCTAGTATTTTATTTTGCAGAATTATAATAAAAGCAAGTAGAAAATCGACCAAAGTACGCCATCCGAAAGCGCATTATTGCAAAACACAAGCCCCGTGAGCAAATCGACCCAAAACATCAAAAATTGGGTCGAGCCAAGCCCGGCCCACAACTTTTCAAGACGAAGGGACGACACCCCACCGAGAGACCCGGGGGCCGAGCGAGGGGGTGCGCGCATTCACTGGTGCGGCCGCATCCCTCCCCGAGGCGATTTGCGGCCCAACCTCGGGAGGCGGTTCATGCACTTACCAAATGGGTGTTACCGCCGTGGGATGGTCGGTTTGCTCGGATTAGGAAGGTTTACAGTGTCGGTTTTGGTGTAAATTAGCACTTAGGCCCCTCCTCCAAGTGTATAAGTAGCCCCCCCTCTCTTCCCCTCTCAACACACACCACTTGGAGTCTAGCAAACCAGCAATCTTCCTCTCTCTACCACCTCTACCTCTCTCTCTTCTTCTACTTCTTCTTTCTTCTTCTTCTTAGTTCTTGGTTAGCACTTGGAGTAGAAGAGCTACAAGGAGGGCTTGTCTCCTAGAAGAAAGTCCCTTGGTAATATATCTTCTCAATGGAGCATTCTTCTATTTGCAAGTCTTATATCTATGTTCTTGGCCTAACTTATGAACTAGAGTATAGTCTTGTTCATGTTCTTATGTTGGTATATGAACTAGCATATAGTTTATATATCATAATCTTGACATGTTCATCTCGGTTCATCATCGATCATCATATGCCTAACTTGATTAGAGGTGGGATATCGGTTCGTTGTTCCTTCGGGTTTGCTCTTTGTTCTAGTCCGTCCATTCGGCGAGTGGGGATCCCTGGGGGGACAAGAGTAGTGCTTCGATATGCGGGCATGGTGCCGGGTATTACGACACTGCGAATATGAGGGCATGCCACGGTTGGGGGGTAGGCGGCCGGGTCGTGACAAGCCTTGACCGCCCCTTGAAATCCCCCCCACGTTCGTATGTTCCGTAGGAGTTCGTAAATGCCTTGGTGGGAAGCAGACTTCCTAGTGGGGTCTCCCGGTATCCTAGACCTAACCATGATTAAATCGGTTTGCATATGATCCTAACTATTCATTTGTATGGCCATGACTAGATACATTAGAATTACTCCATTAGGTTATTCATTTATTCTTTATCTATTTTCTTTATCCTTTTCTTTGGTGGATTCTAAAGTGTGTGTCACACTATCCAAAAAAAACCGTTATTGCTTACCCCTGTTATGAACAATTTGGTCTAAGCAAACACATGTTCCTCTATTCGGATGCCATGCTAGCTTATTAATCACATGCCTTCCTTTGGGAAAATATAAATAACGATGCCTCAATACTTCCGTGAAAAGCTACAATGATAGATCCGTGCGCTGCATGGATGAAATATCTAAGATGGCAAGATCTATCCCGTTGACAATCCCTTTCGGATCACCGACATGGTGGTTTTACTTGGGAATGTCACGCGCATTCGGGCGTTGTTATTGGGGATGGGTTTAATACTGTTTCCTTTGATTGCGCTAAGAAATGCCAACGGGGACTTTGTTCATAACAAAAGAGGCAACGCCTCAAGCCACCTAGCTTTGCAGCTCACTCCTCATCGTTAGACGAACCCGTCTCCACCTCGCCTCTCGCCGGCGGTAGGCTCGAACACCTCGAGCTCGACGGCGAGCCTAAGAGCTTCCGCGACGGCTTCTCCGAGCAGACTCCGCGGTGGCGACGATGTCTTCGGCTCGACGCCCTCGGCCGGCTCGGGCCCGGCCCTTGCCCACTATCTTGGTCGAAGTCCGCATCTCGGGATAGTGGGCGAGACCACGCCGCCGCCTTGTGGACGACACACGGCGAGCATTCTCCCTCACCACGGCCGAGCACACGGGCACTCGTTGCCGGGCCCTCCACCTCCTCGACCCCAAGGGTATCGCGACGACACCCTCAACGTTGAGGATGAGGATGGTATGAGCGCGCCTCCGCCCCTGTCTCACTCTCCGGGCCTCCGTCACTCGCCCGAGGAGGGCCGAGGCCTCGGCCCTTGGTCCGCAACTCATCGGCCTTCTCGCGGAGCCCGTCTTGCAGCCACGAGCTCAAGGAGTCCGGGCTCGGGAGATCCTTCTCCTTCCTCGGTTGGCGTGAGCTGGGTATGTAAAAGCGAAGACTCCGCGGCGCCTAGAGAGCCGTCCTTTCTTGAGGCTCCCGAGCCGGCCCGATGATTTCTTCTTCTCAAGCTCAGAGAAACAAACAGATCAAACCCATGAGATTCAAAAGGCAAGAGAAAGAAAGCGCCTTACATGCCGGCGCGATAAAGCTCTTCCCGCTCCTCCCACGTAGAGGGATTCTCGGCATCGAGCCGGATCCTCTCGGCCTCCGAAGCGCCAAACGTAACCAACCCATCGGCGACCTGCGTGGTCGTAAACTAAGATACTCGCCTATCGGCCCTAGAAACCCAAAGACGAAAGAGAAGGACAAAGAATTCGAAAAAGGGGGTCACTCACATTCCAACTCGGCCTCGCGGTCTGGAGCGCCTTCCCTTGGCGTCGCGTTCCTCTCGGCATCATGGCCCGGCGTTCGCCGCCGAGAATGCTCGAGCTCCTTATTCTCCAAGGCCGGACCGGGAGGTCGCCGAGCTCATACGCATGAGCTCAGCGCTAGCCGCGACTCCCAGGCCGACGAGTTCCTCCCCGCGCTTCTTTGCACGCCGCCTCCGCGGGCGGGCTCGTTGGCGGCCTCCTCCCGGCCTCGCAGGTGGCGTGCTCGCGCGATTCCACGGATATGCCCGCGACGTCGCCAACACCAGCCGCGGAGCTCACTGCGCGCCGGGCGACACTCTGGCCGAGGCCGCGCTCGCGGGACCAGGCCACGCCTAGCCCGAGAAGGCCCTCGATCTCGGTCCCGCCTCCACCACGTGGTTGAAGCCGATCACCGCATCCCGCAAATCCTATGGAAAAACGAGTCAACGTCAAGAGCTCAAAATCGCACGGGGCGGCGGCGGAGTCCTTACTCCCCGGGATGATGTGGTGGAGGCACGCCGGCCCCTCCGTGGGAAGCGGCGCACCGCGGCGCCGAACGGGGCGATGTCATCCCCTTCGCCGACCACAACAAGAAGGATGCAGCGACCGGCCGCGGCCCGGCCAACGAGGTCTCCGGAGCGTCCCGGCCCGATGATGTGCGCGGCGCGGATCCGGGTCGCGCGTTCGAAGGGTCACCCACGCGCCGGCGGCGACCTCCCCGTCCGCTCCGATGGCGGCGGGCTCCGTGATGTCCGCCACGGGTGACGGGGTCCAGCCCGGGCGCACCACCGGGACCTCCGTTAGCGCCCGAGTCTCCCGATGGGCTCATCGGCGACCACGTCGCGCTCGTTTCTCCGAGCTCCCCCTCCCGCCTCGCGGTCTCCACGCCGAGCTCATCCGTGATCGCGCCACGAACGCCGCATCTCGGGCGCCTCTTCACCCCCTCGCGTCCCCCACGACGGGTTCATCAACGCCGGCACCCCGCGCGCCCGTATCTTGGGGCGCCTCTTCACGCTCGCGGGGCGGGGGCGAGGGACTTCATCACCGTGGCGATCCGCGCCTTCCGGGACGCATCGACCCCGTCTCTCCCGGTGGAGCCGGGCGGCCCGGGTCCGAGGGGGCATCCCTCGCGCTCCTCCACTGCCGCTCGGGAGCCGAGGTTGATCACCTCGAGCTCCACCCGCACTGCGATGGGATGGGAGCGTCCCTCGGCGCCAGTCCCCTCGAGCCGCGGCAGCCGGCCGGATCGGGCCAGGCCATCGGTCGAGTCACCGGAAGGAGGCCGACGACGACGACGCTTGCGCCCCCGCGGACCGTGGCTCGCTCCGTCCCTCCCCGAGGGCCACGAGGAGCAACCACCCGAAGGGCACCGCACGATGGGAGGAGGAGGGTCGACCGCCGAGCTCGGACGTCGTAGTCACACCGGAGCCGCTTGAAGGGATTTGGAGCTCCCAAGGGGTTTGACTTTCGCCGCAAAGATGGCGGAAAGAAGGCCAGGTTAGCACGAGAGAAAAAGGAAAGCCGTGGTGATCGACGGACCACGGCCCAAAAGGCGACGGCTCGAGCACTTACCCGACCGACCACGCGCCTCTCCTTCGTTTTCTTCTCCTCGCCGCAGTGCTCGTCGCCGCCCTCTTCCTTTGACCACGGCCACGAAGGAGGGCCACCGAGCACGCCGCCCGACCGTCGAGGTCGTTGGGGGCCACCCGGGGCGATGACGCCGCACGCTCCTCCTCGCTTGCCCGGACCCGCGAGCCTTGGGTCTCTCGGCGGCGCGTCATCGGCCTCTGCGCGGCTCGCTCTCCTCCGACGCGGCTTCGGCAAGCCGGCGGCAGCCGCGTGGCTGCGCTTCGGCGCAACGCACCGGGAAGCGACGGGCCTCGCTGTGGTAGAGAGATGGGGCTCGAGGTACACCACCGATCCGATCAAGAAATCAAAAGAAATTGACTCTCCATACTTTCGGCGAGATCGACCCAATCATCGACAGCGCGAGGAAAGAGCTCACCGGCCTCGGTGTCGCCTCGTCGGGCAACGCCATCGGTATGTCGTTGGGGTCGGCCGATTTTGAAGGGCTTCCCGGTCCCCCGCGAACGATGAACTCCACCTCGTCGGCCGGAAGCGGCGTGGCGGGTCACCGTGCCTTCAAGGGCTTCTTCTCCTCGACCATCTCCCGAGATGCGGAGAACTCTCCGCCTCAGGGGGGGACTCCGTGCCCGGGGCCGGGGCGTAGAGGAGAGGCTCCGTGAGATTGGCGCTGAGGAGCTCCACCTTCGGGCGACGTCCTTGACTCCGGTGTGCGAGGGTTGGGATGGGGAGCTCCCTCCACAGCCTTGTCGAGTTGAGAGAAGACCCAGCCCGGTGAAGCTGCGGAAGGGGATGCTCCTCGTCGTTCTTCAAGTAAAACCATTCGTCTCTCCACCGGTGTTCGATGAGCGAGAGACGAAGGTAGGGTACTTCTCCTTCACGCTAGGGCGGGGCTGCAAAGACGATGCGGCCTATGGGGACGCCTCCCCTTCAAACCGTCGGAGTTGTGCGTGACAGCCGGCGTGGAAGAAATTCTTGAACAGCCCGGTCGGGCGCGATCCCCGACCATCCTCGCATAAGACGGTGAAGGCCGAGATGTGGAGGATCCCGTTGGGGTTGAGGTGTTGGAGCTCGGCACCCCAAGATGCGCAGCAAATGATCGGAAGAAGTCGGGACGCCGGACACCCAGCCCCCTATCGTGGAAGGAGGCGAAGGAGACGATGTAGCCTCGAGGATCGAGGGGGGCGTGCGTTGACGGCGGCACGATCCACTCCCGCGCCTCGGCCGGCGGCGGCGGCAGCCACCGAGCGTCACGCGCTCCCGTAGCATGTCCTCGCCGACCCCGGCCGGCGACCACGAGCCCATGACTTCCCTCCTAACCCGACCGGCGACGACGGGGAACCACGGGGAGTTCTTTTCTCTCTTTCTCTGCAGGCGGCGTGAATCGAGATCCAGAGCGGGGAAAACGAAGGTAGGTCGGAGCGGCGGAAAGGGAAAACCCCGAATCTCCTCCTATTTATGGGGACGAGCTCTCGGCGGACTCACCGCGGCCCGCCCAGGATGGCCCACCACTTCCACCCGAGCCCTCCGTCCCCGCGTGCGCGCCCACGTGGCAAACGGAGCGGCACCCCGCGAACACGAATGATGCCGTCCCTAGCGGTAACTTTCAAACGGTAGCTTTTCCCAACGGCTCTTTTTACGCAGCAAGAAGTCACCGAGCTTCGCCGCCAGCGGTCGTATCTCCGCACGCTCATCACAACGACGAGCTCACGACAAAACCGAACTCCAGGTTTGAAGGCTGGCTCCCATGAGCTCGACAGCCGCGGGGGAGACACCCCGAGCAAGGAGCGTAACGGAGGAGCGGCGTCGACGGCCCACTCCCGAACGTCCCGGGGGGGGGGCTCCATCCGTCGCGCTGAGTCGCCGGCGGTCAGCGAACGCCTGCAGTCATCCTCCCGGCGAGGAGGCACGAGCCGCCGAGGATCTTACGAGACCGAGTGACAATGGGGACCGGGTCTCCGAGAACATGAGGTTGGCCCACAAGCCGCCCCGACGAACGAGCTCGCCTCGAACGCGAGCTCGGACCTCACTGAGCAAATCCGCTTTAAAGCTCGCAAGAGCGCTCGACCGCCCCCCGCGGTAAAGTCGGGTTCAAGCTCTCACCGCCCTCCCAAAGGGACCCGAAAGGCACACCACCACGAGCACTCGCTAAAACAAGCCTCCACGAGGATGTGCATCCTCCCCGGCCTCGGGGGCTACACCAGCGGTGCTTCGACGCACCCTCGATGAGAATATCCGGTCCCTAACGATAACGGCGACGCGAGAGCGGCCACAAGGCGCGGTCCGACCCCTCCACGCTCGGGGCTACGCGTGGGACACGCAGATATTCGGACTAAGTCAACCATCCTAACCCGACCCCAACAAAGCGTCGAAAGGAGGAGCGCCCGTTAGCTACGGGACGTGACCCACGAGCAAAGCCGAAACCACGACGGGGCGTTCCCATCTCGAGCGCGAACTTCAGCGGGACGCTAAAGATCCAGGGCGAGCTCGAGTCGTCCCAAGGAAAGTTCCGCCTCGAACAAACTCCGGGGGAACGCTGGATGCGACGAGCTCCGCTGGGACGACGAGCTCCTTTCCGCCTCGAACGAGCTCCCAAACACCAAATCCAATGACGATCGGGGGAGAATCCGGGACGCGATGATTAGGATCCAAAGATCACAAACCACGCAGCCGGGGCCGCAGTCTCACGACCCGATTTAAATGCGCCGTGAGAGATCGTCGGCGACGCGTGGCGTGGGGCTGTCGGACCACGCCAAGTGGCGACAAGCACAAGGGACAACCACTACGCGACAAGAATGACCTCGACTGGACGGTCAAGCTCCACGTCGAGCTCTCCCCGGCCACACATTTTCCCTGTGACCCCAAGCACGAGCATTTAGGCGCGGCGGCGCCTCCATGATCTCGCCCTCGCCAGCCGGCGCGTGCGACCGGGCGTATGACGCAAGAAGTGCGACGACGGCGGGGCGAGCTCATTGTCCCCTTCTACACCCGACCGACGAGCTCCGAGCTCGTCACTCGTACGTACCCACGTGTCGGGATACCGGAGCCGCCCTATTCTACTTCTACGGCGACGTGCGCGTGCACGAAGTAGGGTGGCGGTCGTGCGCGCACGGACAGCCCGGCGTGTCCGACATTGTCTGAGGGGAACTTTTCCTCTTCACCCCCAAAACTTGTATTCCTTCTAACTCTAAGGCCCTCCGCTCGGTGACCCTCGTGAGCTCCCCACGACTATAAAAGGGAGGGCTCGGCCACCAGAGAGGGCAAACTCTCTTGCACACCTGACAGCACACACACACGCTCGATTTCACTCATCACATTGAGACTTGGGAGCTCATCTCCCTCTCTCGCTACCAGTATTCGCCCGACACGAAAGCACTTTAAGCTCCGATAGTGCCACCCACCGGATCGGGGTGCTCGATAGCCCGAACCAAGATAAATCACCGTGTCATTGTTCTGAGCTAGGGCCATCGCCAGACAAACAGGTCGATTCTGTGACCGTGGTATACGACCGTGACACATCCCGGTCAAGGCACAACGGTGACTTGACGGTGAAGTTTATTCCCATAACTTCCCTCCTTATCGTGTATATATATATCACCTATGATCAATAAAATAAAGATGACAATTTTATTTACCTATCATTCACTTTTGTAGTCGCAATTCAACTCGCAACAATATTCACGTGCACCGCTCCAGCCCACGCCCATCTTCCTTCACTCCTTGGTTGCCTGATTGCCTTGCACAGCACAACACTCCGCAAGCAACGTGCGTGAAGTCGCCTCCTACAGTGTAAACGCGGCTCCTCCGGCACGCAAACCCTTGCCCGCCCGCATGCCGAGTTGACGGCACGGTGAAAATGCGACCAGAGCGTCGCGCACGCAACCCCGCCCGGCCCTGTCTGTCTGCGACCCTGAGCCCACGTTGCCAAGCTCGCCAGCACGTCGCCGCAGTGCCGCACGGCCGAACCGCACTGGTGTGGTCGGGTCGGCCCCGCCCGACGCGCCGCCGTGCTCTGTTCGGCTGACTGCTCCCTTGCCGTGCTCCCATCCACTGCCCGGACATGGCACGCGATGGCTACAGTCTCCTCTCGTACTCCCTCCGTCTCCCCGTGCACCATTTATTTCACTTCTCTCTCTTCCCCGACACGGAAGTCACTGTCCTACTCCTGTCCCTCCACCGCACACTCCCCTGCGCCACCTTTTCCTTTTCTTTTTCACGGCTTCCCACGCCAGAGCCCGGCAGACACCGGCTCCCACTCCAAAACCTCACTCGCGAGCTCCAAGAACACTCCCTCCAGAGCCAGCGACGGCAATGGCGGCGGAGGGCGCGGCGAGCGAGCCGGAGCTGGTGTCGATCCCGGCGACGCCGCACGGGCTGTCGACTCCGGAGGGCGCGGCGACGCCGACCGGAGCCGGTGGCGGCGGCGGTGGCGGCGGGAGGAGCTGCAAGCAGGGCTCCGGCACCCCCGGGCGTCGCGTGGTGGAGGGCCTGCGTGGGTACCTCGAGGACGTGGGCCACCTCACGCGCCTCGACCCGCGCGACGCCTGGCTGCCCGTCACCGAGAGCCGCGGCGGCAACGCACGCTACGCCGCCTTCCATTCCCTCAATGCCGGCCTCGGATTCCAGGCGCTCCTCCTCCCGCTCGCCTTCCCGGGCCTCGGATGGTATGCTACTACTACAGCAGCAGTCAGAGTCACTGCTCCTGCCCCCCCATAGCTTGCTTATTCCAAGTTAGCATTGCTGCTGCTGCTATGCTTTCTCTGCTTTTGTAATGGCGGCTGGCGCCTTGGTTATTCTTTCTGACCCTGAGGACGGAGTGACAGCCTGACAGGGTGAGTGTCATTGGCCTGATTGGCCAATCCAGGTTTAAAAATCTGGTGCCCAGGGGCCAGGGGGAGAGGCTTTGATGATGTTGGTTGCTGTGTTTTGAGTCACTTCTTGTTATACACTTGTGTCTTGACCCTGCCTGTGCCAATCAATGGCTCTCACCTTGGTCGTGGGTGCCGGCGTAAATCATGTTTGTTTTCTGAATTTGGGTGAGATGGCTCATTTCTCACTCCACATCTGTCCAATATACGAAACACCACAGAGACCAATCTCAGGACATGCTTCTCTTAACTCCCTATAATTAATTCCAGTAAGGCAGCCTGCAAGTACAAGATCTTGAGGCACAAACTTGCCAATGTCTTTTTCTTCACTCTTCAAATTTGTTGTCTGGTCAGCGTTTGCTAAATCTGTTTATAATTCAGGTTGGTAAATTAGAAGCTTCATTCAGTTTTTTGCCAGAGATAAGTTTCAAAAAATTCAGATTAAGGATCAAAACCACTGTTGTTATAAAAAAATCACAGTATGAATCTCATATGCTCATGGACTATTTTGGTTTCGTCTTTTTTTTTTTTCCTTCACCGATTTGAAGCTTGTTGATTTTTTTTGTAAGCATAGCATGTGTAACTTAGAACAAATAAAATGTGCAATACTTGTAAATAATAATTGGTAAGATTATACTGTCTTTATCGCAACTGAAAAAAGAAAGAGAAAAATCTTCTCATTTTTTTTACCATTGGTTATGTCGTCCACTTGACTGGGTTTCAATCTTCTCAGCTAATTTCTCTGAAAATCTGAAGTATTCAATGTCCCTAAATTATTATAGTTCTGAAGCTTAGAGCCATTTCTGACTTATTACTGTTTATGACTGTTTGGGCTGCAGGAGCTGGGGGATAATTTCATTGACTATTGCTTATTTCTGGCAACTGTACACGCTCTGGATCCTAGTGAAGCTTCATGAGGCTGTCCCAGGCAGGAGGTACAACAGATATGTGGAGCTTGCACAGGCTGCATTTGGTGAGACATTCTCTCAACTATTTTTGCCAGTTCATGACAATTACTTCTGATTCCTAGATTCATGAATGCCACTGCCATGTCTGCAATATGCAAATGGGTGTAAGCACTGTATGTCGCCACTGTCCAATTATTATCTTTGTCATATAGGCTGGAAAGAATCTATTGACAGTGTCTTGCTGCTTCCAAATAAGAGGTGGAGCGTGACTGATGGGGTAGTGTCAAGCTAATCTAGGAACGCTCTTTTGTTTCCTTTGCATTTGGATCATGATCTGGATCTGCTCCTTCTGTTAGATAACATATCGCTCTCATTACAGTGCCGCACTGCTGCAGAAAATGTTACCTTTTGCTACTACTGGCACCCTATGATCCTTCTTATCAACCTATTACATTATCTACATGGAATAATTATTGCCTCTGGTTGCACCAAACTGAGAACATGCAACAATGCGGCTAGATTCTCTGTTGATCTATTTCGTTGATAGCTACATAGTTCAGTTGATAGCTACATAGTTCATTCAAGTCACAGGACAGAAGGATTTCCACCAATTATATACTGACTAGTATACATTATTCATGCAGGAGAAAAACTGGGAATGTGGCTGGCTCTTTTCCCAACTATTTATCTCTCGGCAGGAACTGCCACTGCGTTGATCCTTGTTGGAGGGGAAACCATGAAGCTGTTCTTCCAAATAGTGTGTGGCCCACTCTGCTCACCGAATCCCATTACGACGGTCGAGTGGTACTTGGTGTTCACATCCTTGGCAGTGATACTTTCCCAGCTTCCAAATCTCAATTCAATCGCTGGTCTTTCACTCATCGGTGGGGCGACTGCGATAATGTACTGTACCATGTCATGGGTTCTCTCCGTCAGCCAACCGCGACCACCGACAGTATCTTATGACCCAGTGACGTCCAATTCTTTTGGTATATCCCTATTCTCAACCTTGAACGCCCTTGGGATAATAGCGTTCGCCTTCAGAGGGCACAATCTCGCTCTGGAAATACAGGTCAGTATAATTTATCATTTGATGAATTATTGGCTCGGAGCCTCTCTTTCTGTCATCAGTAACATTATTTGGTAACTCCATGTCTTCATGTGTGGGAATCGTCATTGAAATTTTGCAGGCGACAATGCCATCGACTTTCAAACATCCAGCACATGTACCAATGTGGCGCGGGGCCAAAGTAGCCTATCTCCTGATTGCAATGTGCCTCTTCCCTGTCGCCGTTGGAGGCTACTGGGCCTACGGAAACATGGCAAGTACTTCATGATGCTTTACTTAGCCCATCATCAGACTAATCATGACTTCATTGTGCTGCAACTAACGATCCCTGGACTGTTGTGCTTGTACTCTTGGCACGCCCTGCAGATGCCACCAGGAGGGATGCTAGCGGCACTCTACGCCTTCCACAGCCATGACATCCCGCGGGGCCTCCTCGCAACGACATGCCTCCTCGTCGTGCTCAACTGCCTCAGCAGCTTCCAGATCTACTCCATGCCGGTGTTCGACAGCTTCGAGGCCTACTACACCGGCCGCACCAACCGCCCGTGCTCCGCATGGGTGCGGTCAGGGTTCAGGGTCTTCTACGGTTTCCTCTCGCTGTTCATCAGTGTAGCCCCTGCCGTTCCTCTCCAGCCTCGCCGGGTTGCTGGGCGGGCTCACCCTGCCTGTGACCTTCGCCTACCCCGTGCTTCATGTGGATCCGCGTCAAGAAGCCCGAGAGGCTCAGCTTCAGCTGGTACCTCAACTGGGGCCTTGGGCTGCTCGGCACAGCATTCAGCCTGGCGTTCTCACTGGGCGGTGTCTGGGTATCATCAACAATGGGATGAAGCTCAAGTTCTTCAAGCCTAACTAGGTATATATAGATTGCTTGCTTGCTCCAATCTGCAAGTTATTAGAAGAAATTAGTTGTGGAACTGAATATTACATATTACTACTATATAGTTATGCTGCATAACTACTACGTTTGCCTTGGTAAGAACAATGGCATGTATGTAATGAAGTGATGTCTGAGAAACTCGAAATCTAAGGGGCTTTGCGTATAGAGTATATTTTCATGTATTTTCGTATCATCAGCTGTTAAAAATCTTTGATTCGTTCTATGCCGAGAGTGGGACAAAGGGCCTCTCGACAAAGGTATGATCTACTGTTTCCTCCAACTGCCGTTAACGGTAACTTTACTTCGCCGAGAGGTAAAGGTGGCCGTCGGCGAAGGCTTCGCTGAGGGGAAGTATTTCCGGTTCTCGGTGAATCGTCTTTGCCAACGAAAAATTTCCCGTAGGTCCTTCACCGACGGTGAGGGCATTTTCCGCTCCGCTCGGCGGGTTAAGTTCTTCGCCGTGGGGTTGTCCTGCTCGGTGAAGAACCAGCCTCCTATAATGATAGAAGTTGCAATCAAAAGGCTCGGTCAAAGTTCAGGACAAGGTGTAGAGGAATTCAGAAATGAAGTTGTTCGGATTGCAAAATTGCAGCACAGAAACCTGGTTTGGCTTCTTGGATGCTGTATCGATGGAGATGAGAAGTTGCTGATTTATGAATACTTACTTACCAAACCGAAGCTTGGATTCCATTGTTTCTGGTATGTCTGAACTTATATTTTCAAGTTTTTTTTTAAAAAACATTCTTTTTTCATAAAAAAAAAAAAATGGAAAAGAGAAACATGCATGTGACATGATTACCTTTGAAAATGCTTAATTTAGATGCTGCAAGTAAGTATCTCCTTGATTGGCCAACATGTTTCAAGATAATCAAAGGAGTATCTAGAGGACTTGTTTATCTCCACCAGGATTCAAGGTTGACAATAATTCACAGAGATCTTAAAACAAGCAACATACTGCTGGACGTGGATATGAGCCCCAAGATATCAGATTTTGGTATGGCAAGAATATTTGGTGGAAACCAGCATGAAGCAAATACTAATCGAGTTGTTGGGACATAGTGAGTAATCATAGACTTAACATTTAAAGTGAATTTTATTTCCCTACATACTCAAATTGTTTATGTCTTTTGAGCAGTGGTTACATGTCTCATGATTATGCAATGGATGACGCGTTTTTCTGTCAAGTCAGATACATATAGCTTCGGTGTCATAGTCTTGGAGATATAAGTGGCTTGAAGATCAGTTTAACTCACTGCAAGGGATTCCCTAACCTGCTAGCTTATGTAAGTGCGCGGTATTATGTTTATTTTTTTTCTCACAATTCAAACAAAAGCTTTTCTAATTTCTATATGTTTTGATCCCATCGGCTCAGGCATGGAGCTTGTGGATAAACGACAGAGCGATGGATATTGTGGACTCATCCCTAGCTAACAGTTGTTTCTCGAGAGGCTTTACAGTGTATCCAGATAGGACTATTGTGTGTGTAAGACAATCCAAATAGTAGGCCACTCATGTCATCGGTGGTGACCTTGCTTGAGAACGAAACTACACCACTTTCGGTACCAATACAGCTGATGTATTTCTCATACCGGGGAAACCAAGGAATGGAAGAAAATACTAGCGGTTCCATGAATAACACGAGGCTGTCCGCACCGGGTACGCCTTCAGCGTCTTGGAGTGCGTGTACTCAAGTAATGGGTGCTGCAGCGGGTACTTTATCACGAACGCTATCGAAGAGTACCAGCCCGCCGTTCATCAAATAACTTGGCGACGGCGGGCGTACGCCACAGTTCGTGTCAGAGGAGCAGAGAGAGAGAAGCAGCATGTGTGCATGTGCGCGGGAGGCAGGAGTGAGAGAAAGGGCATGTGTCAGCAGCGGGTCCCACCACTTAAACAAGCAAAAAAATGTTATAACTCTCAAACGAAAAAACAAAATTAAATTCCGATTGCACCATTGAATTCGTAGTGATAAATACTTCAAAACTAGATCTCACATGGATATATTTAGATAACATTATAAATGGGGCCCATTAATAATGGTTGGGATAGAGTATATCTTTGTAAAGTATGAACGAAGTGCAAAGAAAACTGTAAATAAAAGAGAATCTTGATGAATAGGATAGAATATTCCTTTTTAGAGTATGAAGTTAAAAAGTACTGAGAGTGCGGATAGTTCGAGCCTCTCAACGGTGTTAGAGGGACGGTAGTTGTTTGTATTTCCGTTTCTGGAACAGATGTGTAATAGTATATTAGTAGCTTAATTATTTGTTTTAGAGAAGTTATATAGTGACATCACATGAAAGATGCAACAGTGTAAATTTAAAAATTATGATTTGAAGTTAGCTTTGGTTGCAACTACTATTGTACTTGGGGAGTTGGGACACGTTGGGTAGGCCTTGGATGGGAGATTAGCTCCATGTTAGGAACCAATTATTGCTGGAACTTACTTCCATCGTTTAGGATAGCGACACGATCTTCAAAACATAACTTTGACCTCTTGTTCAAAAACGACTTCTTTTTATGTGACATGGGCTGCCGGTGTTTTCATATGTCCCTTTGAGAGCAAGTATTATAATCTGCCGAGAAGCCGGGTGTGAAGGAACCCATACCCTTCTATTTTCCCCCACTCATACAATAGTTAGCTCTTTCTAATTAATACATGACCCACTTGTCTATCTCACATATTGTCTTGGTTCTTGTGCGGCCAAGCTTCTCCTCCTCTCTCTCCTCCCTTCTCCTCCACGCCACATTTAGCCGGCTTACAGCTTGTCATAATACTTGCATTACACAGTATAATAGTAAATTTGTAGCTTTATATGTTTTAGAGAAGTTATATTATTTTTTGTGGAGAGAGGGAAGAAGGCTCTAAGTAAGTGCTAAAAAGTAAAGAAGTGCGAATGAGAGCATCTTAATCACAGTGGAGAACCTCAAGATGGTTCACGGCGGGGCGACGGCGAGCTTGATGATGTGGAAAATTGCCGCGGCGTGATTGGCCTCGAACCGCAAGTGCCCGTACAAAGATCTCATTCCCCGAGTTGGCGGCGACATGTCTGCGACTCCTCCGCCACAGCCGACGAAATCCCTCAGCCTCCGTTGCAGAGCCTGTGGCCAGAGTGAAACGGCGGAGTGCAGACTGCGGAGGTTGAGAGCCGAGGCCTGAGGGCTGAGGCGGAGGAGCCATAACCACGCCGCCCTTCTTCTTGTCGTAGTAGGTCTGAGGCCTCCACAGGCCCTTGACGTTTTTGCGCCGCCGCAGTTCGGCACCCGTGTCCCCTGGCGGTGGCGGCCGTCTTCGCCAATCGCCAGGTATACTGTCAGTCAGGTCTGCTCTCGCTTCTAATTCTATTGCCGTGGGGTCTATCCATTGTAGGAAGTTTTTCATCCCTAGTTCGAAGAATATGTAGGACTTCATTTCTTTTTAATCTTCTCAGCGTAGCTAGCTTTGGAGATAAACATCAAATGCCTAAAGAACCTGGCCAAGCAAAATGTTTGCTAGTTACTAGCTGCAAGCCATACTGTACTTACTGTTTGCTCATCTTACGCAAATAGCAAGTTTCGAACAGGCTTGAAAAAAACCCCAAATACTATGAGGTATGTGACACAATGCTGGAAACAAACTCTGAACTTGCTTCAGTTTATTCATCTGAACTTTGGCTGTTTTCTAGTCTCCAATGACCACCGGCCCAGTGAAAAAAAAAAAGTTATATGCAAGTTTACTAACTTTAAAGAAAAATATAACATATCAGCATCTAAAGAATTCAATGAATAATCCATATGAGGGACTGCACTGAAAGATTAGGCAGCGTTCACCTTTTGGCATTAGAGCAACTGAAGATTAAAACAATGGCATGTAAAATTTGATTGCATCCTTTGTTATGACACCGACCATATAATTCTCAAATCCCTGTGTATTATCTGCATTTTTTCAAAGCTGCGAGCTTCAATTCAGTGTGTTCACTACAGTAAGCTCACGTATATCCCTTTGGAAGACTGTAAGTTCACATATATTACGACGGCTATGCTGCTGAAATTCAGTTAACACTACAGGTCTACAGGGTTAATCAAAGAGTTGAACATTCACATAGTTGTTGAACATTCACATAGTTGTTAGAAATCAGCAGTTCTTCATACACACAAGAACATAGGTAACAAGCACACAGAACACAGAGATATGAGAGGAAGAGGGAGCTCTTTTGTATTTCATTCATCCTTGTTCCATACAGGTACATATATATCTCAAAGCTTCAGCTCTCCACCTTCTCGTTTTATAGAAGGGGAGAGGCAGATGCGATTCATAGTCTCCCAAGCAATTTCCTTGAAACTTACCTCTCATAAATTGGCCACCATCAAAGTCTGAATGTCGATTTTGATTCATAACAACAGTATACAATCCGGTGTGAACATCTAGCGGCCCTCTAGTGTCGTGATACACGATGTATTCAGAAAGCCTTCTATGTTTCTCCTTGTTTCTTCAGTTTCATTATTCCTTGGTGAGAAATATACAGGCTCCTTTGGTGCTGGAAGCAATGTTGTTTCATTCTCCAACATAAACACAACTGATGACATGAGTGGCCTTGCATTTGGATTGTCTTGGACACACAAAAGTCCTACATGAATACACCTAAAAACTTCATGGGGTGTACAACATTCAGCAACCGATGAGTCCACCAGTTTCGTTGCATTTCCCTCTTCCCATAATTTCCATGTCTAGAAAAAATGTAAATCTTTTGTCTATCAAATTAATATATTTTTGTTTAAGTTTATGAAAACTAGAGTATACCACACTACTTACATAAGCTATAAGGTTTGGGAAGTCCATTATGAGCTGAGTTGAGAATATCTTCAAACCACTTACAATCTCCAAGAGAACAACGCCAAAGCTGTATGTGTCTGATTTGACAGAAAAGGCACCACTTGTCACATACTCAGGAGACATGTAACCGCTGTTTAAACCAGTTCAACAGGGGAAGCAAAATTTGAGTTAGACTAAACTATTATAGTTGCGTTTTTTAGCATTGGTTAGTAAATGAATTACTCACTATGTCCCAACAACACGGGTAGTGTTTGCTAGTTGCTGGTTTCCCCCAAAGATTCTTGCCATACGAAACCCGATATCTTGGGACTCATTTCTGTGTCTAACAAGATGTTACTTGCTTTAAGATCTCTATGAATTATTGTTAATCTTGAATCTTGGTGTAGATATAGAAGCCCTCTGGCTATGCCTTTAATTATGTTGAACCGTGTTGGCCAATGAAGCACATGCTTTCTTGAAGTATCTGCCAACATGCAAGTAGTATTTAACAAAACCTATTGTTAGTCATCATCAATATCCTTTTGGTCACTGTAAGAACTGCAATATATAATCCAGAGTCAGTGCATACCAAACAGGAAGGCATCCAGGCTTTTGTTAGGTAAGTATTCGTAGATCAGTAACTTCTCTTCTCCATGAATACAGCAACCAAGTAGTCTAACTAGGTTCCTGTGCTGTAGTTTAACAAGTAGAACTACCTCATTTCTGAATTCATCAATACCTTGCCGAGAACCTTGACTAAGCCTTTTGACAGCAACTTCCTGACCACCTTCCAACACTCCCTGCATGATTGCATCCTTCTGAATTTGAAAATGGTGAAAGCCACAATTCTTTCTTCTGCTTTAGAAATTCTTTAACACATATTATCTTGTAACTGTTAATGTTAAATTTGCTATTACCTTGTAAACTTTGCCAAAGCCTCCTCTTCCAAGAATATTGCAGTCAGAGAAATTGTCAGTTGCGGCAACAATGTCATTGAAGCTAACAAATGGAAATTCTTTGTTTTTGTCTCCGAGTTCATTGGAGGAGCTCAAGTATCCTAGCATCAGCTTCTTCTGAATCTCCTTTTTCGCCATTTCCCTGCTGATTTGGACATTGATACCTTTTTTCGTAAAAGTCGTACACTAGTAACATTACATGTTGAAAACAAGGCACTTATTGTTGTACCTCTGAATTTGCATAGGCAGACAAGGGCTATGCATGCCGGTAGCATCAGGCATGATATAACTGGGACTAGAATCTTTACTATATTGGTCTTCGTTTTAACTGCCAAAGTGAAACTGGTCAGTTAATTAACTAGAAGAGCTATATCTTTTGTTGTTTGCGTTTGGTTTCAGAAGCCATTTCGTTCTGGTGACTAATGAAGGAAATAGAGTCAATCTAGGTAGGAAAAACAGATCCCATTATCACCCTATGGGGCAGTAGTAACGCTAATCAGCTGGAGATGTTTTATTAGACTTAAAACGCTTGTGTTCTTTAAACCAGATTGGTGAAAATCTATTTTGAGTGGACATTTCTCATTATGGCATATCTTGTGCTTCATTGCTAGATGAATATCTCTGCCAACATTGGAGAACTGATCAACATATCAACAGCACATGATGAAACGGTGCGTACCAGTACCAGGAGCGTCGGCAAGCCGGAGGTACAGCTTCTCGCCATAGTTGCTGCTTTTCCATGTGTCGACAAGCTCCCCATTCCAAACCAAGCACCTTGACTGGTCGGCCATGACACCGCTTCTGCTCAAGTTGGCATAAGCATAGGCGGTGCAGGAGCAGTTACTGCTGCACTCAGCCGCGCACTGCTCAAAGCTTCTGTTCCGGAGGAGCACAAACTTGTCAGGAACTCTCATCCCGGGCAAGGCCACGAAGTGACTCCCCTTGCTGCACTGCAGAGGCTCCATCCTCCGGCATCCTTTCGAAGAATTGAGACCGACGGCAACGGGCTCAAAGCCCTCGAGGCACTGGCACGCCGGGGCAGCTCCGGTGAAGTCGCAGTAAGCGTTGGGGCCACACGAACCGTACAGGCCGTAGCCACCGGTGGGGCGCTCGGAGACGACCGTCCCACGCCGACTTGTTGGTGTCCCAGCTCAGAAGCTTGATCGTGCCGGTGTGGTCGAGCATGATCCGGAAGTAGGGCGAGCCATCGGAGACGGTGTACAAGAGGTAGAACTCGTCGCCGGTGTTGACGATGGTCTGGTACACCATCCATGAGCTAGGGAGCTCGTGTACATGCCGCCGGACACCGACACCGCGTTCCACACGCTGATGCGGCAGTACGGGTCGGCCCGTGCAGACCATGAGCTGGAGGTTGGAGACTGGGTCGAGGCCGAACGAGAAGTCGCCGGTGGACGGGTCGGGGGGCCTCTCCACGACACCGGGCGCGGGCGGCGCGGGCGAGCCCCCGCGGATCATCAGGAACCTCATGCCTGGGAGAATGGTGTCCGTCGGGTGATCGGCTCTGCCGGATGACGGTGCCGTTGGGCGGCTGGAGTTGCAGGTTCCCGTGTCGAGCAGCACGGCAAGGGGAGTGCTGTTGTCGCCCACGGCGGCGAGGGCGTTCGGCGTCCTCCAGAGAGTGCGGCCTTGGGAGTCCGACAGCACGAGGTCAGAGCTGTTGCCGATGGCGGCGTCGGGGCGAAGAGGTTGTGGCTGGGCTGTCGCGGTTGGCGACCCACACCACGGTGCGGTTGCGCTCAGGGATGCCGTGAAACCAGATGGCAACGTACAGGTACATGCTCGTGTTGGAGCCGGCCATGGACGAGGAGAAGAAGCCGAGAGCAAAGACGCCGCCTTTGGAGATGAGCAGGTCGCCGGTGGAGAGTGGCCTTGCGCTTGTCAACTGGTCATCGGATTTGCCGAGACAAATCGTCAGGAGGAGGAGGACGAAAATGGTAAGGCAGGTCGTGCCCATTCTGCCTTCTCCGACGAGTCAGGGGCGACGAAAAATGGCACCAAGATATATAGGATTATCAGGTTGTGGCACGTGGACATGGTAGGTCATAACCAATAGTAGTCTGTGACAAATTTGATCAAAATATAATGCAAACCGTCAATGCCGCGTGCAATGGTCTAAAATGTTTACCCGGAAAAGAAAAAGGAGGAAGGATCGTGATTCTTGACCAGAACATTGATGATGACACACACACTCTCTTGCTACGTGACCACCCACGCGCCCCCACACACACACACACACACCCACACACCCCATCTTTAAGCCTTTAAGGTCAAGACCCACGCAATCACAGAGCCTCTTTGCTTGTTTGAAGGTCCAATTAATTAAAGAAATGATGACAAGACTGCAAAAAGGAAAAGATAAAAAGACGAAGACGAAGACGGTTTCTGATTCCTTGCACTCTTGGTCACTAGCCAACAACCAAAGAAGTGTGGGAGATAGTGGATGTGGGTTAGGGGAGTGACTGACCTACCACAATGCCAGGCTCAACGGTGGAGTTTGGACGCCCCAAGGAGATTGGTGCGGCTATTCGAGGTAGATTTGGAAACTAAAATAAAAGGTAGCATTTTGATGTAATTCAAAAGGTAACTAGAGCAGCCCCTCTTCTGAACATCTTTGGGAACGAAATTTAACAAGCTGAGGTTTTTTTTTTTTTTTTTTGAGGGAATTTAACAAGCTGAGGTTAATAAAAAAACTACTCTATATCCGTCAAAACAAATAAGTGTCATTCTCACTTGACGAGAGGTCAAATATTTTTTAACCTTGATCAAATATATATAATAAAATAAAATATTTGTAGTGCATAATTAGTATTTGTCACAAACCGGATCGATTCCGGCGTGACACGTGGCCGGGCGACGATGTTGGGGCAGTGGCGGCTGGTTTGGAGCGGCGATCGGCGGCGTGACGGCGTGGATGACGAGGCTAACGAAGGATGGCGAGGTAGGAGATGACGATGATGACGCATGCGAGCTCCGGGTGGTGACGAGGAACGGCGAGGTGGCGGCAGCGCAGAGGGCACGAGGGCGGGCGGTGGTGCGGCTTGGCACGGTGGCGGCGCAACAGCGGCGGCGGTGGCGGCGCACGCGTGCGTTAGGGTAGAGAGAGAGAGAGAGCCTGAGAGACAAGAGTTTTTTGGGTGTTACCCCTTTAATTTTTCTCGATTAAGATCCACTGATTACAAGCCCCTTGTATTTATAGTCCGAGGGAGACTTGCATGCTAAGAAATATCTAGAAGGTTTCCTTATAGATCGGAATACCTCTTGACAAAGTAATTTATTTCTTTCCATAAATATTTATTCCCTAAATAATTATTACTTAACGACGAAGCGAAGGGTGACACGGCAGCGGCCGGCCAGCCAAAGCGTCGCGGCGCCGAAAGCAGCAGGGGTGCCCCATGCATGGCCCATGAGCCCTCCCTCCAAATCGGCACATGACATATCTCCCTCCTTTCCCTCGACGGCGCGTCCTCGCGCTGCGGTTCTGCACGGCTGTTGTTGTTGACGGGTTGATCGAAGTAGCACTGCCTGAAGATGGTTGCATCCACTTGTGTCGAGGGAATGAGCTGGGTGAAGATGAAGACGCTGACCTTTGCCGATGCCGGTTCAATGGATGGAATTCCATTGCTCTCTCGTTGGAGAAAATCCCTTAGCACCTTTGATAATTCGAGGGCGTAGTAGCGGGGTGGTTGTCGAGGAGGAAGATCGGTAGTGATGGGCGGGAAGTTCCGTGGGCACTCCTCCATCCGCCGCTTGCCTCGACGTGTTGCTTGGGATGGTTGGCGAAGTCGTCACGCAGGTGACCGCCAATGGGCGGCGCCCAAGCCGTTGATCCCGGTTGGAGCATGATGGTTCCGGTGGTGCCATGTAGGTTGTCGTCGGTCGGTGTAACAAGTTGAAGGTGGATGAGAGCCGCCGAGGTAGCGACGAGGCCGACGAGGTGGGGATCGCGTGGGTGGCATGTACCTCATGTCGCCGTTGATGGAGCCAGTGAGGTAAGGCTTGCTTTGAAGACCTCATAGGAGACGGGAGCGTCGGGCGGTGGGTGAGTTGGACTATTGTTCCCCGGATATAGGGCGCCTCCCGGTGCATCATAGCCCAAAACTTGTTGTCGAGCTCGTTGGTGTAGTCGCATCGGGCGTTCTTTGTCGTCGAGGAACGCAGCGAGCCACCGTATCGACTCTCGGGCGCCTTGGGCTGTCATAGCCAAGTCGTCCATGATGTTGTGTTCGTCACCGTCGCGGATCCATGTGACGATCGTGATGAAGGGACGCCGAGGAGACGGATGAGTTGAATCACTTTGTCCATCGTGTGGGCGCCTCCCCGTAATGCATCCCGTTACGTAGTATGGAGCCCGTTGACGAACTTGAAGGTGCCGATGTAGTCGTGCGGGTCCTCTTCCGCCGAAGTTGGCGCAAGGTTGGTGATGAGGTTGCCGTAGATGGGCAGCTTGAAGCCGCAAGGTAGACATCGAGTGGGGTTGTCCCAGCCCTCTAGTGGCGTCTAGCTTGGCATGCCGATGAACCAAAGAAGTACCACTATTATCGTGGATAGCGGCGTACCTCATGTCTTTGACCGCGGTGGTGTTCCGATGTCGTGGTGATGAAGGGGGAGCCTTCTGCGTTGGAGCTAATGCTGTTGTCATCAGAAAGTCGACTGCTATGGGTGGGGTTGCCTGTTCTGTACTTGCCGGGGCTGAAGCTACGATAAGAGTCGTAGCTTGCTTGTCGACGTTCTCCGCCGTAGTGGATGTCCATGGAACGCCCAAAGGTGTAGCGGGTTGATGTAGTTGTCGAGTTCAGCGAATCGTCGATTACGTCGGTGGTGTCGCCCGTGGGGGCGTCGTTGGTGATGTCGACGTTGGCGTGCATTCCCTTGATGAGCTGAAGACTATCGTTGATGAAGCCAAAGTCGTCGATGGTGGCGCCCTTGGGAGGGGCGTCATCGCCATTGGTTGTTCCCTTGGAGGTGTCATCGTTGCCGTTGGTGATGTCGTGGTTGTCGATGACGACGCCGGATGGTGTGGTTGCGGCATGGATGGTGAAGGTAGAAGCTCCATGGTGGTTGGGATGGATTTGCCTGGTGACTCTAGAGCATGTGATGTCCTGGTCGGCAAAGGTGTTGTTGTCGTTGTTGTTTACGACGCCGGTGTTGTCCAGGATGTCAGGGTCAGCGACATCGATGTCGGTTGACGTCGTTATGTCACCCATAGTGACGTTGGTGTTGTCGCTGATGCTGAGGATGTCATGGTGAAAGG
The DNA here is from genome assembly GCA_015847255.1 of Hyparrhenia diplandra. Classification (NCBI taxonomy): domain Eukaryota; kingdom Viridiplantae; phylum Streptophyta; class Magnoliopsida; order Poales; family Poaceae; genus Hyparrhenia; species Hyparrhenia diplandra. The sequence goes on from JADLZK010010817.1 coordinate 118,188, forward strand.
TCCTAGATGGCTAGAGGGGGGGTGAATAGCCTATAAAATTTTCTACAAGCTCACTTAAACAAACCGGTTAGAATAAAATACGGCGTAAAGCGGTTTGCACTAGCTCTAATGGTCAAGCAAGCCTTCTAGTGACAAGACTAAATATTTCTATGATCTCTAGAGCACACAAAGTCTATGTCACTACTCTAGCTAATGAGCAATCCTAATATGGTCCTTATGCTAGCAAGAACAACCTACACAAGCAAATGCTAGCTCTCTTCACAAAGTAAACTAGGAAGGTAAATGCAAGGGAACAAGCAAGATATACCGACGTGTAGAGGAATGAACCAATCACCGGGATGGAGATGAACTATCAATCACTCGAAGGTGATGATCCACAAGCGAAGACAATGAACAAGTCGATTTGTTCACCCGGAGTTCACTTGTACACCGACAAGCTAGTCTCCGGTTGTGCCGACCAACACAAGGATGGTGTTTGAGCTAGGCGGTGCCCTTGCTAACCTCAACACACCACTCAACAAGTGTGGTACCCAAGACACGAGCAATGTATTCCTTGCACTTTGTCTTCCCGACGAGGAGTGCGTAATCCTCTCACAAACCAACCGGAGGTGGCCAAGAAACAATCACCTCTTCTTGCCAACGCCTCCACCACTTCACCAAGCCGGCTAGGAGCGGTGTCTCCAAGAGTAACGGGAAATCCACCGTCACAACACGATCCCCAAGTGCCTCTAGATGCAAGAACTCGATGCAATGCACTAGGATCAACTCTTCTCTCAAGAATGAAGCTCAAATCAAAAGTGAGAGAGGAGGGGAGGCTTGCTTGCTTGCTCAAAGATGTTAGGAGTGATTCAAAATGACCAAGAGAGAGCAAGTGGCAGCCAAGGTGGTATATATAGGCCCACACCACGAAATGTGGTGGAAAGGGTGGAAAACACTTTTCTGGGCCCGACCGGACGCGCTGACCGGACTCACCAGTGAGTCCGGTCGGTGGGTCCGGTCACAACCGACAAGGCCAAACCAACCCGCTGACCCCCTGCCTCGGTGCGCCCGGTCGGCAAGATCCGATCGATCGCGTCCGGTCAAGATCGATGCTTCCGGCCCGGTGCGTCCGGCCACCGCGTCGGCCCGAGCCGAAAACATGCTCCCCGCGGACGCGACCCACCGGAGCGCCCGGTCAAATCTCGTGCGCCCGGCCACGCTTCCGATCCGGTGCGCCCCGGTCAACACCTTTTCCGCGAATTTGTGTCGTTTTTCTGTCGCCTTTGCTTCGACATGCTATCCACCAAGTGTACCAACTTGAGAACAAGGACTAGCATGTTTTTACCACCACGATGCATCCGGCGCAATAGAAAATAGACGTTTCATTTTCTCAAAAGCGCTGAATCCCCCCCTCGCAAGCTCGGCGGGAGGGTGAGCGGTACCCAAACCCATCTCAACCCTCGCAACTATCACCGCCGCAAATGTGCCAACACCACCACGTGTACATCACCATGTGCTCGTGTGTTAGCATTTTCACAAACAATTTCGAAGGTCGGGTTAGCTCTCTAGGTTAGAATGCATGCAAATGATTTTGAACCTAGAGGCACATGAGGACCGATATGTACGATAGTTTTCCCCTCTTTATAGTATGGCTTATCGATCCTATAATCACCCACACTCTCTATAGTGTCTTGGGTGTGAAATCAAAAACCCTATGGTTATACCTTTGCCTTGGGACCTTTGATCTCCGAAAAACTCCACCGAGTTGCATGCTCGATCATCTTTTGGATCACCTCGATCCATCCTCCATGATCACCATGCACCAACTCCGCACGACCAATCTCCAATCTAATCAAACACTTAGCATAGAGAGATTAGTCCTTAGGTGTCACTAATTAGCCAAAACCAAACAAGAGATCTTCACATGGTTGGCGACGTCGTGGTCGTTGCTGATGTTGTTGGCGGCGCCTTGGAGGTATTGTCGATGTCGACGATGCCCTTGCTCGTGGGGCGACGTCGCCGTCGGTGGCGCCCATGGCAAGGGCATCGTCGATGCGCGAGATGACGTCGGGCGCGCGACGTCGGACAGCAAGGCCCGCGTATACCGGTATTCTTCTTTGTTGTGGCCACCGGTTCGTCGTGGATATGGTGGACGGCGTTGTTGTTGACCGTGGCGGCTTGCATACGTACCGCCGTTGCTCCGGCAGATACACCGCCGTCGTAGTCGCCGAAGATGGTTTGGAGCTTCGCCATGAACGCGATTGTCCACGCTCGGGTGGTGGTCGTCGGAAGCCATCGGTAGTGGGAATCCCCCCGGTCTCGGATACCGGTTGTCACAAACCGGATCGATTTTGGCGTGACACGTGGCCGGGCGGCGATGTTGGGGGGCGGCGGCGTTCGGGTTTGGAGCGGCGATCATCGGCGTGGACGGCGTGGATGACGAGGGCCGACGAAGGACGCGAGGTAGGAGATGACGATAATGACGTACAACATATCCGGGCGGTGACGAGGAATGGCGGAGGCGGCGATAAATACGGCGCGGCGCGGTTTGGCGTGGTGTGCCAGCGAGGGGCGGCGGCGGTGGCGCGCGTGCGTTAGGGTAGAGAGAAAGAGAGCCCGAGGGACAAGAGTTTTTGGGCGTTACCCCTTTAATTTTTCTAATTAAGATCTAACCGATTACAAGCCCCTTGTATTTATAGTCCGAGGAGACTTGTATGCTAAGAAATATATAGGAGGTTTTCTTATAGATCGGAATACCTCTTGACAAAGTAATTTATTTCTTTCCCTAAATATTTATTCTCTAGATAATTACTTACTTACGACGGGCGAAGGGTGACGACGGACCGCGGCAGGCGGCGGCCGGCCAGCCAGCCAGGCGCGTGCGCCCTGGCGGAAAAAAATTGGGTACACCCCTGGCTCACCAAAGGATTGGTACGCCCCCACGTGTCCTCCGTTGATTGGAACAGGCCTTGATGTGGGCCCATCGAAGGAATGGACTGCACTTGCATGAGTCCATGCGCAGCCGAGTGGAGGCGCCGTACAGGCCGCGCCTGGCCAGGGATGTGAGCAGGGCAGCGTGCGATGGAGGCCAGGAGACACACGTCGTACATCCAAGGTGGGGGCGTACCAATCATTTGGTGAGCCAGGGGCGTACCTAATTTTTTCCGCCCTGGCAGCAGGGTGCCCCTGCATGCACCATGCATACCATGCATGGCCATGAGCCCCCTCCCTCCAAATCGGCACATGACAGTATTATTAGATGAATCATTGAATATATTTTTAATAAACATATTTAAAGATACAAACTAGAAAACTGTGCGGCATTCCCGTGCCTGGCCATTGTTAGCCTTTTTTCCCTTTGTAGTTAGGTGCATGAGTATGATTAATGGTAGCTTAATTGTTATTTATGCAATATATTAGTTTTCTCTAGTGTTAATCAAAATTTTCATTTACTGATGGTTGTTTATGTTAACCGTGGTTTTATTATTTTGTAATCTATATATATTTTGAAGGTTGAATTGTCTCGTTCTTTATTGTTTGAGCATCATTTTTTTTAGTTTTGAGATATATGTATTATATATTTTCGGCTATGTTTGTTGTGGCTAAAGAATGGTAATCAAATAACTCATCCGTACATGCATGAATGAATTTGAAATTTTTTTCCACAGATCAAGCATCACGTGTATAGTGTACCATAAAAATTTCATGACATTTGGATCACAGCAACTACACATATGAATTTCTCCGTAAAAAACACAGGTAAAAATGTAAAGCAAGATTTTATACTAACACATGCAAAATTATACATCCACTGCGTAGATCTAGTCATAAGGATTCCACAACATCTTCATTTTTATTTATTTTTATTTTTTCTATGGTTTACTATAATTTTTCAAAGTTTGAACCAGATTATAGATAAAAGGAAAAAGGTAAACACATAGGACGTATGGTTTACGTTAAGGCTCCTAAGTTGTATCGAGGTGAAAATTCACCCTCATATTGTGCTACTGTAACCTTTGTCGTACTATTTAATAGGACCTAATGCAAAGATAATATAATGTATCTATACAACAAATTTATTATTTTTGGAAACTAAGATGGTCATGCATATGCATTTCTCTATCTAAGGCCACATCACAACAGATCCAATAAAATTGGTGTTGCAATTTGTGGAACCCTATTGAATTTATTTTGCATTTATCTGCAAACACATTTTCCACGGGTAGATGATAAATTTATGAATATAACAAAATTAATTTTACATCATTTAGATATATAATTATTTTTTTAGGATTTTCACGAATCTTTGCATGTATTAGTACAAACTGTAGTGGATAGGCACGTGCCACAAGCACGTGCTAAAATCCAAAAACTCTAACTTTTTATGACTATTTTAAATAAAAATCTAATGATGCTTAGTCTCTTCTAACTTGTTTATCTCTATTCAAATGTATAATAAATGACCAAGTCATGGTTTTTCTCTATGGCTAAGCCATGAATATTATAATGATTCCGCCTACCTTTATGTTTTGTACTATTGTATTTCTTAGAGACGACAACCAACTTACCTTGTAAACTACATGTAACCAGTGGATATATTCCAGCTAAAGATCACTAAAGTTTTTGAAAAATTATATATTCATAAATAACAGTTAAGTTTAAACAATCATCCTCAACCCCACAGAAAACTATATCGGCCTCCACCACTAATCCAATTAGCAGACAAACACAGCAATGTGAATTTCATTGAGAAGACCTAGAAAAGTTCGTATCACATTATTTATTTATGAATCCTAAAAGGTTCTCTTTTTAAAATAATAAATTAAAAAATAATAGAAAGGGTTAAACCAATTGATGCAGAATTTTCTGAACAAAGTGACACAGCCAAATCAATCCAATTTGCATACCAGTAAAACTTGTTTTATTGCTGGTCTGGGCTTCTATATTTCTGATATTTTCTCTGTGGGTATTTCCATATCATTCTCCAGATAAATTTCGCTCTACTGACTACTCATATACTTTCAACCATATACTGCCATTGTATATTAAAAATGGCATGAAGTACTGATGAATAATGTTTAATAAAAAGGAGAAACGATCAGTGATAATTATCTCACCTATCTGTTGCATATAAAAACGATTTAGTATTATTACTTTATACCACTTTGAATACCATCATAAGTCATAACCCACTTTGAGCCATTTGCAGAATTCAGATCAAAGAAACATTTTGCACTCATTGGAACAAGAAATTTAAGAAACAAATTATTGCAGCGTACATGTACTACCTGGGAGTCGTAAGCACCTGGGGGGCCTGGAGTTGCCCCGATCGCGGGTCTCCGGCCCGGGCCAGGCGACGCTAGCCACGGCCATCCGTGCCACGCGGCTTCGCGAAACGGAAGCAGATGGAGCGACGACGGATGTGGGACCGGTAATGATGGCAGCGTCGGCGTTGGCATTTGCGCCGAGGAAGTGGGGAAGGTACAAGCACCACCGTCATGGCAGCAGGCAGGGACTTCGCGAGAAGGGAACACAGGGCTTTGTCCTTGAGGCTGGGAGACGATCGACGGGGAGACGGGAGTGGGACTCCTGAGCGCAGACATGGCCTTCTCGGCCTTCTCGTCGGGGCCGGCACCGGCAGGGTACCAGGAGGCAGGAGCCTCCGTTGGAGTCCGCGTGGAGATCCTCGGCAAGTGCGGCGATGCGGGCGGAGGCGATGCCCGTGATGTTGGCCACGCGTGGTCAGTCCGCCGGTTTCCCCTTGGGCGATGAGTCACGATGACGACGTGCGGTTCAGCGGTTTTGTTTTCCGTGTGCGAGGAAGCCTGAAGCGTTGCGCCGGTAGGCGGGTACGCGATGGCGTTGCGCGTTCAGGTGGGTATGTGCGGGCGGGTACGCGGCGCTTTGGTGAGAAAAAACGCCGGGAGGTGTCGTCGGCAACGGAAAACACGTTTGTTCCATATGTTCCTGCCATTCTTCTTGCATGGGTCCACTTGTCAATCAAAGTGGGTAGGAATTTTTTTAGGTGAGAAATGATTTCCAATTCCTCCACTCTTTTTATAGTATAGATAGATAGATATGCAGTTGGTATTAGCTTGTACTCAGCACTGGCCGCGTCGCGCTGCCTGCCTCTGCCATCCGCTCGACCTGCCCTGTAGCGCCGCCTGGGCACGCTGCGTCGGGGTCGCCTGGGATGGGGGCTCGCACCCCTACGCCCTACGCCCACGGCAGGGTGATCGTAGCTGCCGTGCTCGCACCCCTAGCCCGCTCCTGGGTGGCCGGAATGGCCACGCCCGCACCGAGGAGTGCTTGTGCTAGGGGCGGGCCATCACCGGAGCCGACACTCGTGCGGCCACGCCGGTGCGCCACCTGGCCCGTCCGTGCCGCGTAGGGGGCGAGGGAACAGCACCGAGCGGCGCGGCAGTGGAGCTTGCTCTGCTCAGCCATGGTGGCAAGCTGGCCACACACGCAGGCTGCTGACGAGGGCAGGTTACACGGCACACGGCGGCCAAGGCGCGTGCCCGCAGCTGGCGAGCTCGGCTCCGCCGCAAACCGCAGCAGCGACGAGGGCCCAGCAGCGGCGTCGAGCTCGAGCCCGATGTCCACCGTCCATCGGCGACGCGTGGCCCGATCTTAGCCCTCTGAATCGGCCACGGATAGTATATAGAGATGTTGTTAATATTTTTACAAACCTAGTCAAATTTTACACATCTCACGCGAGACAGTTGTTTTGGAATAGATGGAGTAGTAAAAAAGATGGTCTAAAGACACCTAGCGGCCTTATAGTGCCGTAGTACAAAAAGATGGTCTAAAGACACCTAGCGGCCTTATAGTGCCGTAGTAAAAAAGACGGTCTAAAGATGCATTAATTCACACACCTACTTTCTATGAAGGCACGTCTTGTGTGAAAGTATACCTAGTCTATGGAACATAATATAAAATAAGGAATTTAGTGATTCTACCCTCGTTTTAAAGCCTAATGGTCATTTTACCCTCCTTTTTTTTTTTTCAATTTTGCAACTTTACCCTCGTTTTTTTAGTGAAAGGTCCGTCTACCCTTCTTTTTGATGTCGTCCGCGCCGGTTCGATTAAATAGCAAAAAATAAACAGAAGATAAAAGGAGTATGTAACATAGCACCAATTAGGCCCTGCATGGTAAATTAGTCCTAGAACTCCTTGTTCGTTTTAGGGCTTTTAGAAAAAAGACTCTCAGGAGGTGCTTCTAGAGAATTTTAGTAAAAAAGTTCCCTAGAAAAAAAAATTCCATGGAACCCAACACCCAAAACTGTTTTTCAGACCCATGGAGATAAATTGAACTGTTTAAAAAACTAGAAGGGTTTAAAGATTCGTTTTCCTTGTTGAAAGGAGACAAATCATGTTGAAATTAAAAGGAGAGAAATCGGATTTTGGTGATAGTTGGGCTTTCGTGGATCAAGTCCCCTGCTGAGGCGGATCAAGCTTGCAAAGTTGCAAGGCGAGAGCTGTGAGATGGGCTCGTTCTGGGCCGCAAGTCGATTTTAGGTCAATGTCGAGGCTCACAAAAGAGCACGGACCTATTGAGCCGGTTCCACTTCCACCGCCCCCACACCGCCCCATTTCCCTCAAAAAAAAAAAAAAAAAAAAAAAAGGAAACAAAAATTCCCAGCCCTCCCGCCGGCTCCCCGTCCGTCGAGCCGTCAGGCCTACGCAAGGCCACCCACACGAGTCGTCGGCCACCTCGGTCCTCCGTGCACGCAGCTGCCGCGATTGCGTCATCCCAGGCCGCCCCCGTCGTACCGGCCTCTTCCATGCAGATGCCGCCAGGTACGAGTACGACCCCCGTCCCCCACCCCCTGGTTAGGGTTTCAGATGCTGGTGGAGTTGGACAATGCGGCCGCTTCAGCCTTGATGCATTGGTGCTTAGTAACCGCATCGAATCGGTTAATATATATTTGCGATTCCGTGATTTTAGACATGCGGGCTGAATTTGGTTCAGATACAAACCATCCTGTTCGTATTTTCTGAACATGCGTCATTCAATTTATCTGAAATTCGCTTTGCTTTCATCAACGTGTTCCCATGGGCTAGAAGTTCTCTGTTACTGCTGTGGTCATCGACCGCAGGACTCTTGTTCTCATCATGTTTCGGTGTGGGAAGTGGGGATGGCAATATGGGCATGCTGGAAAGAAAAGGAGGATGAATTATTTTTGCATAGTTGAACACGCTAGGGTTTAGAAGTTTGTTATTTTTTATTGCTCTAGAGTTCAGATTTATTATTTTTAATAAATACTGGGATTCTTTTGTTAATGAATAGTAGGATTCTCTTAAGCTATATATATCATTCCATTCTTAAATTCAGAGTAGCATGTACTACCATATATCATCACCAAATGTGGGCATGATTATGTACTATTGGGCTTTCTATAATTCTATCAATTTCAATTTTTTATAATCAACCTTGAATTTAGCTTGCCTCTTTGAATGCACATGTCACTCGTTACCGTACTCTGAACTTCCATTGTGAGGTTGTGCCATATCGTCCCTTTCATTTCTTGGTAACTGTTGTAACACCAGGTATACTTTCTCTATTCAGAGAGTGATTGGGATTTCAAAGAGTAAATTCTTCATCACTTTCGTGCTGAATATAACCGAACTCACATGGCCATGGTGCCTAGTGATTTTTCATACCATGGAGCTGTGGACAATGGCCCCAATGGATTTAACCAGGGTAGGTGTGAGGAAGCCAATAAACGTGGTCCATCATGGTATTTCAGTAGAAAGGAATTAGAGGGAAAACTCTCCATCCAGAAGGGATGGCATTGATTGGAAGAAAGAGTCAAACCTTCGAAAGTCATTTTGCAAGTTTCAACAAGATTTGGGGAAGAAGCTTAAATTGTAAGATTGAGACATTGATCTACTCTATATTGACTGCTACCTTTGCATTTCACTTCTGAAACCCTCAGTACATGATTAAAATGAAATGCTACTTTAATATTTCCATGATGTTGAAGTTTCTCAAAATATAGCTATATCAAATTTATTCTTTTGTTCATTTTACTTAGTCATTTGTTGGATATACAATTGTTTCTGACAATAATACATTTATCTTTTTTCCCCATTAATTAACTTGGTTTTGAACAAAATGTTCATACTATCATCAAGAAAAGAGAAATTTGTATTTCTGTTGTTTTATAATTAAATTTTGGGTAGTTGACATGGATTGAGGTGTTGCTGGTGTTTATTATTGTGGACATGGTTGACCTTGGTTGTTGAATGCTAAAGTATCTCAGTTTACTTAGTGGTTATAATCTTGATGCAAATCCTTTTTATTAACTTTTATCAAGTTTGCTGAAAAAAAAAATCCTTTTAGCTCATCCTTTCTCATAAAGCCCCCTCATTTGTTTGCTGTTTTTAGGCCTCAACTGACAATTGCTACAGCGATGGTACTTTGTCATCGTTTTTACCTTCGCCAATCTCTTGCAAAAAATGATAGACGCAGTAAGTGTCACTTGATGTTTCTAGCTTTGTTTTTCAAAGGTTGGTAAAGTTTCCCTTCAGCTAACTGTATTACCTTAGAAATTTGTACATTGATATAATTGCATTTTGCTATTAAATTTGGTTTAATTAAAAGATTGGCTTTTTCCATTTTGTTGTGCTTGACTGTTAATAGGATCTTTATTGTTGATGAGAAATTGACAAACTCAATCTTCTCATTTGCTTATGCATCTGTGTTCGAATCCGAATTCTTCATACTGTGTCGTTATGCATTTTGTTTCTAGACATAGAATATGTGCCAATACTTTTAAATCTAATATCCATACAGATAATTGCCACAGTTTGTATGTTCTTAGCTGGAAAAGTTGAAGAAACACCCATACCTTTGAAGGATGTCATACTGATTTCTTATGAGTTTATTCATAAGAAGGATCCTGCTGCTGGTCAGAGAATCAAGCAGCAGAAGGTAATGGATTACATTATCTTTTATTTTGCTTTAGAAGTCCTGACACTCCTATAATGTAGTTACATTATTGTATAGCTTTTATGCAAGCAAATGTTTTATCTTTGTTCCATTTTAGTATGTATATGTAGGTTCAAATCTCACTCCTAAATCTCAATGAAAGCAGTTGAACTACTTTTTGTCAGGGGTTGAGGTGCACATGCTACTATCATCAATGATTAACAGTTTATGATGCTTAATAAACATTTTCTTACAAAATGATGGTCATCAATAGCTGCCATTGCATGCTTCAGTTATCAGCTTATGGTTGCTTATATACTATCTAAGCTGAATAATCTAATCCTGGAAACGATTTTTATGATCCTTTTGTCGAGCATGAACATTGTGATAGTGCTGTCATTTTCTTTTCCTTCTTTGAAATGTGCATAAATTTTATTTTTCGTCTGCACTAACTCATATTTGACTCAAAAAAAAAAATGTAAGGGTTATTACAACTGAGATTAGTGCTTGCTGTTGCCTCTTGCAGGAATTATTTGATAAACAAAAAAGAGCTTATTTTACTTGGGGAGCGAGTTGTACTAGTAACACTTGAGTTTGACCTGAATATTCATCATGCTTACAAGCCCTTGGTTGAAGCAATAAGGAAATTCAATGTTGGTGATATAGATAATTTTCCTCAGGTTACCTGGAGTTTTGTAAATGATGGGTATGCTAGTGCTACCCTAACTGTCCTTTCAAATTGTAGTCCCCAGTTGTCTACTTCACTTAATCCTGTGCACTGTACAGGCTGAGTAGTACTTCGCTTTTGCCTGCAATTTGAGCCTCATCAAATTGCAGCAGGTGTTATCTATATGGCTGCTACGTTTCTCAAAGTGAAGCTCCCTTCTGATGGTGATAAGGCTTGGTGGCAGGAATTTGATATCACACTACAACAGCTTGAAGGTTGGTCCTTGTTTTCAAAGTCAGTGATGAAAGCGTTTCAGTTGCTCTATTTTGTTTATTTATTCTGCATAGTGCATACGTTTTGACCGTGATTGGTTGAATTATTAACATGTGCCTGGTGTGTCAAATTGATTTTGTTCCTGTGAAACTCCTGGTTTTGAAGTATTGAATACACATCATAGGTACTACTGGTTTTGGTTTTATCACAAGTCATAATAAGGGCCTCCAGCTGAGTTGGTTAGGTGGCTTGACTAGCACTCAGATCCTGCATTTGAATCCTCATGGGGGTGAATTTTCAGGTTAGGGTTTAAAAAAATCTCCTCGTCTTTCTATGCCAAAGCACAAGTCTAAGACGCAGCCTGGGTCGTTGTCGTTCTCACATGGGCTACTCATGAGAAGGTCCTTCTTAATGCAATGGCTAGGGGGCTATCTTACCCTCCACAGATTGAGTTTTTTTATGTATAATATCTTATGTTTGACCAGGTTTATATGATACCAAATAGATTTACTATAGAAATAAATTTCATTATGAATATGAACCTAATAGTATTTATTTGGTATCATAAATATTGTTTTTTTCATATAAACTGTAAGATATAATCTGCTGATTGCTTGTTGATTTGCTGCATGATTAGGCATGATTAGGATTAGCTTGTGCTGTCCATCACAATGCAGCAGCAGCAGACATGGCTACAGCCATGAAGATGGCCTCAACAGCCATGTAGAAGTGTGGCTCATGTCACACATTGTACCCTAGAGTAGGTAGAAGTACATCATCCATACTTGGATGATTTCAGCTGTACTATGAGTAGTTGAGGGCTGTACACAGCCATGCCTAGAGTACCATAGTTGGTACATGTAGCTTGTATATATAGGAGCACTCAATTACAATGCAAATCAGTTCATTCCTGCACATTCAGAGTTTCAGGCTGAGCCACTGCTCCAGCCGGTGTCGTGTGTGTGTGTGTGAGCTCAAGGCTCTTCTCCTACCTTGGTTCAGGGGAGGAAGAGGGAGCAGGCAGCAGGGAGATTACCTGCTGCAGGTGGCTGGAAGCCAACATAAACTTGGTCAAACTTAAGATTGTTTGACTTACGAAATTCAATCTTAGTTAGATGGAGGTTACTTCACTTGATAACTATGTTCCTTCTTTCTTTACTTCTAGCAGTTATATATTGACATACTGCAGCTCCACTGGATTGACTGTCTTAACTTTTTTCATACCATAATCCATTGTACAATTTAATTTTTCATAAATTACATGTTGGCCATTTTATTTAAATGCCAGCATGCTTGAATCAATTCGTTTTTCTGTGGCAGAGGAAAGCAGGATACTTAATTACTTAAAGCTATCTAATAGAAGTAGTTATAATAGCCTAGTGCATATTGTTATTTATCCTAAAGAGGGTGGCCATTGGTCAAATTTGAGATTTGCATTAGGCAATGTTCTGAACATGCTATGATAATGTTCTGCCCATGGAGTTTGATTTTCCCTCTTGTGAAACGATCTTGGTCCAGTTGGATATTTGTAGTTCGCTATGTGTCTTTCTCTTGCAATATTAGTATATTGCTGCTTTTCTTAGGTATATTTAAGTTGCCTATGAATAGAATTTTGATGGTACACACATGTTTTTTTATTAATATTTACCTTATTAGAGAGCTACACTTACCTTTGGAAAAGCACTATTTCACATAGATGTAGTAATGATTTAAATTTTTCTAAAAACAAGGAGCATCTTCTAATCTATTTTTACTGGAGATTTGTCACATAAAACATTGTGGTAAAGAGGACGACCACCTTAAGTCCCGCCTACCTTACAACTGTTAGAATCAGAAATTTAGTGGCCTCTAGTGACCAGCAAGCTTCTGTCCTCTTGGAAGCTGGTCTCTACTTGTATTGTTTTGTGTTGAGTAGGCAGTGCATGGAAATTCTTATTTGTTGTCATAAATCGTCTGACATGTGCCAGTATCTCTTGGTTTCAAGTTGCGTCTGATAATAGGACATATTTGCTGTCCATTATTGCAGATTTTAGCAGCCAAATGTTGGAGTTGTATCAGTCAAACCGTACAACACAGGCACAACCATCACATGGAGGTGAAGCCAAAGGTAGCTCTGCTGGTGTGCGTAATCAACATTCATCTGTAAAATCTGATGAAACCTCCAAGGAACCATCTGCTCATGGACGTCATCAAGTATCCAGACCGTCAAGCTTGCAGCATTCTTCCTCAACAGGTGCTCAAGGTCACCATGTCGCTGGGCACTCAAATTCAGACGAACATTTTTCTGGCCACAAAATACTTCAAAATGACAATGGTGGCAGCAAAGTAAAGAACAGGACTGGAGCTAAATTGATGCTTGTATGGACAGGTTGCACCATGACAAAAAGGTCCTCGCCTGGACATCATTATTCCAAGTCTCATAATATAGCGGAAGAACATAAACCACACCAATCACATGATAATTCCAATGAAACAAGAGATAGTGTTGGGGACACAGAAGCTCCTGGGTTGTCAACCTTGAGAATAGATGTAGTGCATAAAATCGAAATGGATAAGGTAAAAGCAGCTTTGGAGAAGCAAAGCAAATCGAAAGGTGGTGTTTCAACAAATATAAATGTGATGGCCGATGGTGATCTACTTGATAGAGGGCTAGAACATGGTGTTGAATTGGCTGTTGAGGATGAGAAGGTTAAGCAAGATAAGAGGCAGAACTTGTCCCATGGTAGCATGCCTCCAGCTGATCTTCAAAACACTAACCAAGCAATGGAGAACGGTCACCATGTCAAGCAGGAGGGTATACCAACAACTGCTGAAGACATGGGCTTTCAGGACAGTAAAGAACATCCTGCACCATTTCATAGGCAAACTGATGTTCCTGAGCACAAGTCACAGCAGCTTGATCACACGTTGAAGGACCAAAAGGGCCAGGAGCATTCTTAAATTGTAGGAAAAACCTGAGCAGGATGAAAAAAGACAACAAAAGGCCCAAGCTTGAATGATCACATGATTTGGATGGGTTTGATGGAAACTGGTGAACTACATGCAATTTTGTATGGGATTCATTGTATGGTGACCGAACATGTTGATGAGCATGTATCTTCTTCACTGGTTCCTGAGGATGCTGGACTGACAGAACTGATGTACTGTGCAACATCAAGATGAGTCGATGGTGACGTGTCCCACAAATGAAACAACTGATTGCACTTCACAATCTGAGGATTGCTGCTACCAATATTTGTTATATGTTCCAACAAGCCTTGGAATATATGAATCAAATATGTGCTTCTAGTAATAGTTGAATCTCGCTTGCTTCGGAAAAAAAAAAAAAAAAAGGTTGAATTTCATTTTTTTCTGTGATGTTTGCTGACGCGGAGGTGACGGGCCAGCGATATTAGAACAAAGAGCCGTGTTTTGCATTAACCCGTGTCTTGCTTCTTTAGTTTATTAATTTTTTTGGGCCGGTAATGTGCCAGTCGTTGTATAATAAAAGGCTCAACGTTGACTGTCGTCGCCGTCTGAAAGGTCTGCTGCGCAATCAATCTCAGCTGTGAGTACGAACTGAAAAAAGACAACACAGAGGGCGTGTTTGGATCCTCTAACTTGTTAGAGTTAGAGTTGCTTTCTAACTCTAACTCTCAAAGAACTCTAACCCACTGGACGGTTTGGTTGATAGGGTTAAAACACTTTTCAATTACTTTTCAAATTAGTGTGCCTTTGGGTTGGTGGGCTCTACCAAAAGTAACTCAAATATCACCCCTGAGGGTTACTTTTTTGGTGGGTTAGAGCCAAAATAACCCAATCCAACCCATGTGTTTGGATGTTTTTTGGGTTATTTGGGTTAAAAGTAACCCAATATAACTCTAACCTGGCATCCAAATAGGGCCAAAGTTTCAGGGGCTTATACGACTTTAGTAGTCAATGAAAAATAACAATGTTACTAGTCTCTCTGTTCCAAATCATTTTTAGTCCACTTTATCTTTAATATTAATCTGAATTGAACTTTTCCAGTTGAGTATTTTACAGAAATGGTATACTAGCAACATTTTTCTCTTTGCAAATTATAATATGTTTTGATTTTTTTTAAATACATAACTTTGATATATACTCTGTATTTAGATATATACTATGTCTAAATACATAGTAAAAAACAATGTGCCTTAAGACAAACGTCTTATAATTTAGAATGAAGTACAAATTACTAAAACAAATAAACTATGAAAACATATTTTTATATAAAAAGTAGAACTTGGTCTAGGTTCATACCATAAATTGTGAAGTACTACTTTTGTATAAGTTTGATTTGATTTTTTATAAAAGTTCCTTCTGTTACTAGAGCAAGTTCAAATTCGAAGTGAAAAATAATTTGAAAAGTCTCTGAAGATATGATAGAATTTGAAGCCAAGCCTGTAGTTCTCAAAAGATGTGAATAAATTATAAATAGAGGGAAGTTATAGTATACTGTAACGCTTTTTTCAACCATTAGCGATCACGTTAAAGATTAAAAAAGAGATCCAGGACATAACAAACGTGCGAAGCTAAAACTTAATTAGATTCATTGAAATTGCACAAATGAACTCGACAAATGCATGCTCAAATGAAGGGTTCGCTTAGCTCTAGCTCCGTGCTATATATAAAGCTAAAAAATGGTCGTTGGCAAAGCCGCCTCCCCACCCAAAAAAAAAAAAAAAAAAAAAAAACACTTCACTAGGGGCAAAAAAGAGAAATGGACGTGCTAGAGCTTCTGCATAGTGTGATGTCAGGTAGAGTCAGAGTAGGAGAGAGACCCACCCAAACGAGGCAAAATCCTCATCGCTGAGTTTCACTTGCACTCCTATATGTGTTCCTTTGCTCGACTTAGTTCTTGTCCCATGGATCATAAATGTTAGGGTGAGCTCCATACTCCAGATGCCATTTTGAGACTTTGGCTAACTCTAAATCCACAAAAAATAAGGTCAACTTCACCAATTCAAAATCAAACGCTCTAGATCCACAAAAGTTATAGATGGGCCAGATCCATGAATTTGACAAAGCTCCTCAAGTTAAATGTGCTAAAGACACAAAAAAACACACTTGTTTTAGAGCTCCCAAACAAAGCCCTTACAAACCTTACTCTTTTTACGCTCTCCTATCTTTACATAAGGCCCTATTTGGTGTGGCTTCTAAAACAATGTATAGTAATATAAATTATTGTAGCACAGGAAAATAAAAAGGCTTTTGGCCTCGTCCAAAGTGATCTAAGAAACGATGACTAAAAATCACATATTTAGGACTTCTTTTGGCTCTACTATAGCACTGCTAGAGTACTGCTAAGTATCGGAGCCAAAACCAAAAAGAAACCCTCCAAATGAATCATAAGGAATCAAACAAGTCCAGTGGATCGCCTATCCCTCTATTCTTTTTTGGAGATGATCTCTCTTAAAGAAAGAGACCTCCCGCTCTCCCCAAATCGCATGGTCCCACCTCTTCCAATTTCTATAGACGCCCATTCGGACACTAGCCATCGATTGTCACCCATGCTTGTTCACTAGCCGCCGTGCCCGCTTATGCCAGCCCACCGACCACCTTACCACTGCTCGAGTTTGATATAGAACCCATTTCTCAAAGTAATGGAAACCATTATCGTGTAGGAAATGGTTCAAAAATCGTTATTCCGCCTTTAGGTTTATGTATCGTGATTTGTGAAAAGTGATACATGTGAAGATCGTGCATTTCAGTCACATTCAAATCTGTTTTTCGGACTCAAGGAGAGACAGTGAAAAGAACGAAGATAATTAATGACCCTGAGGGCAAAAACTGAGAGGTCCCCTCGCAAATGTCCCTTGTCTAAAAATTGTTTTTTTTTTTTTTTGGGGTGGGGTGGGGTTTAGAAAAATAAATTTTCTTTAAGAGATCTCCTATAGAACTGCCTTTTTTTTGTGAAAAAAATAAACTGTTTTTTAACATATATCTTCTATGGTTAGACGAAAGAATGGGTAGATGTGACAGAGATGAGTTTTAGAAAAAATCTGATGGAGATGCTCTTATTAGATCATTACTCGACTGATTAATCTAGCCCTAGGCCACTGAAGGCATCTGGAAAATCGCCAACAGCTATAGTTCAATCTGCACCTTTCCGAGCATCTTCCCGTTCGGTCAGACGGCTCCGCATGCAGCTGTTGTACTGTACCGAGGAGAGCTCAATTCGGGGACAGAGGAATACGAAATCGAATATCAGCGGCTGTTGGTTCATTCGTGCACGCATTGTTCACCCACGAGCCTACTACTGTTCATCAAGCCAGGCCCGGCGGGCGAACGAACAAGAGGAAGCCAACAACGGAAATCTGGCCGGAGCTGCGATTCCCTCCTGTCGCGTTCTGCCATTCCATCCATCGACAGGCATCGATGGCTTCCGCTGAGGCGACAATTCAGGGCGCTGCTGCTGAGCAGTACGTGCCGGTACCATGTCTTGGCGTTGGTCACTTGGTTGGCAATGGCACCCGTTCAGTTCAGTTCAAATAACAAATGAGCAACCGATTGTATTGTCTGCGTCTGGGGAATTTTTTAGCCTCAGGAGCCTGCCTCAAACAGTAGGGTTTCCACAGTAATAAAATGGTTAGTGGCATCTTTAGTTTCAACCCTTGCTTGCAATCTCAACTGAATGTACCACTGATGCTTTCTCGCTCAGTCTTTCTTGCCCGACCAGGCGTTTGAACGAAACGTAGCAAAGTGTGGTACACGTATCTTAGCAGCTGCCGGGCGGAGTACCAGTCCGGCACTCTAGCCGGCCGGGCACACGGCCACGCCTGCCTCGCGCTTTTCACCTGACGATTTGACCCGACACGACGACGCCGTACGTGGAGCTGTCGGCTGTCGCATGTCGGGGGTGAGCACTGAGAGCAGACGAACGCGGCCCGCGCTCAAAAAGGAACTGGTTGGTTGCCCTTCTCGCTGCTGGCAGCTGTGGAGGAAGCCGCCACGCCGCAACGCACAACAACGCATGGCATGCCTTGTCCAAGTCAGAGCCGCCGGACCTCCCACGGGCCACAAAGGAGGCTTCTTTCTTTACCTTGGCAGCACTCTAGGTTCCTACTCTAGAAGGACAATTTTTGAAATGCAAATAGAAGAATTGAAATGCTTGAATATAAATCCTCAAAGTAAATAGAGGAAGAAGAACACTCGATGTTTTACCAATGTATCGGAGAGTCACCACTCTCCACTGGTTCTTGTTGGAGCACCCGCGCAAGGGTATTGCTCCATGCGTTGAGTTAGTACTAGATGTGGAAGTGGATCGGAATGCTGACGAACACCTTCGAATCCTATGTGGTTTATACTGGCCGTAACAAGTTGTGAAAGGAAAGCTGACCCGGCTCCCATTTTTGAGATTCGCGTTGGTTATGCTGCGTATTGAAAAAGGAGGGTTTTAAAGATCGACGGGTCTTGAATTGACCAAGAATCAAATCAAGAACAAGTGGGATAAATTGAAAGAAGATTTTAAGGCATGTACCGCTACACATGAGGCAAAGCGAGGATCGAGTTTGGAATAATGGCACTATTGATATGGATGATGAATGGTGGAAGAAGGCTAGAAGTCGTAAGTGTTTGCATCTTTGGATTTTTATTAGATGCTATAATTATTTTTCCTAATTTTGTGTTCCACTCTTTGGGGACATTCGGCTGTGGTAAGTTTAGGAAGGCAGTCCTTCCAAAATGAAGATGAGTTAACCACTTGTTTTCAAGGCATCGTTAATATTGGTGGTGACCATTGGAACTCCTTTATGTGCTCAGCTGCCATGGTTGGAACACGAAGTTGAGGAAGGTGAAACACAAGCTGTGAAGGTGATACACAAAGGGTGCAGCCAGTGGCGAGGAGGTAGATGAGGTTACTCCTTCCTAGTGGTGGTAAGAGAGCACCAAAGTATGTCCGGGGTAGTGGGAAGAGGGCGAAAGGCATCAATGCGAGTCCTCATTCAAGAGGCGAGTCACTAAGTATAGCCGGTTCAGCAAATGAATATGCTTTGCGAAAAGTTGGAAAGTTCACTATTGATGAAGTGATGAAAGTTGTCGATTGCTTGTGGTGCTTGAAGTATGGCTCTAATGAGACATTGGTACATCGCTTGAATTATTTGTGAAGAAGGAGCAAGGGAGATGTTCATGACCCTTCCTCTTGATGAAATTAGGTTTAATTGGCTTAGTAGAAAAATACAATGACAGGGCATGCAAAACTAGGCCTATGTCCATCGGCTTGTCTTTTTATTCCATGTTTGACATTTTTCTCTCGTAGTGTGGTTTCAGTTTGTAAGAACTCATTTTATTCCATGTTTGTCACCCATTTTTGTAATAATTCAGTGCATGAATATGTTGTATCGAGTCCATGTTTGGCACCTTTTTATTGAATGAATTGAGTTTAGTTGTACGGTTGACATGTATATGATTTGTCATTGTGTTGTGTCTCGGATGTCTGCAAGTGGGAGTGATGACAGTAGCGATGAAGATGACCATCTATCATTCAAGGTGATGCTAAACTAGTAGAAACATATGTCGAGCATTTATACTGGACAAGGCACCACCAAGGACCTCATAGCTCGCTGGGATGGGATGGGTTTTCAGAGACCCTAAACACTCGGTGAAAGCCACGCAGAATGTTTTCGGATGAGACGAATTTATTTTTATGGATCTTCATGATGTGCTGGTTGCTAGGTATGGGCTGAGGCCGTCCAAATTCATGAATACCTATGAAATGCTTGCAATTTTTTATTCATATGTGGTGGCTTAAGTCAAATCGAAAAAGGGCGTAATAGGTTCAAAACATTCTCGGTGACACCATTAGTAAGAAATTCCATAATGTTCTTGATTGTGTGCTTTCAATGGCTCAAAGAATATTTGAGACCAACCGATCCTAATTTTCGGAGAGTTCACAAAGGATTAGGAAATGATAAAAAAGCATATCATAAAGGATTGCATAGGAGCACTAGATGGAACTCATATCCGTGTCTTCTTTCACCTCAAGAACAAGCAAGGTTCATTGGTAAGACAGAATTCCAACCCAAAATGTGCTTTTGCCGCTTGTGATTTTGATATGATTCACATATGTGTCTCATGGACAAATTTGAGCTTACCATGACACTAATGTATTGTACCATGTAATAGAGGTGGATGCGCAAATCTTCCACATCCTCCTCCGAAGGTACAAATGTTCGCTACCTTTGCCAAGTCCATATTTCAGCCTCATATTCTTATGCCTTTTTTTTCTATGTGCAAAGTAAGCATTATGTTGTGACGCGAGTTATCCTCGAATTCTGTCTGTGTTACCCATCTCCATATAAGGTGAAGGTATCATTTACCCGAGTGGCATCGGCGAAGGGAACCAAATACTCCAAAAAGAGAAGTTCAATCGTTCATTCATCTATTCGTGAATGTCATTGAATCGCTCATTTGGACTATTATTAAAGATGAAGTGGCCAATTCTTTATAAGATGTTCTCACTTTTCCATGCTCACAAAAAGAAGGTTGTAGCAGCCTTGCATGGTTCTCCATAATTACATACATGAGCATTCTAGGGGGGATATGGACTTTGCTAATTTTTGATCGAGATCCTAATCATGCCAACTATCCCGAAAGGTACAACAAGTATGTGTCGCGGTTCTCGACATGCCTCCGATACGCATTAATTTCGTAAACCAAGTTTTGTGACTATGGACGATTTCCTGATAGTTTGGCTACATCCGTGATTAGCTTGAATTAATGTACTCATGTTCTCAAACTACATACTTTGTATCTCGGATTATTTTGTAGAACTTGTATGTCGGATTATTTGTTTTGATGTATTATTCGATTATCTAAAAATTATTATGTTGGATTATTTGGTTGAGCTTGTAAGTTGTTGGGATTATTAAGAAATTCACATGCTTCTATGTATTTTGGAATAACTTGTATGTCAACCAAGGCAAATTGGGCAAACCACATGCAGATACAACACAACTCGAGCTCGAGTGCCATCCTAGCCAAACACCCCATCGCCTAACTCTAACTCCACTCAGAGCGCCCACCGGATTGAGTGGAGTCGCCCGACTAGAGTTGAGCCATGCCAAACACCCCCAAATACCACACACACAAGCTTACGACCATTGGGAACAACAAATTCAACACTTCTATGTTGCATCAAACGCTGCATGATGTTGCCCCAATACCTATTAATTCAACCGCAAAACCCGGCTGCATACATCTGAAGCACCATACGTCGAATCACGACACCGTCGGACGTGTCAGTGCCGAAAAACCAGATCACGTAACTCTCTAGGCGCCAGCCGGACGCTGACGACGCCGTCGCGTCAAATGCGGCGATCGATAGTTTGGCTCAGCGAGTGTGACACGTCACCTCGACTAGATCGCGTCGATCGCGGCTTACTCCTAGCGTGATGTGCTCGCTCTGGAGTGGGAATGTTTCGCCAAAGGCTGCATCGGACGCGCATGAACGAGCGTCAGGTGATACAAATAGACCCAAAACTATGCCATTCGAGAACTTTCCAAAACAAAGTTTGTTCCATTTGATCTCTAGACTCCTCTATGTTACCTAGTGCTAAATTTGATAAGTGTGCACCACACTAAAACATTAGACTCACCTGAGGTCAGCTACGATCCATGTCAAAAGCAATAGTGCAACCAGAGGAAAAACAAAGCCCTAAACTACTCTAAGTGCTCTCTCCAGCTACTATGTCGACACTTAGAACTAGTCCGATCCTTAACCTTGTTGTCTATCCTTTAAAAAAACCGAAATAATTTCCATCATAGGGGCATGGAACTCATTATTGTGACCTAACTCAATTAGTTTTTGCAAAACACACGTTAGTCACATTAATCTTGTTGTCATTAATCATCGAAATCCATTAGAGTCTAGATGCCTTCACTTATGATGACCTCCCTCATCTTCTCTTGCGGGCTAAGAAAGCTATGTCAACAAAAACTACTTAGATCTTTGAAGCCAAGCGGTCCACACCACAATCTAATGCAAATGGCATCACCAAAGTAGATACATCCATTTTGGGTTTTCGCTTGCTACACATTATTTTTGGCTTTTTAACACAAGTGAATATTAGTGATTTTGCATTCTTTAGTCTATATATAGTTCTTGTAGTATACAACGTTAGATAATGATCATGTTTGACCAGGCCCTCCCTGAGTTCAAATTCCTAGCTCCACCGCCGCTTATCCTTACTATTGTTAAATCGACTTTTTTTGATACAATGTTGTCCCCGGTTCATCATTACTTTTATGTTTTGAAGGTAGATAGTTTACTCGTGGTTAGATATATACCAATGTCATCACTTGCTATATGTTAAAGTTTCATTTTTGTGATTGTTGTGATTTATAATTTATAGCTACACAAAATCAATCAGGCACTAGGTCACACACCCATGCATTGCATGACCCCAACTCTCACTCGCTACTATCGGGAGACGAAAGTATTAGGTTGCGGATTAAGATTGCGGGTTATGGTTACGTCAGTTTTTTCAAGGAAGATGCCACCATTAGTGGCCTAGAAGGGGATTCGGGGGAGGTGGTCCTAACTCAGGTGTGGTGTGCAAGGAGTTCATAAGAAACCAATTCATATTAAAAGGTTGATGGGTGAGGATCGGGCTAGGGGTGATCGAGTGTATAATTAGTGAAGGCGGGGGGAGGAGGAAACAACAAGCAAATGACATGGCAAGGCGACTAGAGCTGCTTGCGGGCTGCGACCCGGCAGGAAGGGAAACGGATTATGTGGCGGGGCCGATAGGTGTGATGTTAGTGGTGGGTGACACAATCGACAAGAGATCACCGGTGGTGGCATGAGCACATGTGGTGAAGGTTCTGAATTTCATTCATTTTCCCGAAAATCAGCGATTTTCTTCTTTACCCTATCACCTCTAGTAAATACACATGGCATTGATTTCAGTTACATTTCATTTAGTATTTCCCCAAATTTTAGCTAAAATTGCATGAAGATTCAAAAAATGACGCATAATTTCATTCCATTTTGTCATGTTTTCATCATTTTCATTCCTATTGATACCTTCACCCTACCGGTTGAGACATATAAGGGGGTGTTTGGTTAGTGGCCATAGTCTACCACGCCTAACATTATGCGCCACACCTCCAATTTTGTTGTTGTTTGATTTGTTGCATGCTTAGTAGCCACAAGTTTTTTGCATTCAAAATCCTGCCACATTTGTGGCGTTCATTATCTCCACGACAAGTTTTTGTCGCCGCCACAACTCCACGTGGTAGTATGTGGCGTGAACCAAACATCTTTATAATTTTTATCATTTTATTCTGAAAGTTGGTAATGAAAATAATTTGTTCATTGTCTTTCGTATAAACTTTTTTTTTTTTCTGAAAAGCTTCTTTCCCCCGGTTCTAAAGCCATCAGTGGCTACATGCTCAAAAAAAAAAAAAAAAAAAAGTGGCTATCACCCATGTCGAATATATGCTCCAACCGGGCAGCTCCACTTGCACACACACGTCAGACGTCTCTTCCTCCTTCCACCTCGCCTCTGTCCATCTGCTTCCTTCCCCTGTGGTGCCCCATGGCCCACCTTCACCATCGCCGTCCGGCAGCAGCCGGCACCGCCGCCTGTCGGAGGTCCTGGGTGAGCAGCAGGAGCCATTCTCCCTCGACATCTATCTCCTCGAGGAGGCTGCTCGCTTTGCCTTCCTCGACGCGCCTCCGCGTGCGGTGGCGGTGCCTGCTCGACTGCTGGCCCAATTCCAGAAGCACGGCCCAGACGCTGAGGCGGCCGGCGAGGAACAAGAAGGGTTCCCGTCGCAACGGCGTGCTAAGGATGCTGCTCTCAAGATTCTCAGCGGCACGACGGCGCCTGCGGCGACTAAGAGAACCGGCAGCGCCGGGCCGCCATCCGGTGGCACCGCGTCGTCGCCGAAAAGCAGAGGACGCCGGACAGGTTCGAGATCGCTCTTCGTCCTGCTTCCCCCGGAGCCGGAGCTGGAGCCGGAGACGTCGAAGCGCACACGGAGGGACGACGGGAAGCAGGAAGACGACGAGGAGGAGGAGTCCTCGAAGAAGCAGCTGAGCCCTGTGTCCGTGCTGGAGCAGCGCCTGTTCGAGCAATTGCCGTCGCCACCACCGCACGCGCCGAGTACGTAAGCAAGCACCCAACCACCTTTTCTTTGTCACCCGCCATTGTCGATCGATCGAGGCTCGTACAAGCTGCGCAAAGTCTGACGCGTTATTAATCTATCGTAATCATCACCGCAGGAGCTCTGGCCATCTTCAGCGAGCTCCTTGAGGCCCGCCTACACACCCAGCACACTGCTGGACGACGTCCTCGCCATCGACAAAGACGGCCGCCGCCACAGCACTCACAGCTCAACGCCACCGCCGACGCCGCGGGAGAGGAGGAAGAAGAAGCACCACGCGTGTCGGAAGGAGGACGTGGCGTTGGAGAAGGACCTTGGTAGGATGAGCTGCCTCGTAGTCTCGGAGATGGCCGGCGCGGCGTCCGCGCAGAGGACCCTGCGGCCATCGGTGGAGGACGTGGGCGTGCTCATCGCGGCGGCCGTGCTGGGAGGCGCTGACGGAGGAGACGGCGGCGGAGCTGATGGGGGATGGAATACGGCTGTGCGGTTGACACGACGACGCGGTGGCCTCCGTTGTTGGGTTTTCTGGTGGGTGATGTGTGCGTATCTGATCGATCGACGTGTTCGTGCGTGCACGTACATATATTATATGGTTGATGGTGGTTTCTTGGTTGGGATGACAGTGCCTGATTAGCTACTAGTACCTCTGTTTGTTAGGTTAGCATGGGATGGCGGCATGCTGAAACAGAGCTTGTACATGGGTTCATTAACATTGTGTCGTTGAAAATTGAAAATAATAGCAATTATTAATAGTAGATCAACCATG
Organism: Hyparrhenia diplandra; assembly: GCA_015847255.1. Taxonomy (NCBI): domain Eukaryota; kingdom Viridiplantae; phylum Streptophyta; class Magnoliopsida; order Poales; family Poaceae; genus Hyparrhenia; species Hyparrhenia diplandra. The sequence continues at coordinate 142,923 of JADLZK010010817.1, forward strand.
CATAGGATTCACACATCAACATTATCATTGATTAGGTGTTTTGTGGGAAAAAAAAAAAAAGGAAAACCAATTGGGGAACGTTTACGTAAGAACCAAACAGTTAAACAAAATCTAGGGATGCTAGACCACCACAGACTAGTGGAGGATGCAGGATTGACGGCAGGAGGATTGCTTCTCTTCTTCTTCGCCCCTCCTCTTCTTCTTTCTCCTCAAATTTGTAGTGGGTGGGTCTTAGGGGGTTTCTGTGGGAATCGAGCCCCCCTCCCACCCCCTCCTAAACCGGCCGCTGGATCCACCGCTGCCACAAACCAAAAGGAAAGGATCCTGGTTCGTTAGATGGCTTCAACTTCCGTGTTTTCATGGACATTCAAAATCTTCGAGCCTCGGCGGGCCGTTTAACGCCATTTGTGCAGCAAAGTGAGAGTTTTTCTAAACACCTCACTAGAAGGTTACGATAAATTCTTTTCTATCCCTATCTTTTTTTTTTGAGATCACGCATTAAGCGCGTATTTCTTTCTATCCCCATCTTATTGCGCACATTCCATAAAGCCCACAAGATAGTAGAAAAGGATAAAAAATTTAATGTGATAATCATGACACCCCATAGGCACACAATGTTCATAGGTATGTTGGAAAATAATAGGTTCCCTCTCTCACCCATAAGCTTCTCCCCGGGAAAGACCCAAATCACTTTGGCTACATGACATTTAAAGAAGATGTCATCTAAAGATTCCTCAAGGCCACAAACAACACTTACGGGCACCGAAATCTCATGTTTGGTTTTGGAAATTGATGACACACTTGTGGACTAATCCTTTGCTCTAAGTGTTGACTATGAGATAGGATTAGATGGATGACAAGGAGCATGATGATCATGAACATGGACAATGATGGTGGACATGATGGATCGGTCTTTCGGTGATCGGCTTGAGAGGAACCCAGGGAGATCAAGGCAAAGGTATCTTGATAGGTTTTTCCTTTGGTGATCAAGACACGATAGAGCGGTGATCACATTATAGGATAGATAGCCGACTATCAAGAGGAATGCCGCTGACAATCCTTTGGTGAAGTGCTTCTAGGTCCAATTGACTTGCATATTGCATTTAGGACATGAGAGCACTAACCCGATCTTGCCTAACTTTTTCGACGTGCTAACATTGGTGATAACGTGGTCATCTTAACGTGTTGGCAACCCTTGGCAAGAGGCGAAGCAAGTTTGAAGCAAAGAGCAAAGAAAAGATGAAGATGCAATTGCGGATGCGACAGGGATGCACGACGAAGCGGCGACCGGACGCGAGCGACCGGTGGCTCCTCGGCCGGTGAGTCCGATCAAAATATACCGTAAAGGGTGTAATGCCGCTCGCTCGATTGTGACCAGGACGTGGCTGGCAATCGGACGGGCCGGATTCCGACGTCGACCGACCGGAACCCGTGGATCTGACGGGCGGGTGCCGCCTGAAGTGGGCCCGAGTGCTTGCGATGTGACCGCATCGGAGACCGTAGGACCCCCGAGGACTACCGTGGTGGTTCCGGTCAAGACGTCCTGATCATGCCAGAGAGCAAATTTTTAGAGCAACGGCTCTATTTCGAGGGGAGCTCTATATATACTTGGATGGCCGGTTCTTGGAGCTCTCTCTCTTGCATATTTGAACACTCTAACTTGCTAGTGAGCTTGTGAGACTCCTCTTCACTCATCTCTCCATCCATAACTCGAATTCTTGGGTGAGATTGAGAGTGATAGAAGTGCATTGCATTGGTGATTGCATCTAGAGGCACTTCATCCTTGGAGAAGCCGGGATTCTTGTTTTCTTGGGAATTTGCCCATTCCCTAGCTGCTTGGAGCAAGAGGCGGTGTTGAGCTCAAGTGGAGCTTGTTTGAGGCCACACGGTGGTGATTGTGAGGGGTCGTTCTACCCCCCGGGGAGATTCGCTAAAAGCGAGCACTAGTGGATTGCTCGTGGCTTGTTGGACCCTCTCTTGTGATCGCTTTTTGCTTGAGCTCCCATAGGGGATTTGGCACCGCCATTGCTTAGCACACGTCAAGTGAGTGTGTCGCCACAACGGGACTTAGCGTTGCCGGCAAGCACGTGAACCTCGGTGAAAAATCATCGTGTCACTTGTTCTTGCTCGTTGGAGATTTCTTTGTGATCACGTGTGATTGGCTACAACCTCGATTAATTACACCGGGTGGTATTGTATTCTAGTCTCTTTGCATTACTTTCCTAGTAGCTTGTGTAGGTTGCTTAGTCTTGTTTAGCTCCTAGTTAGTAATCTAGTTAGAATTGCTTGTTCACCTAGGAGTAAACTAGTGACATAGCCCTTGAGTAAGCTTAGAGATATTAGAATTATCAACTATTGCTTGTGGCTTGCATAGATAGCTCGAAGACCGCTTAATTTAGCTTCCATCTTATTTACTAATCCGGTGCTTAGTGTTGTTGCAAGAATTTTTAATAGGCTATTCAACCCCCCTTCTAGCCATTAGGACCTTTCAGCACCTCTCCAATTCTTTTCTTCAGGTTAACAACACTTTGATTTTCATTGGAAGTTTACTTTTCCACATTCTTTATCCTATAACTCAATACACCTATGCTGAAAGAAAGAAACCTATTACATGGACCTAGTTGTGTAGTTCTGTGATTTCTCTAAAAACTAGCATAAGGAGTCTTTTTCTCCTCGGTTATACCATAATCATCCATTAAACTCATGAGCCTCTCCTATTATCTATAAGTACTTTCATCTAACGCACTTTTAAAAAGGATATTACAATTCCAACCACCCCTTTCCCAATACTCTCTCACCACCACATTTGTTTCCCTACTTAATTATCTCATACAAACTTTGAAATTTCTAACTTGAGAGGTATACCCCCGAGCCCAAATATCCTCCCAAAACATAATACACCTCCCATCCCCTACTCGAGCTCTATAACCCCATCTCTATTTCTGTCTAAGAAACCTATATATATCCTTCTCATATTCTCCAGGCCCATTTTCCCTAAAAAGAGCACCATTCATATATATTCGCTAGGGAGGGCTGAGCTATTGGTATAATTGTATTCAGGCCCTTAACTTTTCATTCGTCTTAATACAAAAGAGAGTAAAACCTTTTCGTGTTCGAGAAAAAAAAAATATATATATTCCTATTTTCCACTATGACTAATCCCTCATAATCCTTAGGTATGAACATATTCACCCACTTGAGTCAAAACTATTATATTAAATTCCCTTTGTTCACCCTTTTAAAAGTTGTGGTTATTAATTTCATGAGAAGTCAGACATACTCAATTGTGATCAAATATTACTTATGTTGGCTCTGTTTACGTATAAGAAACTTGTTAAATTTAAGGTACAAATGTTACTTATGTTTTTAATGAAACTAAGAAAGTTTGATTCCTTAAGAAAGTTTGATTTTCCCGCCAAACACACACACAAAAACACACATAAACGAAAGTTTGATGATATCTTATGACGTTGAAAATGAACATAGAGAATACGTGGAGTTCCTATCATTTTTAGTCTTTATAGATGTTTGATTTTTTACTATCAACTAGATATAGTATATCATCCATGAGCGATAACTCCAATGCATCTTCTCCACCTTCTTCAAATTATAAGCGCCCGTACAACATTGATGAATGGTCCACCACACGTGCGGTGCGGCGAGCTATGTCGCGCAGCCAAACTATGCATGTACATTGCGCACCAGCCTCACCAACACCAACCCCCCTGCTCACGTTGCTTGCGCAGGAATTGCACAAGTGCCGGATCAAAATGATCAATAACAACAATCTAGCAACCACTACTAGTAATCCTTTGGCCTAACGCAAAGCAAATTTCGGCCAGCACGTACACAGGTGCACTTACAGCGGCAGGACGACCCAGCAACGACAGCGCGTACGTACTCGTCAGCCATGGCCCGTACTTGATTCGGTGATCGACCAGAGGATCAGCCACCCAACGAGCTTAGCCTTGTCCAGCCACCGGAGGTCCGGTCCGGTCCAGAGCATAGATACCGGCGACCGGCCATGTCTGTCCCCTGCCCTGCTCCGTTACAAACTTACAAAGGTACTGTTGCACTAGTCCTGTTCCGTTCCGTTGCGTGCGCCCTGACGCACGGACACAGCGATCTCCATCGAGCGCGACGCCGGAGCTACCGGTAGAGTAGAACTCAATCCGGAGGTACACTTTTGTTTTTCTCTTTGCTTCTTTGTTTGTGAAAATGAAAGAAGAAAATAAAGCTATCGATGCCTGCCTTCATCAACAATTGACGTACAGGTGTTGTGTTGCCCAGGCGTGTCCAGATTTGGTTTAATTACGTGGAAATGGAGATGGACGAGCGCAGGTAGACCATCGTTTTCGTCACATATCCCTCGCTGTAGCTGGCTGTATTGTATCCCCGTGCACGGCGCCGCTGTCGTTTCTCCCTCACCGTCGCCGGCCGACCTTCTCGATCAAAATCATGGTCGTTCCTCTTCCAGTCAGCCGCGACCGCCTTGTTTTTGTATGAAATTTTAGTTTTCATCTTACATAAACTTTCCAAATAAATTTATAGCTAAGTTATACAAAATCCAATGAATATTAAATTTTAACTATAATTCAAGCGTTTTGAAACAATAATTATGTCATTTTGTCTCCTAAAAACTTCACCACAATTGGACCATGGAAACTAAAAGTTATGAATTATTCCAATTAGTTACCACAAATTAGGAAAAAAACATATATAGTCTAAATGTATAGGTGCTATAACTACCATCATTGTGTATATCTACTCATGTGGAGTCCAACAAACTAGAATTTTCCATTTTTTATGTTTTATTTGATTTGCTATGATTTTTCAAAGATTCAACGGAGTAGATACAAAAAAAAAATAAAAATACAAAACCGCCTTCATGACCAGTCCATGGAGGTAAAGCGCAAGGTTTGAAAATTTCGAGGGTGATGGTTTACCCGGGTTTTCAAGTTTAGGGAGGAAGAGTGGACTTCATATCAACCAACCCGAGAGCAACACCTGACTATAATATGTGATTCTTTTGCAAATTGTTGTTGAAATTCTATACTAAAGGTTACTGAAATTATGTATAAATCTATACTAAAATTTAGTGTAGTTTCTTGTTGTCAGTAAATGTATGTCGAGAAATACCTGAACCTCAATTATCGGGTACTCAAATTTGTGGGTATTTTTTACGGATAATATCGGGTAGCATTTTTCATTACCCAAATTTTTATATCACTTGGATTAACTGACCCGAAAAATTTGGGCAACCCAAACGCCCGCTTAACGAGCTTTGAAAGTATATGAAACTAGCGGATAACCCCACGCTTCGTGCATGCAACAAACTGACAATATTGACATTATACAACTGATGTAGATGCAGATTATTGTTCAAACATATTCCTTGCATTCCTACACATTGCATAGGCTGTGAGTGCAAAGAAATAACAAAGGCAGTTTGAAAATTACCTAATATCAGGTAAAGAGGTTGAGGCAATAATTTTTTTCAAAGAGACCTAGAACTATAAGCAATTATATACTAACACGTATGAAATATTCATCTTTAACTAAAGAGATTGAGGTTCTGATATGAACAAATCTTATATGATAGGAGAATATGAAGTTGTCAGCATTTATCCAGCTTTGACAGGGAAACAAATCGAAACCATTATACAAAAATAAATAAATAGTAATATGGTGCATGAAAAGGCTGGACTGATGAATCGACTCTAGACGAGAAAGTGAGTTTGTTATAATCCAAAATAAGGCAGAAAGGAGAAGGATTGGGAGGCTGGGAAAAAATAGGGGGTGTTTAGTTGGTGAAATATTTTTAGGTTTAATTATTGTAACACTTTTTTGTTTGTCTTGGTAATTATTGTCCCACATAAGGACTAACTAGGCTCAAAAAGGCTTTCCAAATTAAAAAAACAACTAGTTTTTATTTATCTATATTTAGTGCTTCCATTGCATGTATCAAAAGATTTGAACAACGGGTATTGTAGACTTTTTGGGTTCACTTTTCGTGAATAAACAAGGCCAAACATTTTTTTTTTGGAAAGAGAATCGTATGGGTCCACATGCAAAATTGGCGTCGTTAGACTGTCCGCCATATCTGCACCAGGGGTTTAGATTGTCGATCAGCTGAATACGAATGTCAGCTCCACAAAAATACGCTGCCCTAGGGCCGTGCGGTGGTGATGGTGCCGCGGGGATGCGCTACTGAGCTTGCAGGCGAGAGGTGGTCGGCGGCTCCGCACTGTTGACAGAACACGCCGCCATGGATGGTGCATGCATGGAGGAGTGTTGGCACATGCGGTGGAGATCGCACTCTAGGGAGAGGAAGAGCAGCAGGAGTTTGCGAGGCGGGCAGCGGGTGAGGTGTAGCGCGCCCTACGTGCCTATTGTGAGCGGCGGCGAAGTATGCTAATGCTTGGGCTTCAGAATTGTCGTCATTTTGTTTATAAAGAGAGAGGGGCGGCGCCACGTCCGGGCCTAGGGAGGGAGTGTGGCGAGAGGCATAGGGAGGGATGGAGGTTCGAGAAGCCTGGATGCGTGTACGGTGCGGGATGGGAGGGTGCAGATCAGACGGTATTGGTGTGTGTACTGTTGATCTACAGTGAATATATGAGTGGTGGTACTCTTAATGTATGTCTGTTCTTCTACAGAATTAATAAAGTATTTTGTATTTATATAGATAGAGGGTCCTAATAAGGTCTTAAGGCTGACTACCTACATAAAGGGGAGTATAAGGTCATAAGGTGGTCTTAAGCATAAAAAAATTATAACCAAATTAGCGGATTAAGCGAACGCGAGGGGAAAGAATATATTTTCGGAGGGTGAGCAAGGGTCTTTGTTTTGTGTGTGGGTGGCCCTGGGCCATGGCAACCATACGGGCTACATATGCTCCATCTGTTACTATTTATAATTCGTTTGACTTTTTTTAACCTTATAAGTATAACCACTGTCTTATTTAAAAAATTACACACACATCAAAAATTAAGTCATTTTTGCACAAATTTTTTCAACTTATTTTGTTCTGGATGCACTCCGTTATGTAATCATTCACGATGTAATGGTGCGACGGGCTATTTTATCTTGCTATTAACTTATGAATGAAATGTTTGTTTGTTGTAAACAAAAACCCTAACAGAACCGAAATAAAATTGTTTTTTAGCTTTTCATAACAAACGAGTCCAGATGAAACAACTTCTCCATAAAAGTTGTTTTCAAAACTCCTCTCATAGCAGAAGAACCGAAATAAATATTAGTTTCTCATAACGTTCTCATATGTGCTACTATTTTTTTTATAAAGTTATTTTATCAAACATTTTTTAAAAATAAGTTTTAGTTTAGTAGCGAAGCTGTTTTATGAAACCAAAACACCGGTAAGATGTACAAACATATCCTTCAAGTTTTCATCTCTTTTTATTTGATGATACGATTTTTGGTAGTTAGTACATATTCTAATTCTAATGATTTACTACTAGAAGAAGTCCGAAACGTTTCTCGCAGCTAAACACATTCCTCTTGCTTTCCCTAATCCACCTTCTCACTTGTGATCCTGACTTCAACCCCTGCCGCCCCGCCGCCGTCTCTCTCTCTCTAATCCGCTTCTCCCCTCCCTCTCCTCGGCTTCACTCCGCGCCTCCACCGTCTCTTCTCCGCGACGGTGAGCACCTCCCGCGCCTTACACGCTAGTCTCACCCCTCACGACCTCCGCTCCTCCCGTTCCCGCGCTCCGATTTGGGGGCGGCCTAGAGGTTGCTGCTCCTCCACGTTTCTCCAGTCCGTCATCGATGCGGTTCTCGGTTATGAAAAAAAAAAAAATACTGTGTAATCGAATTGAATGAATTGGTGTTCCGATCCTTGGATTGCAGGATTCGGTGGTGGGTTCCGTTTGAGGGCGCGGGGCGGGGCAGCGGTGTCGGTCGATGGCGGAGCTTGTGGGGCCGCGCGTCTACAGTTGCTGCACTTGCCGGAACAACGTCTGCCTCCACGACGACATCATCTCCAAGGCCTTTCAGGTCCGAATTCCGTGAATCACCATTCCTTCACTTCGCCCACTTCACTCACTTCTGGGCGAGTAGTTTGTTCTTAGGAGGTTCTGGCACTTTCCAGCCCGTCTCTATATATCCTAGGAATTTGGACCTTTGTTTGCTCTAAAATCGAGTCCTCGTGTAGGTGGGTACACTTAGTGGATCCAGTTGTGTGAATTCTTCTTGATGGCCTGATTGATTTGTGGTTCTCATGCGAGGCAGTTCTGTTTGCAGCATTGGTTAGGCAATACCGCAAGCTTGGATGGTGTAACGTTTATGTTTATTGTTGTTGTTATTTGAGGGGGAAAAGAAATACTTAAAGCTTGGATGTCAATGTGTTGCTAGTCGTGCGTGCATAGTTATGTCTTGTATGGGTGGCAGAGATTAGGCCACTTCCACTTGGGTTAATATGAAGTTTGCACAGATGATCTGTACTACTGTATTTCTCTGTATGGTTACACCTCATTAGAATCATGCCTTCAGGTTTCATGTCCATATATATACATGGTTGTAACTTCTCATTGCATTATTGTACTTCTGTTTTTTACTTTAAACATTGAATGAAGTATAAAAGCAAAAGAGCACTCTTGTTTCTGCAGTGCTTTATAGTATTTATGTATCTAGTCCTCCCACCCCTCCCCATGCTCCTGTGCTCCCATTTGAAAAAAAAACACCAAAATGTTTGTGAAAAATTCCAACAAAAATATTAGTGGACAGATGATGCAAAGTTCAATGTTTACATAAAATTTGAGATGAAACAAAAATCTGTGTAAGGTGCTACAAAAAAGTGAAATCAGCACTTGAATAGTTATGTGTTGTACTGTTTATGTCTGATGTGACTATTCACTTTTTTTTTATCTCGCACTGATTTTTGTTGCATCTCAAAAGTTACGTGACATAGAACTTTGCTTCATGTATCCATTAATGTTTTTGTTATAATTTTTTGGGCACATTTGGATGTCTTTTTCTCTCTCTCAAATGGGAGCATGGGAGTCAGAGAAGAGTTGGAGTACTGGGTACGTTCTTGATGACTTGGTGCTAAAAGCACAACCAAAAACCTAGATCCCTATTATTGTGTCTCAAACCGTTTGTAAGCTATGTGTCATTAGGGATCGGAATTCGGAAATTCTTTATGAGCACCATATTAGTTAAGACTTCTGCTGGAGCCTGGAGGATAATGCTTCTTCCTTTTTCTGTTTTAGGGGAGGAATGGCCGTGCATTTCTGTTCTCTCATGCCATGAACGTAGTTGTTGGGGCCAAGGAGGATAGACAGCTTATGACAGGGCTACACACTGTCGCTGATATCTACTGTAATGATTGCCGTGAGGTGTTGGGCTGGAAGTATGAGAGAGCATATGAAGAGGCACAGAAATACAAGGAAGGAAAATTCATATTCGAGAAGTCGAAGATTGTCAAAGAAAACTGGTAGTACCCAAGTTGTCACTCACCAAACGTTATGGTGCAGCAGATGAAATGGTCATTGTTACATGTTAGTGTGCTTCTGGATGTTTGCGTCCTTGTAAATAGCCTTCATGGATTGCAGTGCTAAGGCGTCATGTTCTCGCCTTAGTGACAATTGTAAAACACACTTATTCTTGTTCATTCGTGTGAATAAGATACTGCATGTGGTTATTTGGTATGGAACTATGGCCTCTGATGTGCATAACAATATAACATGGTGGGTTCTCATTTTTTTTTACAATATTCATTCTGGATAAGAATGTAGTGCAGAATTTCTTGTTGTGTGGGTCTTATCAGATTGCTGAAAATTGATGGCTGATTCCACGTTTGGTTTTGTTGTAACAACATGCGAAGATAGTTGTGGTTCCTTGAAAAGGCAATAGCTTAGTTGACCTGGAACTGATTTAACATTGGTAAATGAAACATTATAGAAGTTATTTTTCCTAAATGTTAATAGTCTGTTGATGCTACTCTTGGTAGTCAGACTGTTGTTTAATAAGGGAGCTTGTATTTGATACGTTTGGTTAAAGAATTGGTTCTGCATGTGACATCTATTGAAATATTTAGACCTATCAAGAAGACTTATTTTACATTGTTAGTCATTCATTGGCTAACTGCTTTGACCTGTACTATGCAGGCTAGTTGAAAATCTGGTGAGTTGGTGACGACCTTTTCATGTAATACATTCCTGAAGGATCAGGGTGTCGTGTTCTGACCTTTGTCATTAGGCTGCAGTTAGATTCAGTTTGAAAACTCTTGCCTTTAGCTGTCTCTTTGTTATTATTTTTAAGTAGTATTTGCACCACAATCTTAAGGTCTGATGCTCTTATCGTATTATTGACATTTTGTGAATAAGATACTGCATCTGGTTCTTTCTTCCAAAGCCATTATGTGCATAATTTGGTCTGTAATCTTTACAATATTGGTCTTGTGGAAGAATGTTGCATTGAATTTGGCATATTATATTATTAGGAATGATGAAATATTACTTAGCTGAGGCCATGAGGCCACATGTCAGACACAGCAGATGCTATTTAGGCAATTGGATGGTTGTTTGGCACTCATCAGCAACATAATATGTATGGATGCAATTTTACCAAAATACTAATGGTCAATTCTTTTTCAGTTGTGCCAGAGCACAGCTAGATAGCTATGGTTTCCACTCAAACAAGATGGCTGAAGTTGATGTGAAACTGATTTCAGATTGCTATGAGTATGAGAAACATTCATAGAAAGGGACGCTGACAAAGGAGATATTACAAATATTATGCATGTCTTTCTGTGTGAACTGTGGAGTGCTATGTTGTTGTTATCATAATTCTCAGACCTATTGTTTAATAAGGGAACTTTACTATTTGGTCAGCAAATTGATTCTGCATGTTGTCATGTGTTTATTGACTAAAAAGCAGACTAATGGAACGTGGTTATATATTTTGCATCATTAGTTGTCTTTTTACTAACCTCCTTGACTTAATCTTTGTTGCCTACTAGGCGCAGCCATCTTTTCTGGTAGTGTTTAGCTAATATATTTAATCAGGACATCAGGTTTGACTTTCAGATTAATATCTTGCAAGTTCCACTTGTCTCTTTTCTGTCACGTTAAATTTTGCAAGTTCCACTTTTGTCCAGGTCTCTGGCCGAATTATTATCATTTAGTCACAACCATTGATCTGACATTTTGTTTGCAAGTTTGTTCATGTGCTGTTAATGCTAGGTACAGTAGTCACCTAATTTCAGCCAAAGTGATTTTGGTTGCAGCTGGGCGTGCAGCCTGACCACATCTTTGTTATTATATGGAATACTGCTCTACAGTATATTTTTTTGGATGGAGGGTGACCCTGACCCTAAGACTCAACATGCTTGTAGTGAAATACTTAGTCAGAAGCAGCCGCTTGGTATGCCAGAACTCTGCTATCTGATTTTCATAGAAAAAGGGAAAGAAAAGGAAAAGAAAAAGAACTCTGCTATTCACGATGCCTACAGGTTTGTTCAGACGCCCAAAAATTCAGTTCATGAAGTTGACTGAAGATGAAATGATCATTGTTACAGTACATGTTAGTGTGCTTTTGGATGTTTGGGTCCGTGTAAATAGACTTCCTCCATGGATTGCAGACTTGCAGTGCTAAGGCGCCTTATGATCTCGCCTTAATGACAATTGTAAAGGCGTAAAGCACACTTATTCCTGTTCATTTGTGTGAATAAGATACTGCATGTGCTTATTCGTATGGAACTATGGCCTCTAATGTGAATAACATGGTGGGTCCTCAAAATTTTGTACAATCTTCATTCTGGATAAGAATAAGAATGTAGTGCGGAAATTGTTGTTGGATGGGCATTCCTGATTCCATGTTTAGTTTGTAGTAATAACATGAGAAGATAATTGTGGTTCCTTGTAAAGGGAATGGCTTAGTTTACATGGAACTGATTTGAGATTGTTAAATGAAACATTTTAGGAGAAATCCTCCATGGTATTATCGTTTCATAATGTCTTTCTGTGCAAAATACTCTGTTGATGTTACTCTTGTTAGTCAGACTTTTGTTTAATAAGGGAGCATGTATTTCATACGTTTGGTTAAAGAATTAGTCCTGCATGTGATATATCTATTAATATATTTGGACTGATCTACTTATTTTACATTGTTAGCCATTCATTGCTAACTGCTTTGACCTGTACTATGCAGGCAAGATGAAAATCTGATGAGTTGGTGATGACCTTTCCTTGTAATGCATTATAGAAGGATCAGGGTTTCGTGTTCAAACCCTTGTGATAATTAGATTCGTTTTGAAAACTCTTGCGCTGTCTCCACCCTTGTGATTAGGCTGCATTCAGATTCAATTTGGAAACTCTTGAGTTTAGCTGTCTCTTTGTTATTATTTTTAAGTAGTATTTGCATCACTCTTATGTTTATAGTGAGGTTCCAACCTTAAGGTTTTGATGCTCTTGCCTTAGTTACAGGTTTCTGTGAATAATATACTGCATATCGTTCTTTGTTCTAAAACCATGGTCTCCACTGTGCATAACTTGGTGGTCTATAGCGATCTTTAAAATATTGGTGTTGTGGGAGAATGTTACATAGAAATTGGCATTGGATATTCAGGAATGACGAAATATTACAGGGAACATGCCATGCCACCATGCATAGGATTATGTTGAAACTTATTGCCGTCATACCATCCAAAGTTGAGGCCATGAGGCCACATGTCAGACACAGTCGATGCTATTTTGGCAATGCCCTAACTTTGGATGGTTTTTTTGGCACTCACCAGTGGAGGCAATTTTATCAAAATACTAATGGTTAATTCTTTTTTTTTTTTCTTCAGTTTCGTCGGAAATAGCAAGATAGCTATGATTTGCAGTCAAAACAAGATGGACAAAGTTGATATGGAACCAATTTCAGATTACCATGAGAAACATTTATAGAAAAGGAACTATGACAAAAGAGATACTGCAGATATTATGGATGTCTTTTTCTCTGATAAGTGCCATGCTGATGTTATCATGCCACTCAGATCTATTATTTATTTAATTAATAAGTGAACTTTACTATTTGGTCAGCAAATTGATTCTGCATGTTGTCATGTGTTTATTGACTAACTACAGTAGGCTTCAAAGGTGGTTACGTATTTTGCATCATTCGTCGTCTTTTTACTAACCACCTTGACTTAGTCTTCGTTGCCTATAGGCTAGTTGAAAATATGGGCAGCCATCTTTTCTGCTAGTGCTTAGCGAATTGATTTGGCTTATCATGATACTTAGCGTTTGATCAGGGCATCAGGTCGGACTTTCAGATTAATATACCATGGATCTGGTTGGACTTTCAGTGCATCAATGTTGGCGTTTGGCTCCCTTTTCTAGGAGCATGCCGCCTTAAATTTTGCAACTTGCACTTGTGTCCAGCTCTCCTGCGAAGAACTATCATCATTTACTCATAATAACCATTTATATGATATTGTGTATGAGAGTGTGTTCATGTGCTGTTAACACTAGATATAGTTACCTAATTTCAGCAAAAGTGATTTTGGTTGCAGCTGGGCGTGCAGCCTGACCACATCGATGGAGGTTGACCCCCTGAGGCTCGAGATTGGTTGTGTGAAATGCTTGGAGTTTGGGATGCTTGAAGTCAAAAGCAGCCGCTTCGTATGTCAGAACTCTGCTCTCCACGATGCCTACAGGTTTGTCTCGACGCCCAAAACTTCAACTTCACTTTGACCGAAGACTAGCTAGACATGGCGATTATATATTCCCACAACTAATGGGCACATGTGTATTTTATTCCCTTTGATCACACATGCAAATTGAAGGGCAAAAATACACAAACTGGGACAGATTCAAATTCATGCATTTTATGCCCTCCTGTCACATGAATTTTGATTTCAAAAATCACGTAACAGGGAAGGGCAAAAACATACACAAATCAAAAAACGAAAATTATGCAATATAATAGGAGGCTGTAAGCCTATAACACGAATTTCAAACTGCAGTTCAGCCATATTAGATTGAGAATTAATACATTCAGGAATACAAATATTACAAGATTCATAAAATGAACATAAATACATCAATGGAACAACTTCTATGCACTAGAGGACCTGTGAATCTAATACTTGATACATGAACATTCAACATCAGGTTGAATGACAAATACATAAAAGGCATATAGCCAAGAGGCCAAACTCCCAAAAACTCAGATCAGCAAAAGCGTAATCCCCAAAACAAATAATACTATGAATGGCAAATACCAAAGATTGGGAAAAAAGGATCCCAGGAATCAAAACCAAGACCAAAATTAGCTAGGGTAACTAGTTATAGTTGATATATACTGTTAATGATATGGTGTAATTTATACTTACCTTTCATGTAATTTGTGTGTGGCATGCTAAAAGCAAGTGCATGCAAAAGCTAGCAGTGCTGCAAAGCATCTCATGCTCCCAAATAAAAAGACCTAAGGCATAGCCAAAAGGCCAAACTCCCAAAAACTCATATCAGCAAAAGCATAATCCCAAAAACAAATAATACTATGAATAGCAAATACCAAAGAATTGGGAAGAAAGGATCCCAGGAATCAAAACCAAAATTAGCTAGGGTAACTAGTTATAGTTGATATATACTGCAGTTACTGTTCATGATATGGTGTAATTTATACTAACCTTTCATGTAATTTGTGGGTCCATATGTTGGAAACGATATATGCATCGAATCCAAAGAAGAAAAAGGCAAGGAAATATATATAATGGAAATTACAGCTCGGCCACAGCACAAAACAAGTGGACCTTGATTTCCACGTAAACTAGGCAGGATGCAAATGCAATGCACTAGCAAGTTACTAACACCCACCTGCTATATATATATATCGCCTCCTTCGATCAATTCACCCTGCTCATCGCTAATTTGCTAAACCATCATCGCTAGCTCCGATCGATCGATCCTTAGATTGCTTTGCTGTAAGCAACATCGTACAGACAGAGGGCACAGCCTGTGCTAGTCCATCCCGATCCGATCGATCTATGGCAGCTGCAGCCAGCAACAACAAGCAACAGGCGGGCTCGTCGTCGTCCAGAGGAGACGCTGGCAGCAGCAGCAGCAGGCCGATGTCGTTGCCTCCCACACCTTCCTGAACGCGGCTATTCGCGAGGGCCAACTTGATCCTCTTCCCCAGAGCCAGATGAGGGAAGCCTAGGAGAGCCGCCAACTCCAACTATCGTCCATGTACGATCCATTCTGACCAACTGCCCATCCTACCTCCTCTACCTTTTTGACAGCCCATCTTTTTGTCTCAGTAGAGTCTTTCAGTGGCATGTTTCAGTCCTCTTCCTCGTTACTTAGAAAAAGTGAGCCACTGGTTCAGGTACAAGATACTATCATTACCGCCTGGACAATTAGACAGCTAACCCGTAATCGCAACGACCCAATTGCAAGAGCGGAGCTCTACCAACTGAGCTATACCCCCCGAGCCAAGTGGAGTATGCATGAAAGAGTCAGATGCTTCTTCTATTCTTTTCCCTGGCGTAGCTGGGCCATCCTGGACTTGAACCAGAGTCCTCGCCCGTGAAGTAAATCATCGCCCCTACGATCCAACCAATTGGGAGAGAATCAATAGACTCCTTTTCGGGAGCGATTCATCCTTCCCGAACGCAGCATACAACTCCCCAGCTTGGCAGAGGTGTGGGAGGCAACGACCGGCCTTGAAAAATTAAAGCCAAAATGAATGAGCGGCCAGGATCGACCAAAGACCAGATCGGACAGCCAAAAAATTCATGCAACAGGAGTCTTTAAAATGCACGTGTGGTGTTTAGCTTTCCACAAAATTTGAGCAAGACATGGAGACACAATGACAGTAGTCGAGGCAGCTGTAAATCTGTGGTACAAACGTATCTTTGAGACCATTTTGCCCTATATTTTCTTGCTTTCTATAGAATTAAACTGTATTCGAGATCAAATTTCAGATTTTGTAAACAGGCCCGCACACAGAGGGTGCTTGGAGGAGAGGATGATCCAAACAGTTGTAGGATCCAAACATGCAATGGATAATATATAACACAAGTAGTGTGTGTGGTACAGAATACAGAGTGACAATTTTACGCTTACGCATGCTAGCTGTTTCTATGCCCTCATTTGTCTCCAAACACTACAGCTCCAATC
Source organism: Hyparrhenia diplandra (assembly GCA_015847255.1). Classification (NCBI taxonomy): domain Eukaryota; kingdom Viridiplantae; phylum Streptophyta; class Magnoliopsida; order Poales; family Poaceae; genus Hyparrhenia; species Hyparrhenia diplandra. The sequence continues at coordinate 159,052 of JADLZK010010817.1, forward strand.
AAATGAAGCTAGTACAAGTCCTGGTTGACCACCTCTTTCTTGCTCTTGCTCTTTCCCTCCGTCTCCTCCACCATCTCGACGCCTTTGCCGTCGGTGCTCCCCTCAGACGACTCAGAGGCCGCCGCCGGTGCCACCTTGAACTTGGCGTAGATGTCCCCCCTGTAGAAGTTCCGTGTCCTCCAGACCAGCACCAGCGACACGAGCGCGCCGGCGAACGTGACGCCCGTGATGATGAGGAAGGGGCGCTTGAAGCACACCACCCCCTTGCAGATCTTGTCGCCCACGGCGGACACGCCGCCGTTCTGCTTCTTGGCCTCGGCGTCGTACATGCGGCCGGTGATGATGACGTTGAGCACGTAGGCGCCGGCGGGGCTGGCCGCGGAGCCGAAGTTGAAGAGCGACGAGTAGTACTTGAGCCCGAACACCTCGGAGATGATGGCGAACAGCAGCGGCCACTGCGCGCCGAAGCAGAAGCCGATGATCACCGACGCGGCGTACAGCGACTGCGACACGCCGAAGGCGATGAAGAGGTGGCCGATGCAGGAGACGAGGAGCACGGCGGTGAGCACCAGCGGCCGCGGCATCCGGTAGCGGGCGAGGAGGAACTCGGAGATGTAGCCGGCGCCCGCGCGGCCGGCGTAGTTCCAGATGCTGATGAGCGAGACGAAGGTGTTGATGCTCTTGGCCGGGTAGCCCAGCGACTGGCCGATCTGCGCCATGTTGTCGATGGCCGTCAGCGTGCCGCCGATGCCGAACACGGAGATGACGAACAGCACCAGCATCTCCACGCTCACCAGCGCCTGCATGATGGAGTAGTCCTCCCCGAGCGCCGGCGGCTTGAACATGTTGCTGAAACAGCCCAGGACGCCGCCGCCACCGCACAAGCTTGGTTCTTCGTCGTCGTCCTTGCTCGGCGCCTTTGGTTCTTCGACGGCGATGGCCGGCGGATTCTGCAGTGACTCCTCGAGCTGGGAGACGGCCTTGTACTCCTCCCTGACGACGACGCCGACGGGGCTGAAGAGGACGACGAGCAGCGCCGTGGAGGTGACGACGTACGCGGCGTGGGAGAACTGCACCTGCTTCTCCACCACGATCATGACGAGGAGGTAGGCGGCGAGGGCGAGCGAGAGGTAGAGGAAGTGGTAGAAGGGCGTGTTGTAGGGGCTTGCCGCCGTCGCTGCGGCGGGCGTAGGGAAGGACGCGGATGGTGTAGACGGTGAAGATGTTGAAGGCGGCGGGGAGCCAGGCGACGAGGAGGACGAGCGACGCGGCGTCGTCGCCGTAGATGGCCAGGTAGAGCTGCGTGTAGATGGCGCCGCTGAGGCCCACGAAGGCCTTGAGCAGGCCGATGACGATGCCCCGGCTCTCCGGGAAGTTCTTGACGCACGAGACGAGCGCGCCCGTGTTGGAGAAGGTGAGCGCGTTGGCGCCGACGCAGATGTAGACGCACATGAGCCAGACGGGCGGCGCCGCCGTGCGCCCCGTCAGCGCCAGGTAGATCATGAGGTAGCCCGCCAGGTTCATGCCGGCGCCGATGAGCAGCACCAGCCACGTCGGGGCCACCTGCTGCACCAGCCCGGAGATGATGCCCACGTTGGTGCCGAGGTCCTTGAAGAAGGAGAGCTTGTTGAGCGTCTCCTGGTTGTAGCCCAGCTTGGAGCGGAGCACCTTGGAGTAGAGCGCGAAGATGTAGGTGGATCCGGACGCCGCCATCACGATGATGGACGCGTACACCACGAACCACCGGCTCTGCAGCACCCGTGACGCGAACGCCGGCGTGCACATGGACACCTCGCCGGGGCGGGCCATGTCGTCGATCTCCGGCCGGCCGGCTAGCTGCTACCTCTTTCCACTCTTTGGTTATAGAGGTGGAGATATTTAGCTAGGAGAAGGGGACATAGCACAGCTTGCCGTGCTAGCTCCGAGTGGTACTTATAGGGACGCGCGAACTAGTTAGCCACTTGCAATGGTTGACTTGCAATGTAATGTGTGCCACTCGGAGCTAGCCACTTTCAACCAAAGACACGTACGTGGATACTTCCTCCGTTCGATTACTGGGTTTTTTTTTTTACATACATATCTTTGGTTGAAATTAAAATTACTGGGGTTTTTTTTAGACCATTACTGGGTATTTTTATACATACATATCTTTGGTTAATTGTATGCCTAGATATATTTTATGTCTATATATATAAAAATAAAAATGGGGAAAGTAGAAGCTCGGGGAAATAGTAGAGTGGAAAGCGGAATATATACTACATGTACAAAATGGTTAGTCGATTTACATCATACTAACAAGATCCCTGCTGTGCTAGATTGGTCAATGATCAAATAATTTAATTCAGTTGCTTGAAACCATATTTTTTCAATTATAATTTAAAAATATTTTTAAAAATTATCATACTCAACTCCATCTCTAAAAACAATACACAATTTAAGTATAATTTGTAGGAATTAACAAAAAGGTCACCGTAAAGTCATTGTGTTTGGAAGGAAAAACTTGACCTCGGACCATAAAAATATGCATTGGCGTGAGACACATATGAGGTGATATTTAAAGCCTCATCTTGAAATGTGACTACGCCCACGACTTGAGCCGGATCTTGGACTATGTGCTTTGGTGTGGGATAGGCGAGAGAGTCAAATTTAGGACTGAAAAGCGTTACTACTCACACCACCAAACCAACTCAGCTAAGGCTGATTGTACCACGTCCCTCTATACTCATCCTGTACAACCCAAATTGCTGAACCGGGTCCTAGAAAACGGTCCAGAACGGCGCCTGTCCGGCAAATCAAATGGGTTCCATGGCGTCCACCACCGGCCACCGCGGCGTGGGGCCCACGCATGTGCAGAGAGAAAAAGGGAAGGAGCAGAGGAGAGGAGAGCGAGGAAGCCCACGGCATGCCATTGCGTTACTTGTTTGTAGATTGATAGAGTAACTAGGCGACAAGAGGAAAGGGGCCGACACCCTGTTCATGCTCGTGGCATGGCTGATTTGGAAAGAAAGGAACGCAGATGCTTCATAGAACGGCGAAGCGCCAATACCGGCCAGCTTCTTTCCCTCGTCAAAACACACCGCCGACCTTTAGGTTGATGCCGGTGCGTGCAACCTTAGTTGTCTCATTAGGGAGTAGTCGCCTAAGGAAATATGATCACAGAGGCTGAGCTTGTTGTATATCTGATCCTCCAAAACGCGTCTTTCGCGTGTGTAACAAAACAACTTCTTCTTAAATACAATGATGCACAAACCTTTTGCGTATTCGAGAAAAAAAAAATAGAACGGAAGTGCAGCGCATAAATAAATATAAATCTAGCTTCGTAAGCTAAAGTAGGGCCAGAGATCTTTTGTTTCCACCTTATCGCCATTCTTAATTCACATGTATTATGTTCCAGCAGCAGTGGAGATACGCTAAATAATAACCAGGTCAGATCTGGCTGCTACCTGCTGCTGCACAAGGGACGTTTTCGCTAGCAGCCCTTTGACTTCATCATGATAATATTGTGCGAAGTGCCCAACTGTCCATGCATGATTGCAACAAAATATATTTGCAAGTGTTCCTGCAGCAGCAAGCTGATGTGTATTAGCTGGACAAGGATTTCAAGATCATGTGTGGAAGATTGTGATTCGCTGTATAGACACTTAATAATAATCAAGAATATATTTGTAGAATCTTTCAACTCCAAAGACGAGGGAAAAGAGTTATTGGGCTTTCTATTCTTAGTGTCTGTTCTATCCACCTTTTTTTTTCACTCTTACCACAAATTTTAAAACAGAGCATCTTCATCCTAGAGCAGGTGGATCTGTTTGGCATATGCATGGTCTAGCTCTAGCTCAGAAATAAAATGTTTTCCTAATTTCCTTGTGAGTTCTATTTTTTTTTCTCTCGATTTCATTAAGAAGGAAAGATAGTTCAATACATAAAGAAACACTAGAGTAATCCGTGGATTATTTCAAGCACGGCCCAATGGTAGCAAGCAATTGTGACTACAAAAGAACCCATTTTGCTACTAGAGAATGACGTCAAGCCATCAGTGCTATGGCAAGATGTTGACCAAGTGTCGGTAACCCGCCTGGCACCACTTTCGGCAGCCTCGTCTCCTATCTGTTGAGCCAGCTGCGCCGGCATTGAGGTCTTGCCTGCAAAGGTTCTTGAGTTTCTCTCCTTCCAGAGCGACCACAAGAAAGAAAGAAAAAGTATCGAATCCCTTTCCTTGCTTCTTTGTTGATCAGCTTCACGTAGCCACCAAAGGAGCACATCCTCCTCTGGACCGTCAAAGCAAGATGCAAGCGAGTAAGTAGGATATGCCAAACCTCATGACTGTAGGTGCAGCCCAAGATGATGTGCCCCATGGTTTCCGGGAGTTGATCACAGAAGATGCATTCATCAGAGTCCTGAAGGCCATGCCGGTGTCGCCGTTCCGCTGTCCAGCACCGGTTATGCATCACTAGCCACAAGAAGCGCCTCACTTTGGGAGGCGTCGCCGTCTTCCAAATCTCTTTCGCACCCGGGCGGCATGGATCCTAGGAACATCGCCCGTATGAAACACACACCGACAGTAGCAACCATCGGCACTAAAGCACCAACGTAAAGTTTCCGGTGTTTCGTGGTCGAGCTGCACCTCACTCATGACGTTCCAAAGTTGAAAGAACTCATCAAGTTACATGTGCAGTGTAGGCTCCTATGATGTGCCTCACCCAAGCGTGGCCCGAAAGAGCATCGCTTACGAACGTCTTCCTTCTCCGGCCTGAGACTGCCTTGAAAAGAGCCGGTGCCAAGTTTTGAATGATGTCACCCTGAATCCAATTATCGGTCCAAAAATACGTAGTCGTCCCGAACCCCACCGTTGATCTTTGTGGCTGCCCGAAAGAGGTTGTTCAGCGTCTTCTCATTGGATCTGGCAGACCGGCCCGACTTGGGTCCCACAATGCGAAGCTTCCACTCACACCGAACTCGAAAGCAATGCTTGCCCTTCTCAAGTCAATGACGCCCAAGCCACCAAGCACCTGTGGCCTACAAACGCCAGGCCAAGCCACCTTGCATTTGCCTCCACCAACAGTAAGGTCACCCGACCAAATGAAAGCCCGACGTCTTTTATCATTTTGATCGAGTGCCCAAGGTGATAAACAGAGTGCTATGGACATGTGAACCGGAATGGCGCAGCGGTGTTGCCTTTGCAAGTGTGGTCCTTCTTGCCACATTGAAGCTTGCCCCCGCTAGAGAGGAATCCGAGCAGCAACTCAATCAACAATTATGCGCTCCTCGACCGCCGAAGCTTGTGGATAGGCGGAGGAATACCCAGGTAACGGCAGGGGAAAACTCTACACCCTGCATGCTAAAAAGTTCTGCATAACAACGACCTCTTGTTTCTGAGCAGCCGATAGGTGTTGCAACACTCTTGTCCAAGTTTGCAAATAGTCTTGAGGCCTCCCCAAACATCTGGACAACAACCTTGATGACATTCAAGTCCTCGGCCTTGGGCAGAACAAAAATCATCACATAATCCGCATACAGGCTTAGGCGTGAAGGCATGACAGGCACACCGAGCGGGGACAGGAACCCTGCGTCTCCAGCCAACCAATAAAGTGATTTAGCACCTCCATAACAAGCAAAAATAGGACAGGAACCCTGTGTCTCCGGCCAACCAACAAAAGGGATTTAGCACCTCCATAACAAGCACAAATAACTGCGGCGATAACGGGTCACCCTAGCAAACCCCCCTGGCATGACAAATTCTTTTTCGTGACCTTCCATTGAGAATTATTTTAGTGCTTGCAGTAGATAACACACAGGATATCCAGTCACGCCAATGCTGACCAAAGCCCAAGTGAGCCAGCTCTTCAAGCATGAAATTCCAGGCTACAAAATTGGAAGCCTTTGCCATATCAATTTTGAGGAGAATACACGGCGTGCGCCTGGCATGGACAGCTTTGCAGGACAACTGAACTGCACAGAAATTGTCATGTATGCAACGACCCTTGATGAATGTTGTTTGGTTTGTTTTGACCACACCATTTATAACAGTTGCTAGACTCTTAGCTAGGCATTTAGTAATCAGCTTGCTGAAGCTATGGATGAGACTAATTAGGCGATAGTCTTTGATTTCTGTTGGCTGATCACTCTTCCTCAGCAAGATCATGTACGCTTCATTGATGAGATTGAAGTTTTTGGTGTCTAACTCCCAAAAGGCATTGAAGGCCCGCATGATATCCTCTTTGATCACAGGCCACGCTAGCTTGTAAAAAAGTCCAGTAAAGCCATCCGGACCCGGTGCTTTGTCACTAGGAATTTCAGCAATGGTGGCTGCTACCTCTTCTTCAGTAAACGGTACCTCCAGGTTGGCCAGATCCTCCGAGGGAAGCCCAATCTATACCTACTAATAAAGAGAAGAAATTTCTTGTCCACCTTTTTGGGTCTGCCTTCCCCTTGCATCACTTTTTTTTTTTTCTTCCATCCTTTTTTTTCCTGGCTGTCGGACTCAAGAGTCCCGGAGAAAAAAGGAACGCAGTACAATCTCAGGTAGTCTCCCATACAATTACTAATACAACCCATACAAGTCTGGTCTCTAACTAATCTGGCGACGACTCACGGTCGTGGAGCATCAAGTCGTGACTCGTGAGGTCTGAGGGCCGACCGCATCATCGAGGCGGCGCGGAGTCGCGCTAGGACGGGCTCTGACGACGAGGCGGCGATGAGTCGCGAGCATGGGCCTGATCCATGCTTCCTGCCTGCATGTGCATGTGCTAATCTCGTCCTACTCGGCTCTGCCTAGACACCACGAGTCACAGCTGTTGCTCCTCGGTGTGCATGGGATGGCTTGCCCAAGACCGATGCTCCTACAAAGAACGAGACAACTCAAGAACGCACGGTTGCTAAAAAAAAAGAACAAATGAACTTAAGAACGCACAGTTATTAAACGAGTGGCAATCTATATATTCTTTTCTTTTAAACGAGTTGGATTCTAAAAATCATAGAAATTTTTTAGAAAAATCACAAAAATATCAGAACAGTTTTGTTACACTCTTTTTTGACCGGGCTACAATTTTATCGATGCGTAAAATAATTAGAAATTCACGTAAGAACGCTATATAAGATATCACGACAAACTTCAAAAGCGAGGCAAGATTATGGGCCCTTAAGATTATGAATGTCATACAGGATATCATGACAAACATCAAAATGAACGCCATAGGTCGCAACAAGCGTACATAGTGGAGTATTTCAAACTTTAGTGTAATTGTAATGGTACTGGCATAGTTAGGCGAATAGTAATGGTGTGCTTCAAAACATAAAAATTACAGTGGTGTATATCCAATTAACCTTATATTGTCCACCACCCGTTGCAACGCACGGGCACTTTTCCTAGTAGAGTCTAATTCAAACCGTCTTGATCGGGTAAAGTTGGTTCGAGAACCTGCACAAAGTGAGTGTGCAGCACGTCCTCCATAGCTTCGTCGCGTACAACCTCCGTGCCATCGACGCGTAAGGAGCAAATGTATTTTTTTTTTTCTATTACACCTTTAGATAATGTTTGGTGCATGTTTTGATGTTTATAGCATACGTGATTTTTTTTTTTTTTGGTCAATTGAAATATGATGTAAAATAGTATAATTTCTAAGGAATGGAGGTTTTATGGAAGGCTAGGGACGGTTGGTTGATCTTTAGTTGAATGTTGGACCTTTCAAATATAACAAGTGAAATACATTATTCCATGGGGTTTTGCTCTTAACTTTTTAGACCAGTATGACTATTAGGGAAGTCATCGAGCTGAGTATTGAGTTAGTACTCTCTCTGTTTCAAACTGTAAGTCAGGTTGAGTTTTCTAAAAGGCATAGTATAATTAGACATAACGTACATCTAGGTGCATAACAAAAGTTATGTGTCCTAAAAAAATACTTACAACTTGATGAAACCAAGTGAGTACAAATACTAATTCTTTTGGTCATCGTAACAATATGGTAAGAAAACAGAAGGGCAAGAATGCACAACTATGTACCCCATAGTATGAATAGGAAAATCAATTATTTACCTCATTACGATGTCTATATATAATGACAGAATTATGTTTCGACTTGGACTCTTTTTGTATTTGTTTAAGCTATTGTAACAAGGGGAGGACTACTGATCCCCTTGGCTACAAGGAATGGAACCAGATATTTGTTCCTCTCTACATAAAAGTTGGAGAGCACGCCTCTTCCTTGAGCCACATATAATTAAGTTGGGGAGCACGCCTCACGAGAGACAGCCAGTGTGGCAGCAGTTGGCATGCACAGGACCAATGTATTATAGTTTCCATGCATGCAATGCTCGCGCGCAGTAACCACGTACGATTGGCAAAACATTATCACCAAGTTGCTGGGAGAGAAATTCGGTGATCACGCTGGGGAGGTGTAATTCGCTGTCGATGTCATAATTAGACTCATCAAGTGATCAAAAAGATAACAGTACGTCATTGTACATTCTGATTCCGCTAGCTACTGATCGACAAGGGATTATTTTAGTAGTAAATAGAGCCACGAGGTCTGACCTTTAGAGCTAGCGCGCGATTATTGTATTTGTTTTGCAGCTATGGGATCGCTGGAGCTGCACGCGACTCCATGAAAAGTGAGTGATGAGGGATCCATCGGATTGAACATCTCGGTAGATCTTGACTAGCTAGTTACGCTCTGCTAGCTGTTACGAGCCGTTAGACCGGCTGGTTGATCGATTGTTGTTATATAATATATATATAAAAGGATCTGCAACCGCGTATCATGCTTCAACTGTCATAGCGTACGTGATGCTCATACATTTTGTAGGTGTGTCTACTTGCATCCATGATTCTGGTTGACTCCACACGTTAGAACATGCTTGCAGCTTGCATACTAATTATGTTTACCTTAGTTGTCATATGCTAAGGGGCGGCTAGCTAGGAGAAGCTAATAAGGACTTATTTTGCATGATTGATTCTAACTGTATAGATATAATAGAAAAAGACATAAAACTATTTGTCGGGGATAAATATCACGGGTTAATGACAGCCTGAGGAAAATGTAGGGATGAAAGTGGTATGGGTAATTCTCGCACCGATCCGTTCGAATCGAATTTAAGGGATATGGAGAAGTGTTTTTAATATCTGTGCGAATGCGGATAATCTGAATCCAACTATACGCTAATGTGGTGTATGGTATTGGCAAAATCCAGCAGATGGATTATCCGATAATTAAACACGGATCATCCTACGCCTATATTAGAATATCCGAATATTTTATGTATCCCAAATGGCAACAATAATTATCTTTTTTGCTATATATAAAATGGTATTCCGGTGATAGCATATTTGCTTAATTTAGATGGTACTAGGCAAGGGAGATGGCACCCGTGATTGTCTATTTTCCTATTTGCCTAAGCCTAATACGTAGACACATGCAGTCGACTCGTCCTATACTCGTACTCAGTCACGCCGGCGACCAACCAAATTTTGCTTAATTAAGAATATTTAGAACTTTTATATGCTTGTTTTTTCGAGTTGCATTGCCGCTTTATGACTTTGGTTAAAAAATTCTCATTATAAAAACAACATGTAAGCATATATTATCGACTTCTAAAAGTCCGCTTCGCTCGACATTGGTCGAACCCGTACCATTTCCGACATCCTAAAAACCCGTATTTGCATCCGAATCCATACAATATCCGATCCGCTCGAATCCGATTAGAAAAAAAAAGAGGATTAGGATATGGGGAACCATTATTATCGACTGTTTTTCATCCCTAGGAAAATGGGATCAAGCAGTGACTTAGGGGCTAAGCATTTTGCGAAGCCCACACGGGGTATCGGCTTGGCCCATTTGATCCATGAATGTGGGGCCCATACTTGGAGGGTTCTCGGACGCCCCGATCACGAATCACCTAGCGAGAGCCAAATGGGGGCTCTAGCCTAGGGGCGGGACGAATGATTCTCAACGGTGCCTTCTTTGCCAAGCCCGGCCGGGGCTAGGCGTCAATGCGCCTCTATCGAGTAGATTGGATGGGCCGTGCCTGGAAAGATTCCACTTCGCCGGCGGGGGCCTCCATGTCTTGAACATGGTGCGGCGCCAAATGCCACGGCACGGCGAGCCCAACTTGATCTCCTTTTGGGGAGCGGCGATTGTACGTCACTAGTGTTAAAACAAACGGACCTGAAGTGTCATATCAAACTCTCCCAACCCCAATGCCACCGCGAATGGGAGACTTCTGATCACGATACTGCGCCCGGGGCGGCACGGCGGATGGAGTACCCTTCGCGGTATGGGCGGCAAGGATGACTTTGGGCGGGATGGGAGGCACCAGCGCCTCTCGTCTCCGGACTCTTCCGTCTCGGTTCCTTCCACCAAGACAAGCCGAGGCTATCGTCCCTTTGTACCTACTTTTCTTCATCGCCCACGACACTTCACATGCAACCTGCTCTCCCCTTGAAAATTATAAAGGGGAGGCCGGACCCTCCACACTTTCGATAACTTGAATAGGTTCACATACCTCACCAACTCTCAATAGGCTAGAACGTTATCCTCATCGGTTAAGGAATTTTTTCTCAACCTCACAATCCTTCCCGGACCCAAAAGCCTTTCGTCCCTCTCGGTCCTGGATCCCCCCCCAAACACACACACACGCTATTCACTAGAGACTCAGAAAGTTTCCCTCTCTCGACTGTTTGTATACCCCTACTATAAGCAAAAACCCGTGAGCTTGACGCTCACCACTAGACTACGAACATTCTACCCAAATTAAACCAGGATAAATCCTCATTGCCTCGATTCCCCTTTACCATCTGAGCTAGACACACTAAGCATACGATTACACTCATTGGTGGGATTGTCAAAAGCGCCCGAACACTATTAGTTTTTTTGGGAGTGGTAGCTATGTGTTGGTTGTTGTGGCTATGTAAAAATGTAGTTATATTTGGAAACAAATAACCTTCCTTTTACGGAGGTCATTTTACTCAACCACACACATGCTCCGTACATGGTCTATCCTTTAGAAGCCGATTACCTATCTTAGGAGGTGGTTGTAGCGGCTTTTCTCAATTCAGAGGGTCTTTCATGTCTTTTGAAATCGGTTGGTCGGTGCACCTCTCATAGGGTGCGTGTTAGTATTCATGCCCCACGGGTCTCGCACTTGTTGTTTGCGGATGATAGCATCGTGTTTTAGAAGCATCGAAAGTGCGGGGGCTAGCCGACTTCCTGATCTCTGAACATGCTCTGGTCGAGTCCAGGCAGGTGGTGAACAAGAAAAATCTGCTATCTATTTCGGTGGCAAGCGTGTTGATGAGGACAAGGCTGAGATGTGATCCATCTTGCGGTCGAAAATGAGGCCACGACTAAGAAATACTTGGGTCTTCACGGCCAAAGGCGTCGACCAAAGAAGCATTTGAATATATGCCAACAAGATTAAAGAAGGGGCTGGTGGGTGTTGATATTTCTTACGATCCAAATTAGGAAGGCGAAAAGAAATATATGAGGTATCTATCTAATCATGTTAGCTTGGATGTGGAATTAATCTCACGATCCAACAAAGGCGGAGTTAGGGGCGGTGTTAGTTGTGGGGTGTAATCTCGGTATCATTATCCATAGTGGAGTTAATCTCACTAGGATATGTACCCAAGGTATACCACTCATTTCTAGGCATTACCTACACACTAGTACGTCATCCCTAGCAATAGCGCTCTAAGAAATGCGGCTATGGTATTCTTGATAGGCCTTTATAAAAGAATAAACATGATATACGCAAAAGCGCCGAGGATAGAAATACCATCGTAGCACTTCAGGGAGTAATCCGGTATCATATTTATATTTTACCACACGGGAAGGGAGTCTATGGAAAGAGAGAGAGGTGTCTAATGATTTAGTTTATGATTTACTTGAGATCCACTTGCGGTTGTATAATGCGAGTAGCCATATGCATCTAACAATACTCATAAAGGATAAGTCACAAGATAAAGATAATTGAATAAATGATAACTACCCAAGTCTAAGATCATCATATGCCACTAGTATCATATGAGCTATTTACATAATATAGAAAGAATAGAAAGAATATTCTAAGTTACTCTAATCATATGTCAATGAATACTATAATTAGTGCAAATACATCTAGCTATCATGACAAGGTTGCAATACATCTACACATGGTAAGCATTACCAATGACAATCAAGGATGAAACTTGATCATCACCGTAATTATGGCTCAACTTGGCCTATCATTCGGAGGGTGGACTCCAAAGGACTCAACGGAATTTGTCACTCCGTGATCTACCACCGTCCGGAATGTAGGGTGCTGTCGCGAGATAAACGTTGTATAAACACCACATTTATACATTGCTTATCACCCACATAGTGATCATCTAAGTCGATGCTATATGGACGATTCCATGCATAAGATATAAGACAAACTCACTAAACTAAATATATAACTATAGCATGCATGGATACATATCAATAAGAATATAATCATTATATAGAACAAAAGTCATTATCAATTGTATTCCAATAATAATACTACAGTTGGATACAAGAGAGAAGCCACGGAAAACTTGCTCCCGCTACTTCTTGACTATCGGGGAATCAATATGAACTTGACTTCCTCTAGAACTAGCTAGGTAGCTAACTACTTCTAATATGATGAACTAGGGCTTAGGTCTAGACTTGGTTGGACTTGATGTGAGTTGAGATGAAGTAGAATGAGTTGATAATGAATTAGCGTTTAGCCACAGGGTGAGTGAGTGGTCTTCTTATATAGGCCTCGCGATGAAACCGGGGACCCTTGGATCAAGCAGGCCTCAATAGCGGTGTAGATACAACCTCAAGGTCGTGGTAAACCGACATACAAAGCGATCTTTGGCAGGTGGGACCCACTGGCGGTGTGTAAATGAATCTTCTGGCGGCCGCCGGCAAGATCTAGCGTGATCTCCCTCCTCTGGTGTCTTACGGTATCTTCTAGAGTGTTTTGGTCCACATTTTGGGTTGAGTTACTTCGGTTAAGTCTTGTCATCGTATGGGATGTAAACTCTTAGGTTTCTCACCGTTCTTATCTTCTTCTATCTGTTTTAGTCCGCAAAGTCATAGAATACCAAAACTTCGTGGAAATATGTTAGTTAGACACCTAGACTTATGTTGATATTCATCTTAAGCCCTTATTTCATGTTAATTGATAGGGCTAATAATATTATGCTATAACATGTGTCCATGTGGGTACTAGGGGAAGGGAGGCTAGTGGAGCGGGGAGGGAAGTACTCATCAAGTCGGTTCTTCGCAAGCTTGTCCAGGTTGAGCCTACCCTATGAGCCGCTTTCTTATTCCCAAACAAACTTGCAAGAAAATGAGAGCGGTAATCTCAAACTCTCAAGTGGTGGGGTGGCTCTGCGGAGATAACAAGAGAATGCATTGGGCTTAGCGATGGGAGTAGCTCACAAAACCAAAAGATTGATGAGGCATGGGTTTTCGCCGATATTGGTATTTTTAATGCGGCTATCTTTGGGTAAACAAGGGTGGAAGTTGGTCACTAAAACTAACTCACTATGTGCGAGTTCTAAAAGGGCGATACTATCATGACTACGACTTCTTTGTCGGCTACAAAGGAGAAAGCATGCTAGCCAAAGCGTGGCGTGCGATCCTAGCGAGCCGAGCGTCTTGGAGAAAGGGCGATAAAGCGGTTGGTGATGGAAGTACTATAAGTATTTGGCATGATAGATGGATACCTAATCATTTTGATGGTAGATCCCTTTGTTTGCTCAGAGAAAATCCATCGCCAAGTTAACAAGGTTTCCGGCTTTTGGCCAGGATAGTGGTGGGTACGGAATGAAGCTGGTCAAACACTTGTTTGTGAATGTTGATGCCCATGCTATATTGTGTACACCCGTGAGGAGGAGGTGGCGAAGATACACATGGTCTGGGGCTAGAAACTCATGGCCACTACTCGGTGAAATGCGCACAAACGAATTTTCAATGAATGGTGTAACAAAGGGCGACCAAGAGATGTCATCGACCTCGGGTGATGAAGCGTGGAAACGAATCGGCATCTCACGTTCCTCCAAAGATGCGGGTTTTCTAGTGGCGAGTGGTGAATGAGTTCTTGCGGTAAAAAGATCCTCCATCGCATACACATTGAACCTCTACCAAAGCGTGATACTTGTGGTATGGAGGAGAGTCGATCGGGCATGTTCTTTTGGAATGCCACGATAGCTTCGGCGGTTTTGGGAAGAAGCACAGCGCCCCGGCGGGTACCAAAGCTACGAAGCTGCATCGGTGACATGGGCTAGGACACGGTTGATCCAAGTTTTGTCGGGAAAGGATCGCGGCAATTATCTTATGTGGGATGTGGTCTCTATGGATGGGAAGGAATAAGCGGAGACATGGTGAATTTGAGCTCAAGTGAAAGAAGGTTGTAAAAAGTGGATCAAGGACACGGCCTTTGATCTTTGGCAACTCTCGCACCCGATCAGAACAAAGGGCCTCAGGGTGTTGCAACATTGGCGGCCGGCCACCACCAAGTGGGCGAAATGCAGCGCCAATGCTTCTTTCTTTAGAAGAAGGAAAGAGAACAGCTGGTTTAAGTGATTCGTGATGATGGTAGCCATGTTTGTGGTGGCAAAAGCAAAATGGTATGACCAACGCCTCGTGTGCCGCTATCCTTGGAAACTCTGACTTGCAGCGATGGTGCCGATTCGCCATTGGCGTGGGCATAGCGTCTAATCTGGAGGCAGAACAACCAAGTGCTTGCCAATTTGTGGGGGGCGTCGGACAGCAAAACTCGAAGTCGGACCTATCTGGCCAGTTGATGACTTAAGATGGAGCTTAGTTGATTTTTTCTTTAAAGTTTTCTAATAGATCTTGTAATCTTTTTAGCTCATGAGTGTGCAAAACTTGTATCTCGCTCAAATCCGGTAGTGAGTGGGTAAACATACCACCGCGGGGATTATGGGGATCATAGACAATGATTGTAATCGTGCTCATGATCATTAAATGAAATCCGGATTCTAAAAAGCGACTTTTTCTCAATTCTTAGCGTAGGTGGCCAAGGAGTTTTTACGGGCACTTTGAGTGGCGGTGTAGTCATAGGGGTCATGATTATTTTTCTTTTTGTTTCTTACTTTGGGTTGTGTGCCTTTCGAGGGAGAGGCCGAAGAATTTCAAGATGTTGTATCACCTTGATGTAACTTTTTTGAAAATTAATATGGACTCCCCTTTTGAAAAAAAATGTGTGTGGTAGACACATGTTCATCTATTATAGTAGTACATCATAAATTCCATGACAATAGACAATAAGACAATAGATGGTCATTGAATTGAAAGGTATTTATGATTATTTTTTAATTTTGTGTCTACATTTGTTTGTGAGCTATATATGTAATTAAGGCTCCATCTAGAGTTTATTGATCTTCACTAGTTAGTACTTTATATAAGTTGTGATTTTAAGGATGTTTTAATTGCTATGCTTTAAAATTGTTGTGTTGACCTGTTCGATTTCTAATGGCGTAACTAAATTCGTGACTTTGAGGATTCAAGTGACAACCTTCAACACGAATAATAACACCTCTCTACAACTGCACTAAACGTCTTTCTAAGTATATATAGGATGCTGTCCTTTTTATCATCATAACATAATCTTGCATCGAATATTTCATTCAGGAGCGATTTCAAATGATAAAACTATAAATCTCACTGATCTTTAACTTTTGTTAGGAGGGAGATAGTTTGAAAAATTTAAACATTTGAAGAAGATCAAATCCTAGATTTTTGGATAAACATTGACTCAATATATTTTCAAACAAAAACTACTTGTCAACAACAAGTTGGAGCGTATTAATAGATCAACATTTTGTGTAGATCATGCCAACGTCCAATGTCATTTAAAATTTCTATATTTTAAATTTTCAAAATATTACAACGTAAATGAATATTTAGGAATGTAAATAACTATGAACCAAGTATTGTTAAGAAAAGATGTAGGGTGTATTAAAAGTACAACTTTCATGTCATTTGAATATCGAGGTTGTATAAAAAACTTGGTGTGAAGTTGAGCATCTAAGAGCTTGAAATATTTTTAGGACCAAGTATTTGAAATAGAAAAAAAAAATATCAACTACAAAGTTGTAGATTACACGAGCTCTATAATTTTTATATAAAATAAAATGTCTTCATCTGAAATCATATGAAAGTTTGCTCGATGAAATTCTCTACAAAATTATTTACTTGACCCTTAATATATGCGCGGATTAATGGAACTTGCTTAGAAATAAAACTTATAATGCCCATCTCACGAAAATAATTAATAGAGGCGAGTATTTGTTGAAGGGAATTCGTCTAACTATATATATATAAGAAGTACAACTCATGCAATAGCTAACACTCGGGGGTCGGTTTATGTTACGCATAAAAGCGATCTTTCTAGTTTCTAAATGGGACAACCATGTAGATATATAGATCCTATGGTAAAGTGTAACTCCACAAGCCATGCAGATTATGAGGCTGAGTCTGGAAACTCAAATTGCCCTCCAAATCTAAAACTTTCTTACGGAACTTGTGGGAAAGGGCCTTGGCTACGGTATGAGAGCAGGTCAATACTTCGACAATATCTCAAGTTATTCTATAGTTGTAATTCTATAGAAAATGATAGTTAGCTCTTCTTTCAATGCAATCTTTCGAGCTACTTGGTTCACCTATAACCCACATCCTCCTTGAAGATGATGGTGTTCAAATCATTATTGCTACCTTAATTAATGATCAAACTACAGATGTGAGTCTTACTCATTTCATTTATACTATGTGGTATCTTTGGAAGGCTAGAAATGATAGAACATTAAACAATAAAAGAATTATGGACTATTTGGCAGAGTACATGGCGTTGTAAATGTTGACTTGCGGAGTTTTAGATCTTGGCTCGAGGGAAGTACAAATCTCGGGATGATTTGTGACTCCACTACCCGACATCATCGCGACAACAGCGCCCACTCCCATACTCTCAACTTTGGGTTCCTACTCATAATCCTCTCCATCACATCACTCATGCTTCTGGGAACATCTTGTGCACCTCTTTCTGAAGGGATAAGCATGCGGTCACTTTGGAGGAATTAATGTGTACCACGATACTTCTATTACTCGATCAAAATCAACTCATCATGGCTGAGTTTTTTTTGTCATTAATTCCCTTTCGAGTCGTCAATCTGATTGCTTGCATAAAAGCTCAAATCGATCAAAAAATCAAGCTGCTCTTGCGAGGTACCATTCTATACCAAGTTGGGTGTCAATGAAGAATCCTTCCTCTCGATAACGACAACTTGTCACATAAATTAAATTCTTATCTCAAATGAAAGCATTCAAATGGGGCGTAATGAAAGCATTCCAAAATGGAACGGCTCGTATCTTCACTCATAGTTTTAGGGAACATGGCGCGAGGAAGGAACTACAAAGTCTCCTAAATAGAAACACCTCTACTCATGTTCTTGCTCCCGAGGAAAGAATTTCTCAAGATTTAGTTGCATGTGTCAATGTAATGTCGCCATTGCGGCGACACACATCTCGGTACATCCCATTCGGACTCTCTTGATTTTTCTGACAGTGGTACATCTTACCCACTTAGTAGCTTTGTCTTTGTTAATTAATATATGTGTTTGTTAAAGCTTGGTAGGGGTACTGAGAATAGGCATCTAATACCGAGGGGCGGGACGTGTCTACTAAAATTCCTTCTATAGTAATGTATGTCATCACTTGCCGATGCTAGTAAGGCTAGTCTCAATGGAGAGTTTCACCTCGGTTTTTCAAGATATGAGAGGAAAACTTTTAGCATGAAATAAAAGCGTCTCTCCCTCAATGCCAGTTTCATTGCAAAGTTTTATAGGCTCATAGGTCCCATAGCATCTCTCTAATTGCATGGTTTAATTACATAGTTTCATGGTGAAACACTATTTTTTTGTCTCAATGGGATTTCCTTGCCCGTTTCCAAGCTTATGTGAAGCGGTTTAAAAGGTTTTTGTGTGAACTTTTTCCTTCTCTCTCCTAGGAGTTTCATGCAAAAGTGAAGTTTAGCTATGTGCTGCATTTATGTATAAAACACTTATAAAGAAACCTCCATTGCCAGGGGCTGGCTAAGTTTGAGGAACTTTTGTTGCTTAGATTAGAAGTTAGATCTAACAATTGATTTAATTAATTTAGGTAAAATGGTGCCGGACTTGATACGGAAAAGTCAGAATTCACTTGAGTAATAAGCTACAAGTACCAATTCAAAAGCAAGGCGTATATATGCCATTCAACGATGCTGGAACATTTGGAATTTTTGAAGTGAATACGCTGTAACATGAACAGCGTTTTTGGAATTTTTTAGTGTATCATAGCTTTAAGTTTTTTAATAAATTTACTATAAAGTACAAACCTTGCTGACATCCTATTAATTTGTGAACTATGTACAAACCTTGCTGCTTACACGATGGCGGCTACTTCCTCATCTGACCAAGCACTCATATCTACCTACGTACTTGGCCTGCTACCACATGGAGTAAGGTCCGGTTCGCTAGCTATGCTACTCAACTTCACAACTGGGTGAAATTGTCAAAGGACATGTAGCTGCACGTCTACACCCTATAGCTGGATGTGGATGGACTCAGCGCAGGCGTTGACGAAATGCCCCAATGTGAGAGGTTTTTACAACAAACGCATACTGAATTGATTGCTTAATAGCATGGAGTTGTTAGAACCATTACATCGTTAATGGTTATAGATTGGAGTGCATTGAGAAAAGGGAGCATGGCTAGGATTCACACATAATCGACAAGCCTAACTTGATTGGCTTTGAACACCAGAAGCACCTTGTTTAGCTAGCAAATCAGTCATTTGATTGTGCTCCCCTTCTAATCTTGCGAGAACATGTAATAGTTCTAATTGACTTCATGTTGTTAAGTAATGAGTGTAGTCTTTGTTGTCAAAAAAAAAAAAGACTCACGGTAAGAACAACCTATATTTTTAGTAGGAGCGACTCTGTCTAAAGAGCCCCTACAATGGTCGTTCTCCCCAACTACGGAATGTCGTTCCTACAAATTGGATAGTGTGGATAGAGGATCACCAAAAGAACTCTACCCGAGTTATGCGGAGGAGTTCTATCAAGCACAGGCCACAAACTAACTCCCGGAGAGGCAATGGGAAGCATAGCTTCGGTGACTTTTATTTGTAACTAGGATAGAACACTAGTGGGGTTACCTTGTAAAGGGTTGCCGGGTGTTCGGTTCCTCACGGACAGCCCTCTACGTATCCGACTGGGATGGAAGTAAGCGAGTTCCTTGGCCCCTTGGACTATAAAAGGCGGCCAAGGGAGGCACCTCATAGAGGAGAGCGAGATAGAACATATCTGAGAACAAGCAGGCCGCGACCAAAAGCATTGTAAGCTTTCATAGTAGATTCAGGCTAACCCCATCATATGAAAAGCTTGGGGGCTCACGCCCCGGCGGGCGTAAGGTCTTTTACTGCGATCCTTGATCGGGCGAAGAACGATATAAAAACCCCGCTCTCCATGTCGGTCAGCGCCGGACACGCCGCCGGGCTCCAGCGAAGGTTGAGGGAACAAATTGCGGTTCACCCGTGCGGCTCTCGATAAATAAACATCGGCCGGTAGCACGCCGGTAGGGGCTCTCGTCGAATTTCAGCACGAGGTCCGGCGGACCACGACATCATGAGTACATCGGCGAGGAAGGCGATCGATCTTCGGATCATGGAGCTTGCGAGATCGGCGAGCGGCGAAGCTTCGAGCTGCACCATCAAAGGAGCCCAAGACCCGAAGAAGCGGAACTTCGTCGAGAAGCTCCGCAGCCCGGCGATTGCGAAGCCGCCTCGAGCGGAGAACAAACTCGAAGCTCGCTCGGGAACCCAGCGCGGAAGGGCCCAAGCCCGAAACCAACTCGGGAAAGGTAGTCAACCAAGGCTCAAGTCTGCGGATCCGGAGGCAACTCGAAGTCACGACTCCAACTACGGTTTTGGATATGGGAAGCTACTCCAACTTCGAAAAACTTTTTAACCAATACTTTTTCCAACTCGGAGAAAGAAGGCGAGTTCGGATATAACCACGGACACCCGGTCGAGATTACCTTTTCAATTTCCTACGAGGATTCGCAAACGATCATACGCGTATTCAAGGGCGCTGGGACTACTCCGAGAGAAGATTGAGGTCCTTTGGAGGCCTTAAAGAGGGCCTATATTGACAAGAACCCCATCGGCGAGAACCCTTTGCAAGACCGATCGTCAAGCAACTTGAGGGACAAACAGGGAGGACCAACATACAAAAGTCTATCTCGAGCGGAAGGGTGGGCGGCCCAAAGCTTTGCCAGAAAAGCGAAGTCTTCATGGTGGCTGCGGCTCGTGCTCCACTCTAACAGGTCAGCAGGCCCCAGGCATCGGGTCCAGCGACGTAAGGCCTATCAACATCTCGTGGGCAGTGAAGGAACTCCCCAACGAGAAAGGGAGAACGCAATGTCAAGAAAAGGCTAGAAGAAACAAGCTGAAGGGAGGGGCGAATCAGAGGGCCAAACGCGCATGCAAGCTGCCAACAAATATCAAGCCGATCTATATGAATACGAGAGGCTTGAAACTGAGAGGAGAAGGCGAGGACGATCGGGAGGGCAAACGGGAGGGGAGACTACAAGAGGTTGATTGACGCTTTGAAGACCTCTTAGACCTGAATGAGCGTGGAGGACTCATCAGGAGGCATTGCAAAAGGCTGTAAGAAAAGAGACTCCAGGGGACGCCGCGGTCAAAGGCAAAGCAGCTCTCATGTTCCAAAGTCGATCCAACGTCTTTGAAAATTTTGGGAAAGCAGGAGGTTCCAACAACTCGAGGCCACCTGGAGGAGGATGGTGGAACAATACCGAAGACCCCCAAGGGGAAAGCCCCCGCGCAAGACTAAACCGGCGGGAAGAAATTGGCGGAATCAACATATCGCCCTCACGGAACTCATCCAAAGGTGGAAGAACCTGAGAGGATTTGAAAAGCGGCGGAAAGCTACGACGGTTTCGCTTGCTTGGCTTTAAAGATTGCGGCGGAAGTCCAGCTACCCTCAAAGTTCAAACCTTCAAACCACTCAAAATACGATGGGAAAAGCGAGCCCGGACAATGGCTGTCGAGTCTACTCACAATCCATTTGGTACATTTGGAGGGAGATGATGAAGCAAAAGCGATCTTCTTTCCCATGGCCTAGAGCTCTACGCTCAATGGTTCGACAAGATCGAAGAGGGCTCAATCGGAAATTTGGAAGAACTTACGAGAAAGCGTGCAGCATTAACCTGCGAGGTATCACCCATCTATTACTTTCGGTGAGTTGAAAAGCCTCAAGCGAGAAGCCAGGAGAATCCCGAGAGATTACTACAGAAGATTTGGGGAGATGGGGTCCCAAGTGCATGACATCACCCAGAAAGGGGAAGTGATAGGCGCCCAGCCGACAGCGGGATTTTCTCAAGATGGCGGTTCTCGGTTTCTACAAGGACCTTGGGGAGGACAGCGAACGGTTCAAGCTCCGATGAAGGCTAATTCGAGAAGATGATGGAGAAGAAGAACGAGATTGCTTCGAGAAAGAAGAACTTCAAACCCGAAGAAAGAGAAATACGAACAACTCTCGCGGCAAAGAAGCGAGGACGAACAATCTTTATGCGCCAATGGCGGGGAGAAGTCAAAAAACCTTACAAGCGGGAGGTTCAACAACAACAACAATGCAGCGAGAGCAAGCAATATCAAGCTGAGAAGACCTACACTGCATCTACCACCACAGACTCACTTCCGCTGAGAAATTGTACCACTCGAGGAAGTACAAGGGGAGGAACAACTCTTTCGGAAGGAAACAATCAAGAGAAAGCAGAGAAGGAAGCCGTGAAGGCCAAAGGGGTTTTCCAAAAGCAGCGAGATCCTTGAGCACGTCATATTCCTGCGGAGTACGGGATCAAGAGCAAGAATTAAAGACAAGCGCACTCCGTCAATCATGGCATGAGAACCGCGATGCAGCGCTACCTTAGTGGTCCCAATATCGATTGGGGTCCACAAAGGGAGGATCAATGGACAAGTGTGGAGCAGCGCCGGCCTGACTATATATCCTTTGGTTGCTAGAAACACAATAGTCGGAGAAAGTTGCAAAGTGTTGATCGACGGGAGGTCTTGGGTTGAACATAATATTCTCTACGGCTCTTGGACAAGATGGGACTAGACCTCTAGGGACTTAGCCGCCCCTTCAGCACTCCTTTCTATGGAATAGTACCCTGACGAGCAGCCATTCAGGTCGGGACAAGTCACTTTACCCCGAGTTACATTTTGGATCTCCATCAAATTCTGGGACGAGTACATCAAGTTCGAAGTGGTAGATCTCAGGTCACCATACACGCCATCATGGGAAGACTCCGCTATTGCAAAAAAATTCATGGCTATTCCACACTACCCGTATCTTCTGAATCAAAGACAGGAGAGCACCTTTTGGGGTTCTTTCCATCAAAGGAGACCTCAAGAAAGCTTTTTCGAATGTGACGTATGTCGCGTGGAAATCGCAAAACAAGACGGGAGAACTCTTGGAGAAAAAGGAACTCAACGGATGGCGGAGGATGCAACCAGGAAGAACCTCGAGATACCGCCAAGAAGCAAGCAATCTTCGATTCCAATTGAGAAGAGGCCGATGTCAAGCACATTGATCTCTGAGGCGGGGCGATCCGTCAAGACGGGCGATGTCGGCGCCCACCTATCTCCAAAAAGTCGGCTGCCCGACTTCTAAGGCAACACAAAGATATATTTGGAAAGCAGGCATGCCCTGGCGTACCAAAGGAGCCGGCCGACATGCAATTGACATCAATATGGGATCAAACCCATCAAGCAAAGACTGAGATTTCTACCGAGAAAAGAAGGGAAGCCATCAAAAAAGGAGATTGCAAAAACTACTCGCAACGGGATTCATCGTGAGAAAACCTACATCCCAACTAGCCAACCCGGTTCCGTCTTGGAAGAAGAACACACACGAGACTAGAGAATGCGTGGACTACATGAACTGAATAAGCATTGCCCAAAGATCCCTTGGGCTACCAAGGATCGACCAAATAGTTGACTCTACGACAGGATCAGCTCTACTATCATTTCTTGGGCGCTACACCGAGGATATCACCGGTGCACTAAAGAAAGAAAGAAGAAGCAAACCTCTTTCATCACCCCCTTGAGTGCCCTCTCTGCTACAAAACAATGTCCTTCGGGGACCGAAGAGCGCGCGAACAGCGTATCAAAGAGCGTCTGGACTTGTTTGGGAGGAGCGGATTGGCAATCTTGAAGCTTCACGTGAGCGGCGTGGTGGTGAAGACTAGAGAACCAAACTTCGATTCAAGACCTAGAAGAGACTTTCAAGGAACCTCAACAAGTGGAAGTGGAAGCTCACCTAACAAAATCGTCTTTGGGTACCTTGGGACAGCTAATGGGATTGGTTTGAAGAAGAGAGGCATTGAAGCCAAAGACCAAGATCAAGGCAATCAACGAGATGACACAACCCAGGGTGTCAAAGGACGAGGAAGCTCACCGGGTGCATGGCGGCACTCAATGCATTCATATCCAGCTTGGAGAAAAGGGCTACCTTCTTCAAACTGCATCAGCACAAAAGGGAGAATTCAAAGTGATGAGGAAGGCGACAAGCGTTTGAAGAACTCAAGGTACTTTACAACGGCTCAGGTTCTAACACCTCCAAAGGATCAAGAAGAACTACCGCTTATACATGGCAGCAACGAATACGATGCTGGTCGGCTCAGCAATCATCGTTGGAAAGACAAGAGCCCGAAAGCAACTTAACAAGGTCCGTGAGTAGGAGTTTACTATGTGAGCGAAGTTCTATCTCGAGTCAAAGGCTCGGTTACCTCACGCAAAAACTACTCTATACCATGCGTCATCAAGGAAGCTACGACACTACGCCGCCGGTCATGAAGATAACAAAGTGAATCTTGATTTACCACTAGGCAACATTCCAGGAACAGATTCAACAGCCGCATATCAAAATGGGCGATAGAACTTCGGACAAAATGAATCTAGAGTTCACCCAAAAGAGCAATCAAATCCCAGCGCCACCGGATTTTCATAGCGAGAATGGGCGAGCTCCAACAACCCTTTATCTCGCCTACATCAAGAAATAATGAACATGTACTTCATGGATCGTCATTAGGGGTGCAGGAGCCGTGGATTTTATTCATATTCCAGAAGGAAGACAACTCAAGTACGTGCCGCAATCATGGCAAGCTACAAACAACGAAAAGTAGAAAGTATGAAGCACTCATCCATGGCCTCAAGATAGCAAGAACTCGGGAATCAAAGACTACAAGATCTCGGCGACTCGCGGTTGTCATCAATCA